>OX578155.1:8128709-8656209 GCA_951213105.1 Amaurobius ferox
TATAAATTTAAAAACATATAAATCACCAATACCATAAATTTTTTTTTTTTAATTATCTCTATCGCAACTTCAATCAATATTAAATACATTAAAATAATACATCTCACGTACACCATCAACCTTTACAATACCTCTCAAATGATCAGCCTCTTCAAAGTCAACTTCAACCTCTCTACACTGCCAGGCGAGTATATACAGTTATGGTCTATTGCTCTTATACGGTTTTTCCCAGTAAGTTTGCGTTGCCAACTTCATTGTAAGTTATTCAAGAATACCCAATATCTCGTTCAAATGAGATCTCTCTTGATATTTACATGCAAAGCCTACTTGTCTTTTCAGGAAAAGACGTGGATATCCTTTCTCGATTGCCATTTCAATGAATGCCATGTCTCGCTTTTTTCTTATTTTCTCGTCATTAATAATTCGTAGATATCTCAACATGCCATTTCTAATAATATTTCGAAAAATTTGTTTATGTATATTGGAATCCCATTGAATCAAGTTGTTGATATTAAACCTGAAGGTAGTACGCTTATCATATATGTCGATCTCAAGTTTGTTTTCTTTATTGTAGGAAATGTTAAAACTAAGAAATTAATGCTTCCATTATCTTCCAAATCTGTTTTTATCAATTCCAAGTTTTCTGGGTCTACGCTGAAATCGAAGTTGTACTTTGGATCCGTTGTTGCAATTAACAAATCGTCTACGTAACGAAAAAAGACAATTTCGTTATTCAGATGTGAAATACTTTCATATTTATATAAATACAAGTCTGCCAATGCTGATGAGCTACCTCCCCCCATGGGGATGCCTGATTTTTGTTGATAAAACTCGGTTCCGTTGTACATAATGTTTTCATATATAACCAAGTTTAGCATTGCTTTGAATTTACAGCGATCCATTAATGAATGCAATTCGAATTCTTCAAATAGTTGTAATAAATATTTGTATAGGACCTTTAAGTTGACACAATTAAATAAATAAATCTTTAAAATCATACGAGTTAAAATATAATTTATCTTGATGTTCATTTAAAACCTTTACGACTTCTTGACTGTTGTTAATGATGCAATTTCCCATCTTTTTGATCTTTTTAATTATTGGCTGTAAAATCTGTAACAGCATTTCATTTGCCCTAGTAAGGTAAGTTTTGAAGTCTACTGTTACGGGTCGAAATTTCACTGGGGTTTTATGCAACTTTGGTATCATTACTATGTAAGGGTATCGAAATGTCTCCACCCGTATACCTATTAGCTTATATAAGGCTTTAATCTTATTGTCAATAGCTATTTTCGGGAGGTTCAATTTCAAGTACATATCGCTATTCCAATAATGTTTGCCGATGAGTTTGAAGTATAAAATACGACATGTAAATGCATAATTGGTATTGACCTTGTCTAAATATGTTATGATATAACTCTTCTGCAGATCCTTGAGGCTATGATGATCTATAGCTCTATTTTTACTTTGTATTTTGTCTGGATTAATTTGGCTATACTGTAGATTAAATTTGAACAATATAGCATGTCGCCATTCTTTAAATACCTCTACAGGTATGCTGTTATTAATTGCCATTTTATATATAAATTTGTCCATTTCATTTCTAAAGGCAATGTCAATATTACGGAAATTCTGTTCTCTGTATTTCGTTCCCATTTTGAAATATTCCTCCAATTTCCATTTTTTTTAAGAAACCCATATCGCCACTAATTACATGTCCATATGTATTGTCTTAGTATTCACTTGTTTGACAGTGGCACTCCTCTATTTTGTTATTGTATATGTCTTTACCAAATTTGTAGTTAAATACTCTTCTTTCATTCGTTTTTTGGTATCTATAGGAGGTGGCCACTCTTTTATATATATATATATATATATATATATATATATATATATATATATATATATATATATATATATATATACATATACATATATACATATATAGATATATATACATTTATATATATGTATATATATATATGTATACATATATATATATATATATACATATACATATATATATATATACATATATATATATATACATATATATATATATATATATATATATATATATATATAATATATATATATGTATAATATATATATATATATATATATTATACATATATATATATATCTAAAGGATGTCTAAGGGGGTCGTATATAATTTTATACGACCCCCATAGACAAATTGGGTCAATCAGAATTTTTTTATTTTTAATGCAACAAGATCATTAAAAAACACCGCATATCAGTATCTTTAAAATTGGGGGTATATTTAATTGAAAATTGAACATTGTGAATAGGGACCCTATATCAAATTAGAAATGTTAATTGTGACATATCACAAAAAATATAAAGCTGGATGATAATACATTTAGATACCCAACCGCGTAGTGAGTACCACTGCTGTATATGATCTCTGTGTAATGCTTTATTTAGATGCATTTGTGATAAAAAATTTTGACACATATTAACGTATTTTTGATCTAAACAATTTCCATCTTCAATTTGTTTATGATCCCTATTTTCACTGATGAAACAGCCTTTCACATGGTACGGAAAAGTAACATAAGTCAGATTTTTTCCTTTATCATAATTCAGTTGATTTTAAAGATACAGATATGCGGTTTTTTTTAATGATCTTGTTGCATTAAAAATAAAAATTTTCTGATTGACCCACTTTACCTAAGGGGATGGGGCGGGGGGGGGGGGAGTCGTATAAAAATTAAAAAAATTGTAACTTTTTGAAAATGAATGGGAGGACTATTTCATTAACGTAGTCATATTTCCTACCTTACTTTCAACATTTTTGCAATTTACATTGCCCACTTATCTCCAACAGGTAAAGAATCAAAGTGCGTTTCAATCTTTTTGGGACACCCTGTATATATATATATATATATATATATATACAGGGCAATATATATATATATATATATATATATTCATAATGGTCAGGCATTTGATCAGCCAGAATGGTGAACCGTTTTGTCGTCACATGACAATACCCCGGCGCACCAGTGGGGGCTTACACTGCTCCCAACAACACATCATCCATGACCGTCGGTGGGACTCCAACCCACAACCCAGCAGCCGAGTGAGCAAGAGGAAATGCTCTCCTTTGACCGCTTAGCCACCGCGTCAGCCATATGCTTAAATATATCAATTAAAATTTAGTTGTCTGAATTTAATTGACACATTTAATAATACAAAACTGCGTATAAAATAAGCATTTAATAATTAAATGCTCGTTTTACACGAAATTTTTGATGACGAAAATAATGAGACCCGCTCCGTAGCTCTAACTCTCGAAATATTTTAGTTGTTGACATTTTTACCACATCGCTTTCGAACACGCTTCCCGTCTCCAAATGAAAACGAAAACTGCTAATTCACTTTCATTTCAAATAATTATCTGTATAAATCTGTGCAATTAAACTCAATTTAACGAATTATGAAAGAGAGGAAGAGAAAATGAATTTGGGTCTGTAGGGATAGCCATGTGCTGGCCACATCAGATTTCTTACCTTCCCTGCAATACATGGTAATGTATAGGGAAATATTGGAATTACACCGAAAATCGCAACTCGAGTTTTCGACGGATCTACACGTTCCGAGACCTCTAGAATACAAAAAAACTATTTTTAGCGTGACGTCTGTGTGTGTGTATCGGTGTGTCTGTGCAATGTATGCATCCACTTTAACTTAAAAACTAATGAACCAAATTTCATAAAATTTGATAGGTAAGTCACTTGGATGAGACCCTGGTGCTGATTAGTTTTTGGTAGGATTCGTAAAGACAGAACCGCCTTTTTTTGTGAAATGGCCCACAAAAATTGCCTGAATTCACTCTAGCTAAAAAACTAATGGACCGAATTTCACAAAATTCGGTAGATAAGTCGTTTGTGGGATATCCTGGTGCTGATTGGATTTTAGTACGATTCGGAAAAAAAATAAACTGCTTTTTTTTGCAAAATGGCCCACAAAAATCGTCAAAATGTAAAATAAAAAACTACGTATGCTCAAATATATCCATTAAATGCTTGTTCTATACGTAATTTTTAAAAGTGAATTAAAAGTGAATTAAATTTAGTTAAAATAAAGAGAACGTGGATATAAGTCTGCAGGGAAAGTCATGTGCTGCCCACAATAGAATTTTTCCCTTCCCTACCATACATAGTAAAGGGAAAAATATGTGGTGGGAATAAAAATCAAAACCTCGGGTTTTGCAGGATCTTACACATTTAAAGCATATCTGAATATGAAGCAACCATTTTTCAATAATATACGTGTGTCTGCCTGTCTGTGTCTGTTGTATGATATCTGTCAAATAAATTGGTTAAATCGTGTAAGTTTGGATTTCTCTAATCGCTAAGCATCAGAGATTAATTTGGGGGTAAACGATCAAATGAAAGACTGCAGAGTTTGCAATTTCGTCCCAGCAGCTCAACGGTAGAGCGTCGGCTGGTCAGTTTGGAAATCCAGGGTTCGATTCCCAGTTGGAGCAGCAAGGCTCTTTACATAGCGCTCGAATAAATCAACTGTGTAGGTTAGTACAAAGATGCCGGAGGCCTGAAGACCGCAGACCGCACGACTCACATAGTGGGTTTAGAATAGCTAGATGCACGGTCGGGAAAGGATACTTCCTGCACTCAGGAGGCACCCAAGGTCTACCATCCCACCAAAGGAACATTTATTTAGGTCTAAAAAGATAACAATTGATGAAAAATATTATGGTTAAACAGACAGTTTTACATTATATTTGAACTTGACAAGTACGTCCATTTTTACTTTCCTTATATACATAATGTATAAGGAAAGTATTGTGACGGGGTCGAAAATTCGAATTCGAGTTTTCGACGGGAGAGCACGTTTCAGGCATCCCTGATCACGAATCAAACATTTTTGAAGTGATGTCTGTGTGTGTGTGTGTGTATGTGTGTGTGTGTCAGTGAGTCTGTGGAGACGATAACTGACGAACGAATGGACCGATTCGAACCAAATTTGGTACAAAAATCACAATCTATAAACACTGGAAGCCTATTGTTTTTATACGTAATCGAATGTTCAGAACCCCCCTAAATTTTCGAATGAAATTTTGAAAAAATCGTCAAAAAATCAAAACCGCTAATAAAGTTACGCAATTAGACATTTCTTATGTAATTTTTCATTAGAAAACGATTGGCATAAATTTTAGAACGCTAACATGAACCGTTCTCGAGATATTGTACATTTTTCAAAAAAATTATGAAAAAGTCACATAAAAAAAAATTCCTATTGAGAAACATGTTCACTTTTCATATGTAATACCATGCGATAAATTGAGTGACATCATTCTCGTGGATCTAGCTCGTTCCATTCATGAAAAAATATACTTTGAATAATACTTTTGTATTTGAACGCCAATAGTCCTTTATCTGCTGTAAGAATAACTTTTTTCTTAGTGCATAACGCTTGGCGAGATTTTGGCGACGAATTTGGCGAAATGTCGCCAACTTGGCGACTTTTTTTAAAATGTTGCCAAATTAATGAAAATCTCGCCAAATGGATAAAAATGATGCTAAATCAATGAAAATGACGACTAATTGTCGAAAATTCAATATCTTGGAAAGAATATTAGTATCTACTATAAGAAAAACCTATTTTTTTACTGTAAAAGTAGTAAATTCATCACATTATATAAGGAAAGTCATATGTTGCCCACATCAGATTTTTTAAAAATGGGAAAAGAGTTATTGCGAATATAGATAAAAGATCGAAAAATAAAATTTTGAGTGAGGTATAATAACAATTGAGACGCAGTTTGAGGAATCCAGGAACGGAAAGATAAAAAGTTTAGGAAGTAATGTGACTACTGGTGCTTCAAGTGTTAGGGAAACTATGACCTGTGGTGCTGTGGATGTCGAGGAGCTCGTTCATCCTTCTGAATCAGAATTCCCACGAATCTCCAGTAATCTTAAGTATGAAACTGATAAAAGTCATAATCCGATGAACTATTCGTCTGTTGTAAAGAGAAATACTAGTAATCATAATCTGGCATCACATAATTATAAAAGGGATATTGAGGGTACCAGAATACAAAATGAGAATTTCCGTCAACAAAATGTGCCACCTATGGGAAACAATCTAGTTGGAAATGGTAATACCATGCTGAAAAGGCGACCGGCTCCTGTTGAGGGTTTACGTGAGGGTGCTTCTATCAGGGGTATAAAAAAACACAGGATGAGACGAGTACTTGTAAGCTTCTACCATCCAGAAACTCTGCCCACGGATGTCACGGAGAGTCTAAACTTTTTAAACTTTGGATTTGATTGTGTCAAATTAAAGACTAGAAATATAGACCATTATGCTTCCTTTGTACTATCAACTAATGAGGAACGTTACCAAGAACTCTCGGATCCCAGTATATGGCCAGTTGGTCTCAAAGTATCTGAATTCTTAGGTCGTCCACGACAAACTGTTGGGGAAACAGTAAACTATAACCCTATTGAATATAATCCTAATGATGCATGTGACCAGGTTACTGGTGATAGCTCAACAGAAAGTAAATGACTATCAGATAATCCAACAGCAAATTACTCTAATGAGCATAACTACACTTCAGTTCCTGTGGCTGACAAGCATGCCAATGTAACGAGGGATATAAAAAAGGAGTTCAAATTTTATTATCAAAATGTACGTGGATTGAGAACGAAAACAAACGAGTTTTATGTCAATACCTTAACACATGACTTTGATATCATTTGCCTAACTGAAACATGGTTGAATGGTGATATTGGTAGTGGTGAAATCTTCGATAAGGACTATAATGTTTTTAGGTGTGATAGAGATCCGGTTGCTACTGGTCTACATCGGGGTGGAGGTGTACTTATAGCCGTAAAAAAAGCATTTGATTCTATTGAACTAACTGATGTGTCATTTGAAAATGAGTGCTTATGGATTCGTGTCTGCTCTTCTCATACCTCCAAATTCTATATTTGTGTCATATACTTTGTGCCTAATACTACTGTTGATAAATATGAAAGTTTCTTTAAAAGCGCTGAAAAAAAATTCTGTACTTCGCCGGATCATATATTTATATTTGGAGACTTTAATCTTTCTTCTGTAAATTTCAACCATTCCAATACTGGTACCCTATCTGGCCACACTCAAGTTGAGTATGCTATTTCTAACTTTATGCAGTTCCTAAATCTTGATCAATTAAACACTGTTTGTAATAAATATGGCAAAATTCTTGATCTTGTCTTGACTAACTATAAACAGATCATTATTGAACATTCTACCTTCAGTTTCGTTAAAGAGGATCCATACCATCCTGCTCTGGAGGGAACTATATTGATTAAGAAGGTGAGTAGAAATCATCGAATTAATAATAATATGAAATATAACTTTAGAAAGGCCAACTATCCTATGCTATATGACTACTTTTATAATACAGACTGGAACTTTCTAAATACATATACAAATGTTAATGATGCTATATCGAGTTTTTATGACTGTGTCTATGGGATATTTGACTTATGTATACCAAAATATATTCCTACTAAGCGGAGATATAAATCGTGGTATTCTTCTAGCACAATCCATAATATAAAATTAAAAAAAAAATATCGTAAAAAATCTATTAGAGGTGGTGATATAAGTGATCTTCAGGAATTTCATAGACTACGCAAATCTGTGAAAGATGGAATCAAAACTGATTTTACCAATCATGTTGCTATCATGGAACAAGAACTCAATAAGAACCCTAAGGCTTTCTGGAATTTTTGTAAAGGTGATTCGCCTGGTAGTCATGGGAGCTCAACAATGAGTTATAATAATACTGATTATTCTACTGTTAATGATATTGCAAACTGCTTTGCTGATTTCTTTGAATCTGTTTATATCCAAAGTAGCCAACCTGTTGATTTTGAACTGCTAACCAAGTATTGTGAACTCAATAACATTGACTTAATTAAGGTTACATATATTACTGAAAATGATGTTGTCAAAGCCTTAAAGAAGTTAAAATCCAGCCAGTCTTTAAGCTGTGATGATGTTCCTTCTTTCATTATCAAAGGTTGTGCTGACTCTCTAACTAACCCTTTGCTTATTTTGTTTAATATTTCGATTAAAACTATGGCTTTTCCCAATGTCTGGAAATATGGTCAAGTTATTCCTGTACATAAAAAGAACAACAAGCATGATATTTCGAACTACAGGCCTATTACCATTCTTTCCCCTTTTTCAAAAGTTTTTGAATGTGTTATGCATGAAAGGATCTTTTCCCAAATTAAGCAATGGATTTCTCCGTACCAGCATGGGTTTATGCCAAGACGATCAACTGTAACTAATTTAGCTTGCCTTACCAGTGACATTGTTGATGCTATTAAAACCAAGAGACAACTTGATGTAATTTATACTGACTTTAGTAAAGCTTTTGATCACATCGATCTGGGGTTATTAACCCGTAAACTGATTACTTGCGGTTTTAGTGTTCATTTGTCGACTTGGTTATACTCTTATATTTCAGATAGACTGTATTCTGTAAAGTACTGTGGTGTAAACTCTAGACTATACAGTAATTCCTCTGGTGTTCCTCAGGGTTCTAATCTGGGCCCACTCCTTTTTTTAATTTTTATTAATGAAATTCCACGGATTTTTAAAACAGCTAAATGTCTTATGTTTGCAGACGATTTGAAACTTTATATGAAAATCAACTCATTAACTGATTGTGAACTGCTGCAGAGAGATCTAGATGAACTGTATAACTGGTCTGTACTAAATAAACTTCATTTAAATATTTCTAAATGCTATGTTATGAGCATTGCTAGGATCCATAATATTCTTAATTACAATTATATTTTAAATAATTCATCTCTATCTCGATGTACTCATATTATTGATTTAGGTGTCACTTTCGATGATACTTTTAACTTTCAGAGACATATCGATAATATTATTAAAAGGGCCTACCAAAGACTTGGTTTCACCTTAAGACGATCTCGTGTTTTTGCCAGTTCTGATACGATTATTTGTATTTATAATACTCTTGTTAAACCAATCTTGGAATATTGTGCAATGATTTGGGACCCTGTTTACAATCTACATTCTCAACGGATAGAAATCGTGCAAAATAAACTTTTACGTACTATTGATTACAGATTGACTAGCTATTATCCTTATGATATGCATACAAGGGAACTCAGACGGAAATATAGTTTAATGTCTCTTAAAAAAAGAAGAAACTGGTCCTGCCTTTTGTTTTATTATAAGGTTTTAAATAATACTATTGATTGCCCTACTTTACTTTCTTGCCTGGAATTCCACATACCTGTCAATAATACCAGGAAAAAAACTCTTTTTCACAATACTATTGTTAAGCGCAACTATATTAAATGCTATTCTATCTATAAATTTGTTGATCTATATAATACTTATTGTGCTGATATTGATATATTTAACTTGACCCCTGCCTGTTTTAAAAAAGCCTGTTTCAATGCGCTTGATATGTTTACTAATTAGTATTCTTGTATCCTATGTTCTGTACTTTTTAATTTCTTGTGTGGCTACTGTAACTGGATTTCATCTGTAGTTGCCACGTTAATTGAATAAATAAATAAATAAATAAATAAATAAATAATGAAAAATAGATTAAAATAAAAGAAAATAATAAAATTTTAAAAGTAAAATTTAGAAAATATATAAAAGGAAAATATATGAAAAGGAAAAAAAAAATGAGGCACATGAAAAACAGAAACAGAAATTTTGAATAAAATTTAGAAAAGAAAAATTAGAAAAAATACAAATAGAAAGGGTCAAAAGAAATAGAAAGAACCGGGAAAATAAGAACAGTTAACATAGGTTTTTTTCTTTTTTATATATATAAACAGAAAATATGGAGAGAACACAATAAGTTCATATAAGTTAAGAATGAAATAAAGGGATTCATTGATCCAAATTAATTGACAGCAGAATCTACTCATAAGCTTAGGTCTCTTTATTAGAAATTTGCATGGCATCAAAAATACAGTTTTTACTTTCCTTATATACATAATGTATAAGGAAAGTATTGTGATGGGGTCGAAAATTCGAATTCGAATTTTCGACGGGAGAGCACGTTTCAAGCATCCCTGATCACGAATCAAACATTTTTGAAGTGATGTCTGTGTGTGTGTGTGTGTGTGTCAGTGGGTCTGTGGAGACGATAACTGACGAACGAATGGACCGATTCGAATCAAATTTGGTACAAAAATCACAATCTGTAAACACTGGAAGCCTATTGTTTTCATACGCAATCGAATGTTCAGAATCCCCCTAAATTTTCGAATGAAATTTTGAAAAAATCGTCAAAAAATCAAAACCAATAATAAAGTTACGTAAATAGACATTTCTTATGTAATTTTTCATTAGAAAACGATTGACATAAATTTTAGAACGCTAACATGAACCGTTCTCGAGATATTGTACATTTTTCAAAAAAATTATCAAAAAGTCATATAAAATAGAAAAAAAAATATTTCCTATTGAGAAACATGTTCACTTTTCATATATAATATCATGCGATAAATTGGGTGACATCATTTTCGTGGATCTAGCTCGTTCCATTTATGAAAAAAGATACTTTGAGTAATACTTTTGCATTTGAACGCCAATTTATCTGCTGTAAGAATAACTTATTTCTTCGCCCATAGCGCTTGGCGAGATTTTGGCGACGAAATTGACGGAATGTCGCCAACTTGGCGACTTTTTGAAAGTTGCCAAATTAACGAAAATCTCGCCAAATGGATAAAAATGACGATAAATCAATGAAAATGACGACTAATTGTCGAAAATTCAATATCTTGGAAAGGATATTAGTATCTACTAGAAGAAAAACCTATTTATTTTACTGTAAAAGTAGTAAATTCATTTCATTATATAAGGAAAGTCATGTGTTGCCCACATCAGATTTTTTATTTTATCTACTGAAGAGGGGTTTGAACGAACTTTGCAGAACCAAATAGGTTTATTAGAGGGGGAGGATTTCCAGAGATGAAAATTTTTAGAAAAGGACGAAGGAAAATGTAATGATCAACGTCACCGAATTTATTGCAAATACAGTTAGAGGTGGATTTAATTTTGAAAAAGTATAAATAATCAATGCCGGAGGTCTGAAAGTGACCCTGGTATAACTAGCACGAATTTAGTAGACTCTGGAAGATTGAGCGCCGATTTCAAATGGAGAGATACTAACTTGGGTAAAAATAGTAGTAGCAGGTGGCTAACTTGAGGTAAAAATAACAGGAGATGCTCAGTCAGATTGCCAGCTGCCCGCCAATCTGACATTAGAGGGTGGAGAATGCAGAGTCCACTTCGACGATAAGAGTTTGCAATTTCGTCCCAGTAGCTCAACGGCAGAACATTAACTGGCCAGTTCGGAGATCCAGGGTTCGATTCCCAGTTGTGGCAGCAAGGATCTTTGAAAGACTTTTCTGTTTTTAGACATTTCTGTTTTTAATTTCATTATTTTTTCATAATTTAAAAGTTTTTTCAAATTCATATATTAATATGGAATGCGATTTTGTTATTAGGGCAACTATTTATAATCATCGCACGCAAAGTCGCCCAATATGTGTGTAAATAGATAAAGCCATCCAACAATGTTATTGGCATTAAGTAAATAAACATCACGAAAATTTAAATTTGATGCTTTTTGCAGCTTTTTGATCAAAACAACATAACTTTTTTACGCTTACTTGGAAAATTAACACGAAAACGCAGTAATAATTGGCGAATTGTTTAGTGTAAAAAAAGAAATTATACAAAAGTGTATTATTATTCTTGAATGGAACGAGTTAAATCCACACGGAGGATGTTAAATTTGTAACATGCTATTGTATATGGAAAGTAAACACATTTAATGATATTTGCTATTTTAAATGTTATGTAACCTTTTCTATAAATTTATTTTTTATAACGTGCAATATTTTGAGAACGGTTCATACTAGCTTTATAAAATGAGAGTCATTCGTTTTCTAAAAAAATTGGCGGTCTTCCAAACATTTGATACCGTTTAAAACTAAACTGAGGCAAAATTAAACTGAAGCGCAGTTGCTAATAGCACACAAACAAATTCTAAAATGTTTCTTTATTGAATAACATTTCGTTCATTGCTTAATATTTGACGACATGCTTAAGAGGACGTTTTTAAGTTAATTATGACTTAAGTCAGATTCATTTTCCCGAGCTATTTAATTTTTATTTTCAAAAATTGGCTAAACTTAATGAATAATGAGTTAAACTAAAAATAAACGAGTTTGAAAAATAATTGCCAAACATATGACTGATAAAACAGATGACTTATGAAATTGAAAATATCAGTAAGGGGATTATTGATAAGTTTAACCAATTGCTGAAACAGAATAAAAAATCTGATGTGGGCAGCACATGACTTTTCCTGCAGACTTATATCCACGTTCTCTTTATTTTAATTAAATTTAATTCATTTTTAATTCAATTTTCGTTCTCATTTGGTAAATGGACTTATTTTCAAAGGTGGCGTAGAGAAAATAAGTAAAAACTACAATATCTCGAGAACAGCTAGTCCTAGTGTAATGGGGTTGATCTTATTCTTTTCATCGTTAAAAATTACGTATAAAACAAGCATTTAATGGATATATTTGAGAATACGTAGTTTTTTATTTTAGATTTCTACGATTTTTGCTGGCCATTTTGCAAAAAAAGGCAGATTATTTTTTTTCGAATCATACCAAAGTCTAATCAGCACCAGAGTGACCCACAAGCAATTTATTTACCGAATTTTGTGAAATTCGGTTCATTAGTTTTTTAGTTAGAGTGGATACAACATCTACACAGACACACACACAGACGTCACGCTAAAAATAGTTTTTTCGTATTCTAGAGGTCTCGAAACGCGTAGATCCGTCGAAAACTCGAGTTGCGATTTTCTGCATGATTCCAATACTTACCCTATACATTACCATGTATTGCAGGGAAAGTAAAAATAAAAAAATGATCGAGCAACTCGCTATGCTCATTTTATATAGAACGACCCTAGAATTGTTCCAAATTTCATTCTAAATACCCTGTTCGTTCATATCACGTCGACAGACTCACAGGCACACGTACACACAAACACCAACTCACCACCAGTGTTTTATTCGAGTTTAAGGATGTTCAAATCCGTTAAAAACTCGATTTCGAATTTTTGACTGTCATGATAGTTTCCCTGTATATTTAAATTTGGAAAATTAATATTAGGAAATTAATATATATTTTATGTAATAAAAATAAAAAATCTTATGTGGGCAGCACATGACTTTTCCTGCAGACTCAAATTCATATGTTTTTTATTTCTTTAATAATTCATTAGATTGAGTTTTTTAATTGAACCAAATAACACTAAATTTGCATTTTTAATTCTATTTTTTTTTTATTTGGTAATTGGACATTTTTCCAATAGTAGCATAATTAAATGCGAAAAATCTTAAATATCTCGAGAACGGTTAGTCCTAGAGTTATTCTTATTCTTTTCCTCATCAAAAATTATGTATAAAACAAGCATTTAATAGATATATTTGAACATACGTAGCTTTTTTTTTAGATTTTGGCGATTTTTGAGGGCCATTTCGTAAGAAAAGGCAGGTTGTTCTTTTCCGAATAATACCAAAATCTAATCAGCACCAGAGTATCTCAGAAGTAACTTATCTACCAAATTTTGTGAAATTTGGTCAATTAGTATTTTAGCTGGAGTGGATACATGATATTTTTGCGGGCCATTTCGTAAAAAAAGGCAGGCTGTTCTTTTCCGATTAATACCAAAATCTAATTAGTACCAGAGTATTGTACAAGCAACTTATCTACCAAATTTTGTGAAATTTGGTCAATTAGTATTTTAGCTAGAGTGGATGCATGAAGTTTTTACGGGCCATTTCGCAAAAAAAGCGGATTCTGTTTTCACGAATCGTACCAAAAACCAATCAGCACCAGGATCATACCCAAGTGACTTACCTACCAAATTTTATGAAATTCGGTCCGTAAGTCCATACGTTTTTAAGTTAGAGTGGATACATACATTGCACAGACACACGGACACACAGACAGACACACACACAGACGTCACGCTAAAAATAATGTTTTCGTATTCTAGTGGTCTCGAAACGTGTAGATCCGTCGAAAATTCGAGTTGCGATTTTCGACATGATTCCAATACTTTCCCTATACATTACCATGTATTGCAGGGAAAGTAAAATTGTATCTTATCCTTCAGAGCGTTCGACCTACCCGAAGGTATAAGATATAAAAATTGTATATTTTAATTAGCTTTAGTTCGCAAGGTTACTCTTTTAAAATACTTAGTAAAGTTTAATTTTCTTTCTTAAGTGGCAACAGGTCTTTTACGTTGGTGAATAGGATGCATTTGGAGGAAGTGTGTTAAGGGTGAGCGTCAGTAAATTTTCTGCCCTATCCGCGCTTTGTTAACTTTCGCGGCACACATATTTCGCCGAAATTCTGCTCAAACAGTTGCAAAATATTTTCTTATAGATAAAATGCTATGCTTAGATTATATTAAAACTAAATTTAACACCCAATAAAACATAGAATATATGTTTTAATTTAATTTAAAATATTTTTGGTGCTGCCATCTGTTGTCGTAATTTAATTCATACCGACTATTTTTTATTTTTAATGAACATTTTTAAATGTCTATTCCTTCTAATACGCTATTAAATACAACAACAGATCATATATAATGCCATAATCACGGAAACGTAATTGAACTTGGACTTGAAGACAAAGGAACTTGAAGATAAAACTGCAGTCCTCAGTGATGTACATTCAGATCCTTTATCAAATTTATAGAATGATAAATTACCTTTCCGTGATTGTGGCATTATTATATATGATCTCTTGTTGTATTTAACACTGTATTAGAAGGAATAGATATTTAAAAATGTTCATTAAAAAATAAAAATAATCGATATGAATTAAATTACGACAACAGATGCCAGCACCAAAAATATTTTGTATTAAAATAAAAAATATATTCTATGTTTTTTGGGGCATTAAATTTAGTTTTAATATAATCTAAGCATAGCATTTTATCTATCAGAAAATATTTCGCAACTGTTTGAGCAGAATTTCGGCGAAATATGTGTGCCGCGAAAGTTAACAAAGCCCGGATAGGGCAGAAAATTTACTGACGTTCACCCTTAATATACTATTTTAATACCATTTGCATTCATAGCTTAGTTCAAAATATTCCTCCCCACCCTAGACTATATACTAACATTATTGTTCTGGGGATTATTATGTTCCTCCAGAGGAAATGATGTTTGAAAATCTAAGAATTCGAAAAATCCGTATTCTAATATTATTCCCATTACTAAAAATTCTATCTAGATCTACGTTTTTACATAGTATTTGTACAGTGTAATTGGGCTCACACCATACACATATACGCATGCACATATGCACATGCATGCAAACAGACGACATATTTTTTCAGAAGTGTTCTAAATATGTTCAGTAGGTCTTAAAATAAGTTCGTTAAAACCTCGAATTCAAAAATATTAGAGAGAACAATACTTTTCTACCTAATAAAAGATGCTTGACTTTCTGTCTATCTGCGTCGTCTGCAGTGAAAATTTTAAGCTTCGGACAGTCACGAAATTAGGTATTGGGTTAGCTGAACCAACCCCCTGTCAGGCAGGCATCAGTAATATATATATATATATATATATATATATATATATATATATATATATATATATATATATATATATATATATATATATATTTAAATTCAAATTGAAGAGGAGATTTCGGTTCGCATTTCCCAAAATTAAAATGTTACAGGGATTAATAAAAACTATTACTTTCCCTGCAATACATGGTAATGTATAGGGAAAGTATTGGAATCATGTCGAAAATCGCAAATCGAGTTTTCGACGGATCTACACGTTTCAAGACCTCTAGAATACGAGAAAACCATTTTTAGCGTGACGTCTGTGTGTGTGTCTGTGTGTCTGTCTGTCTGTGTAGATTTTGTATCCACTCTAACTAAAAAACTAATGAACCGAATTTCACAAAATTTCGTAGATAAGTTACTTGTGAGCGAGTCTGGTGCTGATTAGGTTTGGGTACGATTTGGAATAAAAGAACCCGCCTTTTTTTGCGAAATGGCCTGCAAAAATCGTCAAAATCTAAACTAAAGAACTAGGTATACTCAAATATATCCATTAAATGCTCGTTTAATACGTAATTTTTAACGACGAAATTAATAAGACCAACCCCATTACACTAGGACTAGCCGTTTTCGAGATATTTTAGTTTTCCGTATTTTCTCTACTCCACCTTTGAAAATAAGTCCGGTTATCGAATGAGAACGAAAATTGAATTAAAAGTGAAATAAATTTAATTAAAATAAAGAGAACGTTAATATAAGTCTGCAGGGAAAGTCATGTGCTGCCCACATCAGATTTTTTTTCTGTAATGGTGATGGTAAGAAGATTATAATTTGCGGAGGGGGGGCAGCTTAGTGGTTAGCGCGCGGGGATTGCGCTCCAATGACAAGAGTTCGATTCCCGGCTCTGCTCAAACTATTCCCGTTTTCTCGCGGAGTACGGGTACGTTAAATATGTGGGTCTGTAAGTCCTTCCGAGAGGTTGGTGGTAGGAGAAGGAGGGTACGGTCCCTGTTGATGCGGTCCCCCCACTGAGTTCCGATGTAAATTGAGTGGGACTTCCCGGCAGTCCAAACAGATTCCTTACACATTCGGGTAGGTCGAATGGTCTGGATCGAAGAAGAAGATCGAGTACAATAGGTTTCGATTATTATTACCACTGTACACTGTACTGATTATTATTACCTCTGTATAAGTCATGTATTTCGGTGTAATTTCGGTATAATGTGCTATTGTATAAGTAATATCTTTAAGTTGTTTATTCAGGTAAGAAACCTTGTAGTTTAGTTTAATGATTGTGTTATTTAACTTTTACCTGGTGCTTATGTACATTGCTTGAACGTTAGGAGTTTTGATTGTTTGTATTTCAGCAGGACGGAAATAAGATTTAAGTCATTTTAGGATTACAGTAAGCTCCAATTAAGCAAGGGACTTCACGGTGTGTGTTAATGTGTGTATGTATGTGTGAGTGTGTGAATACGTGTGTGTGAATATGTGTGTGAATGCGTATGTATGTGAGTGCGAATGTGTGTGTATGTATGTGTGTGAATACATCGGTATGAGTGTGTAAATATGTACGTAGGAAAGTGTTTGTGAATATGCGATTGTATGTGTGCGTTATTTGCTTGTATGTGCGTGCTGTATGTGTATGAAAGTGTGTATGTATGTATGTATATATATAAATGTGTGTGTCAATATATGCGTACGAATGTGCAAGTGTGTTTGTATGTATATGTTGTTTGCTATTTGTGTGTTTTGTATGTATGTGTGTGTGTGTGAAAATACGTGTATGTAAATGCGTGTATGTATGTGTTATTTGTGTGTGTGAATATGTGTGTATATGTGTGTGTGTTGTGTGTATATGTGTGTGTGTTGCGTGTATATGCGTGTATGTATGTGTATATTATGTGTGTGTATATATTTTATGCATGTGTGTGTGTGTGAATATGTGTATATAAATGTGTGTATGTGCGTGTGTCTGTGTATGCATGTGTGTGTGTGAATGTGTGTGTATGCGTGAATATGTGTATATGAATGTGTGTGTATGTATACATGTGTATGAGAGTATGTGTATATGAATGTGTGTATGTGCGTGAGTATGTGTGTGAATGTATATGTATGTGTATATTATGTGTGTGTATATATTTTATGCATGTGTGTGTGTGTGAATATGTGTATATAAATGTGTGTATGTGCGTGTGTCTGTGTATGCATGTGTGTGTGTGAATGTGTGTGTATGCGTGAATATGTGTATATGAATGTGTGTGTATGTATACATGTGTATGAGAGTATGTGTATATGAATGTGTGTGAATGTGTGTATGTGCGTGAGTATGTGTGTGAATGTATATGTATGTGTTTGAATGTATGTGTATATATGTATATGAGTGTGTGCATGTATGGGTTTGTGTATGAGTGTATGTATATATGTATCTGTGCATGTATGAGTGTTCATGTATGAGTGTGTATATGTATGTGGGTAAGAATGTGTGTATGTGAAAATGTATGTGTATATGTTATTTGTGTGAATGTGTGTGTATGTGTGTGTGTTGTGTGTGTGTATGTAGGTGTGCGTGTAAATATATGGGAATATGTGTATATATGTTATTTGTGTGTGTGAGTATGCGTATATGAATGTGTGTAAAAGTATATGTATCTGAATGCGTGCATATATGTGTTATTTGTGTGTGTGAATGTGTGTATGAGTGTGTGTTTGTATGTGTGAATATGTGTATATGAATGTATGTGTAAAAGTATGAGTATGTGAATGTGTATATATGTTATTTGTGTGTGAATATGTGTATATGAATGTGTGTGTGTAAAAGTATGTGTATGTGAATGTGTGAATATATGTTATTTGTGCGTGTGTGTGTGTTATGTGTGTATGTGTGTAGGTATATGTTTTATGTGTGTGTGTGAATATATGTGTATGTGCGTATATGTATCCATATATGTGTGTAAATATGTGTATATGAATGTCTGTATGTGCGTGAGTGTGTGTGTATGAGTGTAAGTATGTGTGTGTGAATGTATGTGTACGCGTGTGTGTATACATGTGTGTAAATATGTGTATATGAATGTGTGAATGTATGTGTACGCGCGTGTGTATACATGTGTGTAAATATGTGTATATGAATGTGTGAATATATGTGTATGTGTGTATGCTATGTGTATGAGTATCTGTATGTGTGTATATGAATGTATGTGTATGTGTGTGTATGTGTGTATGTGCGTTTGTATGTATGAGTGTGTGTAAATACGTGTATGTGGATGTGTGTGTTTATATATGCATGTGTGTGTGAATATGTGCATATGAATGTGTGTGTGCTAATGTGTATGTGCGAGCGTGTGAATGTATATGTATGTGTGTTTGTGTGTATGAATGCGTGTGATTATGTGTATATGGGTGTGTGTGTACGTATGCATGTGTGTATGAATATGTGTATATGAATGTGTGTGTGTGTGTGTGAAAGTACGTGTGCGAGAGTGAGTGTGTGTGTGGACATAACTCAAGAACGTATATGCTTACCGATAACAAATTTATATGCGGATGCATTATTCTAAGAATTAGAGTTTAAATATAATATATATTAATTCTCATGATTAGAATTTGAATTATTTTAATTTTATAATTGTCACAGAATTATTTCTTGTGTATGATAATTTTCTGAATAGGAATGATAGTATATAGACGATTGATAGTTTGAACTTTCTTGTATATTTCTGGTATCAAAATAGTTTATATTAATACATATATGCGCCAAATGTATCGAATTCATTGGCGTTGATAATCTGTTGCCAACTTGAAAAAAATTCATTTTTAAAGAATTTCAACATGGGTAAAAAATCTAAGAAGATACATATATGTTTTACATTCTGATAAAGATTGTTAAACAAGTTAAACTAAATACTGTATATTCGATTTAGATTTAAAGATAAACATTTACGGTTTAAATCTGCATATTTGATTCATAATGTCAAATATGCTTCTATTTCATGTCGGATTAAACTAAAATGCAGTATGGAAGAAATAGTTAGAAGTAAAATTTTATTCCGTAGAAAATGTCATACACTGCTCATATTAGATTTTTGATTTTAAGAGATAATTGAATGCACATTAAGGAGTTTCGCAAATACACTGCCTTCCAAAATATTTAGAAGAAATGTTTAAATTGCAGCCGATTATTTTTATATATGCCCAAATTGCAGCCAATATTCCTACTTTCAGGGCAATTTCATAAAAGCAGAAATTTACGCATAACATTTTTATACTATTTTATAGAGAAAGAAGTGTGTGTGTTAGAAATGTGTGTGTGAATGTGCGTATATATGTGTGTGTTATTTGTGTGAGTGTATTATTTGTATGTGTGTATTATTTGTGCGTGTGTGTTATTTGTGTGAGTGTATTATTTGTGTGTGTTTGTGTGTTATTTGTGGTATGTGTGTTTGCGTGTTCTCTAAAAAATTTTCGAATTTGAAGTTTTGACGAAACAGTACGTTTCAAGTTTTTCTGAATCCATTGTGAACATTTTTAGAAGGATGTTTGTCTGTGTGCATTTCTTCTTCTTTGACCGAGACTGTCCGACCTACCCAAAGGTGTAAGGTATCTGTTTAGACAATCGGGAAGTGCCACACAATTTAGACTGGAACCCAGTGGGGGCGGCATCCACAGGGATCGTACACATCTTCCCACTATTACAAACCTCTCGAAAGGATTTACCCATATGTTTAACGTGTCCGTAATCCACGAACACGGGGACAAGTTGGGCAGAGTCGAACTCTTGTCGTCCGATTGCAATCCCCACTCGGTAACCACTGGACTGTTCCCCTCTGTCTGTGTACATTTGTATGAGTATGTCTATGTGAAGTGCATAACTCAATAATGAGTGTACCTTCCACTATAAAATGTTATGTACAGACTATTATTTAATCCTGTCAAAGACAGGGAAGTTGACATTTCTTCATGATATTTAACACTTTATGGTGCTTAGCGCCAAATATAGTTGTCTCAATTGAAAAGCGGCTCAGTTAGGTTCTGCCCCTTGTTTGAATTTCAACCTTGTATGTCCACAACCTTGTATATTCAGGATTATTCTGAGAGACCCCTCCCCCCCATCTTTAATTTTCTCCACCTCGGGAAAATAATAAAAATATCCGGCTCGGAAAAGTTCAGTCTACTGGTTTATACTATAACTGAGCAAAGATTCAGCCTTCTAAGCCACCGGAGAGTTTCTTGAGGGTCCGCAGAAATATTTAAAAAAGCCGAAATAATAACTATGCAAAGGTTCAGCCTTCTAGGGTAGCGAGGAGGCTTCTGGGAGGTAAAAAAAAAGCTTTTAGAGGCACCTTCCATTATCTTCGTTCATCATTGGTGAGTGTGTGTGGGCGTGCGGGAGGGGGGGGGGGTAAATAACAAATCAGGCCCAATTTGGTTCTGTATCGCTGTCGATACTACAAAGCAAATATTTAGTCTTCTAGGTAAACAGGGGGTTTCTGGAGCGTCTGCAAAGGCTTTTTGAACCCCCCCCCCCCAATTCTTTCGCCTCTGAGGGGGGAGGAAAAATTGAAAAAGTGGCTCCTTTAGGTTTGCATCGTAGTCAATACTATATGTGAGCAAAGATACAGCCTTCTAGGTCACCGAGGGTAACGTGTTTATGTCTTAACACGTTAGACAATTATTAAATTCGAGCTTTTTAACATGATATATTTTACCAATTATACCACGTGACTGCGCTTAGGAAGGTAAACTCGGATGTATAAAATGAATTCTTTCCCGTGGTTGGCCGTGGAGGATATTTTTCCTCCACTTACTTGTTTCAGTTTTACTACGTTTACCTAAGCGATAAAAGTATAAACATCTCGCTATTTCTGCTTTTGTGATGCTTCCCCACTCCCTCCAATGTTTTGTTTCTTTTCGTTTTATTACTTTCCTTATATACATAATGTATAAGGAAAGTATTGTGACGGGGTCGAAAATTCGAATTCGAGTTTTCGACAGGAGAGCACGTTTCAAGCATCCCTGATCACGAATCGAACATTTCTGAGGTGATGTCTGTGTGTGTGTATGTGTGTGTGTGTGTGTGTGTGTCAGTGAGTCTGTAGAGACGATAACTAACGAACGAATGGAGCGATTCGAATGAAATTTTGTACAAAAATCATAATCCATGAATACTGGAAGCCTATTGTTTTAAAACACAATCGAATGTTCAACACCCCTAAATTTCCGAGTGAAATTTTGAAAAAATCATCAAAAATTCAAAATTTTTAATAATAGACATTCATTAAATAGATATTTCTTATGTAATTTTTCCTTAGAAAACGATTGACATAAACTTTAGAACGCTAGCATGAACCGTTCTCGAGATATTGCACATGTTTCAAATAAATTTATCAAAAAATTCCCATAAATTAAAAAAAATATTAACTTCTGAGAAACATGTTCACTTTTCATATGTAATGTCATTTTAGAAAGCTAACATAAACCGTTCTTGAGATATTGCACCTTTTTCAAAAAAATTATCAAAAAGTCATATGAAATAAAAAAAAAATATTTCCTATTGAGAAACATGTTCACTTTTCATATGTAATACCATGCGATAAATTGGGTGATATTACTCTCGTGGATCTAGCTCGTTCCATTCATGAGAAAATATACTTTGAGTAATACTTTTGTGTTTGAACGTCAATAGTCATTTATCTGCTATAAGAATAACTTATTTCTCCGTCCATAACGCTTGGCGAGATTTTGGAGACGAATTTGGCGGAATATGGCCAACTTGGCGACTTTTTAAATGCTGCCAAATTAATGAAAATATCGTCAAATGGATAAAACTGACTCTAAATCGATGAAAATTGCGACTCATTGACGAAAATTCAATATCTTGGAAAGAATATAAGTATCTACTATAAGAATAATCTATTTTTTTACTGAAAAAGTAGTAAAATAGTAGTTTACTGTAAAAAGTAGTACTGTAAAAGTAGCAAATTAAATTGCATAATGCTTTGGATTAGTCAGAGCATGTAAGAACTGTGTAAATTAGTTTCTTCCCATCAAAGTTTTCAATGCTTCCGAAATTCCTGGTGATTTAAACTGCGTAATGTGTCAGATTAGCCAGAACATGTAAGAACTGTGTAAATTTTTTTTTTCCCATCAAAGTTTTCAATGCTTCCAAAATTCCTGGTAAATTAAATTGCATAATGCGCTGGATTAGTCAGAGCATGTAAGAACTGTGTAAATTAGTTTCTTCCCAACAAAGTTTTCAATGCTTCCGAAATTCCTGGTGATTTAAACTGCGTAATGTGTCGGATTAGCCAGAACATGTAAGAACTGTGTAAATTAGTTTCTTCCCATCAAAGTTTTCAATGCTTCCAAAATTCCTGGTAAATTAAATTGCATAATGCGTTGGATTAGTCAGAGCATGTAAGAAGGGATTTAAACTGCGTAATGTGTCGCATAGGACAAAATTTGATATAATCATGCATAAAAGGGTTCATTTATGGCTCGATCACAAGAATTTATAGTTTCAATCATTGTGAAAAATAGCCGCAATGCAATTTTTTTCGTTCGTGGCGTCAGGTGGGCACATTGACAAATATGATATTAATAGAACCCCCCCCCCCCTGTAGGTACATTGACAAGTATGGTATTAATCGAAATATTTTTTCAAGCCCTTTAATGTGAAGGATGACACGATATAGTTGTAATCATTTCGACTCACGATACCGATTTTCAATTTTTTTTTTTGAAAATCTTGAAAAAAAAAATGAATTCTGGTATGAGAAAGTCGAGTGGAGCCACACTGCAGTTAATTTTCCTGTAGATTTCACATTTGGTCATTTTGACCTTAGATATCTATTATGTCTATTATGATCTCTGAGATCTATATCAGATATCATTTGCTCATTTTGACCTCTGTACATATCTCGAAATCTAAAAATCGGGCTTCATGATCTAAAACATGATTAGTTCAAGTATACAAAACGGTATCGGTTAAGCTTTTACCATATCAACGAAACTTTTGCGTGCAATTAGATATGAATCGGTGCTAAGGACAGGTACTCTATAGGAACTTGCTTTGATTCAATTTAAAGTTGTAAAGACGTAAAAAAAAAAAAAAAATCGTTTTATTCTCGGGAATAAACCGTGCTTTGAAAGTTTAAAAAAAAACAGGGAATTTTGAAAATTCCCAAAAAGTGGGAATTTTTAGCCATTGCATTTTACATTGTAGAAGTAGTGCATATGACTGAAAACTAATATTTATTTTCTGCATTTTCGAAATTGTAAATAGTTAAATCACGGGAAATTGAGAGAGATTTGTTAGATGCAAGAAAAATATTCAAATGATGTGGCTTTCTTATTATGCGTATATAAGTAAAAATTGAAATTAATTCTACAAATAAATTGTAATTGCATTTGTAAATATTTTGAAAGTAAAAACAATCAGAACAATAAAATACTTATTACGAAGTGCTTAATTCATCCATATGCATTTAATATTGAACGATAATAAGGAATATATATGAGGCCCAATAACATTTTAATAATATTGTGACTAATATAATTTGCACATTTTCAACGAAATTTTTGTAATTTTAAAATTTTAGAAATTTTATTTCAATAAACCTTTTAAACTGATGAAGATTTAGTAAAGTTATTTAAATGGCGATCCATCATTATGATTTAAACTACGTAATGTGTCAGATTAGCCAGAGCATGTAAGAACTGTGTAAATTAGTTTCTTCCCATCAAAGTTTTCAATGCTTCCAAAATTCCTGGTTAAATTGCATAATGCGTTGGATTAGTCAGAGCATGTAAAAATAGTGTAAATTAGCTTCCTCTCATCAAAGTTTTCAATGCTTCTAAAATTCTGGTGATTTAAACTGCGTAATGTGTCGGGTTAGCCAGAACATGTAAGAAAAGTGTAAATTAGTTTCTTCCCATTAAAGTTTCCAATGCTTCCAAAATTCCTGGTGATTTAAACTGCGTAATGTGTCGGATTAGCCAGAACATGTAAGAATAGTGTAAATTAGTTTCTTCCCATCAAAGTTTTCAACACTTTCGAAATTCCTGATGATTTAAACTGCATAATGTGTTGGAATAGCCAGAGCATGTAAGAATAGTGTAAATTAGCTTCTTCTCATCAAAGTTTCCAACGCCTCTAGAATTCTGTTGATTTAAACTGCGTAATGTGTCGGATTAGCTAGAGCATGTAAGAAAAGTGTAAATTAGCATCTTCCCATCAAAGTTTCCAATGCTTCTAAAATTCTGGTGATGTAAACTGCGCAATGTGTTGGATTAGCCAGAGCATGTAAGGAAAGTGTAAATTAGTTTCTTCCCATCAATGCTTCCTAAATTCCTGGTGATTTAAACTGCATAATGTATAGGATTAGTCAGAGCATGTAAGAATAGTGTAAATTAGCTTCTCATCAAAGTTTCTACTGCTTCCAACATTCCTGGTGATTTAAACTGTGCAATGTGTTGGATTAGCCAAAACATCTAAGAAAAGTGTAAATTAGCTTCTTCCCATCAATGTTTCCAATGCTTCAAAAATTCCTGGTGATTTAAACTGCTTAATATGCTGGATTAACCAGAGCATGTAAGAATACAGTAAATTAGTTTCTTCCCATTAAAGTTTCCAATGCTTCTAAAATTCTGTTGATTTAAACTGCATATTGTGTTGGATTATCCAGAGCATGTAAGAATAGTGTAAATTAGTTTCTTCCCATCAAAGTTTCCAATGCTTCCAAAAATTCCTGGTGACTTAAACTGTATAATGTGTTGGATTAGCCAGAGCATGTAAGAATACTGTAAATTCGCTTCATCCCATCAAAGTTTCTTCCAACATTCTTGGTTTATTCTCCAAAATTCCCGGGATTTTTGCAACTCTGCTTCAGTTATGTATTAACACCGATCAAAGCTGAGCATCTCGTCTGTTATAATATATATCTCGTTGTGAATCACTCAAAGTTTTAGAAGATGCTTTGCCACATTCTTCCAAGATGTGTGACGTCTGGAAGATGAATCCTTGAGGACGGTTTTGGAACTCTGCCAAACATTTCCGTTCCTGCTAACAATAATGAATGAAGGTGGGGCATCATTTTTTGGTGTACGTCACCTACTTTTGCTCCTCATCTCTGAGAAGGTTGTGTAATCTTCAACTGAAGAGTCACTGGGTGCATATTTAGGAAGTTTCCGCTCCACATGTTGGATTTACTTAATAACCGGGGATTTAACAATAGAACTTCACAATTTACAATGGGGTAATAAATTTAACAAGGTTATATTCAACAGTTGCTATATATGTGTAGATACAATATAACACAATTCACAATTTTCAGAACCCATGATCATTAGACCTCGATATGAGATTTACCAATGACTGGTCATAGGCGTGGATTTATTTAGACGTCAAGAAATTTTACATTGACAAGCATATACAATACATAATAAAGAAGAATGTCAAAATATACATTATATAACAAAAATATCTGATGTGGGCAGCACATGACTTACAGTTAAAAAAATGTTTACTACTTTTACAGTTAAAAAAATGTTATTCTCATAGTAGATACTTATATTCTTTCCAAGATATTAAATTTTCTTCAATTAGTCGTCATTTTCATTGATTTAGCGTCATTTTTATCCATTTGGCTAGAGTTTCGTTAACTTAGCAACATTTAAAAATGTCGCCAAAAATTCTAAATTCGTCGCCAAAATCTCGCTAAGCGCTATGGACGAGGAAATAAGTTACTCTTACAGCGGATAAATGACTATTGGCGTTCAAATACAAAAGTATTACTCAAAGTATCTTTTCTCGTGAATGGAACGTGTTAGATTCACGAGAATGATGTCACCCAATTTATCGCATGATATTACATATGAAAAGTAAACATGTTTCTTAATAGTTAATATTTTTTTTTAATTTATGGGATTTTTTGATAAATTTATTTGAAAAATATGCAATATCTCGAGAACGGTTCATGCTAGCGTTCTAGAGTTCATGTCAATCGTTTTCTAAGGAAAAATTACATAAGAAATGTCTATTTGCGTAACTTTATTAAAAGTTTTAATTTTTTGATGATTTTTTCAAAATTTTACTCGAAAATTTAGGGGGAGGGGGGGTTCTTAATATTCGATTGTGTTTTAAAACAATAAACTTCCGGTATTCATTGTGATTTTTGTACTAAATTTCATTCGAATCGCTCCATTCATTCGTGAGATATCGTCTCCACAGACTCACTGCCACGCACACACACACACACACAGACAGACATATACTTTCACACACATACACACACACACACACGCACACATACTTTCACACACACGCACACACACACAGACATTACTTCAAAAATGTTCGATTCGTGATCAGGGATGCTTGAAACGTGCTCTCCCGTCGAAAACTCGAATTCGAATTTTCGACCCCGTCACAATACTTTCCTTATACATTATGCATATAAGTAAAGTAATTATACAATGACAATAATAATAATAATAATAATAATAATGGGAAAACTTATATAATATGATTTATGACATAAAAGTCCTTTATTTAATGTTCTTCAGAACAATATTATCATATACATAACAATATACATAATGTTACAACGGAATCTTGGGTGTGCCCGCAGGATTCATGAATGAGTCTAATTTTCTGGATTACTGACACGTTTATTTACAAGCACAGCTTAAACAGGAACAATATAAAGTAAAGAAAAACTTAAATGCTCCACGAATTTCACAAAACAACTGATATTAATCTCAAAACATTGACAAAAGTAATTTCTCATCGACAAAAATCACAGTCCAATGTAGCTCGTATCTTGTCAACTGAACTCCAAATTTTCGAACGAAATTTTTAAAAAATCCTTAAAATATCAGAATCTTCAATGATGTTACATAAATAATCATTTCGTATGTAATTATACTTTCCTTATATACATAATGTATAAGGAAAGATTGTGTGTGTGTGTGTGTGTGAAAGTATGTGTGTATGTGCGTGTGAAAGTATGTGTGTGTGTGTGTGTGTGTGTGTGAAAGTATGTGTGTGTGTGTGTCAGTGAGTTTGTGGAGACGATAACTGACGAACAAATGTACCGATTTGAACGAAATTTGGTACAAAAATCACAATCCGTGAATACTGGAAGCCTGTTGTTTTTAAACGCAATCAAATGTTCAGAACCCCCCCAAATTGGCGAGTGAAATTTCGAAAAAATCATCAAAAAATCAAAACCTTTAATAAAGTTGCACAAATAGACATTCCTAATGTAATTTTTCCTTAGAAAACGATTGACATAAAATTTTAGAACGCTAGCATGAACCGTTCTCGATATATTGCACTTTTTTAAATAAATTTATCAAAAAATCCCATAAATTAAAAAAATTATATTAACTGTTGAGAAACATGTTCACTTTTCATATGTAATATCAGGCGATAAATTGGGTGACATCATTCTCGTGGATCTAGCTCGTTCCATTCATGAGAAAAGATACTTTGAGTAATACTTTTGTATTTGAACGCCAATAGTTATTTATCTGCTATAAGAATAACTTATTTCTCCGTAACTTATTTCTCTTCTAAAACAATCAAGAATATTCCTACGTATTCAAAGGTATTTTATCTCAGCATATTACGTTCCTTATATACAATAATGTATATATTGTGACGGGGTCGAAAATTGGAAATCGAGTTTTCGACGGGAGAGCATGTTTCAAGAATCCCTTATCACGAATCCAACATTTTTGAAGTGATGTCTGTCTGTATGTGTGTGCGTGTGTGTGAAAGTATGTGTGTGTGTGTGTGTGTGTGTGTGTGTGTGAAAGTATGTGTGTGAAAGTATGTGTGTGTGGAGACAAATGAATGTACCGATTCGAACGAAATTTGGTACAAAAATTACAATCCGTGAATACTGGAAGCCTGTTGTTTTTATACGCAATCGAATGTTCGAACCCCCTGAATTTTTGAATGAAATTTTGAAAACATCGTCAAAAAATCAAAATCTCTAATAAAGTTACTCAAATAGACATTTCTTATGTAATTTTTTATTAGAAAACGATTGACATAAATTTTAGAATGGGCATGAACCGTTCTCGAGGTATTGCACATTTAAAAAAAAAATAATATAAAATAAAAAAAATATTTCCTATTGAGAAACATGTTCACTTTTCATATACGATACATTTGGTGACATCATTCTCGTGGATCTAGCTTGTTCCATGCATGAAAAAGATACTTTGAGTAATACTTTTGTATTTGAATGCCAAAAGTCATTTATCTGCTGTAGGAATAACTTATTTCTTCGTCTATAACGCTTGGCGAGATTTTGGCGACGAATTTGGCGGAATGTCGCCAACTTGGCGACTTTTCGAAATGTTGGCAAATTTACGAAAATCTCGCCAAATGGATTAAAATGACGCTAAATCAATGAAAATGACTCATTGTCGAAAATTCAATATCTTGGAAAGAATATAATTATCTACTAAAAGAAAAACCTATTTTTTACTGTAAAAGTAGTAAATTGATTACATTATATAAGGAAAGTCATGTATTGCCTACATCAGATTTTTTCTGTATTGAAAACGGCTTCTTTAGAAACTTACAATCATTTAACCTCTAATTTTACTAAATTTATCTTCTTTGATGGATATTTTTAATTAACTTTAAAATAAAATATTCATTTTAATTAAAATATATACACGAATTTTTTTAGAGAAAAATTGTTATATATCTTTCCCTTCACGCTCGCATATTAATGGCAGAATTGGCTAGTAAATGTATGTATCTTTAGAATACTAGTGAGCGACCACGGTAATAATGAGTAGTAATGTACATTCACTTAAAATCACTTAAAGTGCACTTTAGTAAATGAATCTTTAAGTATATGTTGTTATTAAAGTATTCTAAATAACTTATGTTCATCATAAAGATAAATTTCGACGTTCAATAGGTTTAGTTTCAATTTTTATTACTTTCCCTGCAATACATGGTAATGTATAGGGAAAGTATTGGAATCATGCCGAAAATCGCTACTCGAGTTTTCGATAGATCTACACGTTTCGAGACCTCTAGTATACTAAAAACTATTTTTAGCGTGACGTCTGTGTGTGTGTGTTTGTCTATGTCTGTGTAATGTATATATCTACTCTAACTTAAAAACTAATGAACTGAATTTCATAAAATTTGGTAGGTAAGACCCTTGGGTTTGACCCTGGTGCTGATTAGTTTTTGGTACAATTCGGGGAAAAACAAACCGCCTTTTTTTGCGAAATGGCCCGCAAAAATATCATGTATCCACTCTAGCTGAAATACTAATTGACCAAATTTCACAAAATGTGGTAGATAAATCCCTTGTGGGATACTCTGGTGCTGATTGGATTTTGGTATGATTCGAAAAGAACATCCTGCCCTTTTTACGAAATGGCCCGCAAATATCGCCACTATCTAAAAAAAGACTACGTATGTTCAAATGTATCAATTAAATGCTTGTTTTATACGCAATTTTTGACGAGGAAAATAATAAGAACAACTCTATTACTCTAGGACTAACCGTTTCTCGAGATATTTGAAAATTTTCGCATTTTTTTATGAGCCTTTGGGAAAATGCCCAATTACCAAATAAAAGCAGAAATTGAATTAAAAATGCAAATTTAGTGTCATTTTGTGCAATTAAACTCAATTTAATGAGTTCTTAAAGAAATAAAGAAAAAATGAATGTGTGTCTGCAGGGAAAGTCATGTGTTGCCCACATCGGATTTTTTACTATCATCGTCGGTTTATCATTGCAAGTTAATAATGGTAAAAATAATGCCCTTTCGCTTCTGCGCATTCTACTACGCAGGTTGCTTCTTTACACTAGTGTAAATAGTCCATGCTCTATACAACACAGGTTTATTATACGTAACAATTACAAGTTTCAATTGTAAGTGTTTATTATAGTATTAAAGTAGGTTTTCAAAGTTCTTGCCATCTGCAGATATGCATGTCTGGCAAAGTGGACGCATGGATTGGCGAAAGCGTTCAGAAATGCCAGGACACTCGCGGAGACTTGCTGCTGCCTCAACGACTCTAACGACAAGTCAGATGTTACAGAGGGTCTAGGAAACAGATACCTTGCACCACGGGTTGGTCAGACGGTCAGGGTCGAAGAAGAGGGTCTCGTAAACCAGGTTTTTGAGGTAACCCCACAGGAAGAAATCAATGTGGGATAAATAGGAGGACTGGCGGGCCCTTCCCGGTCGATCCATCTTACAGGAAAGGTCCCATTGAGATAGTCCTGCACATACTGGCTGAATCATGCACAGCTGCGGCAGGCAAGAAATTTGAACATCTAATTTAACACTATGATAATTAATTGTAATTGATACTTGAAGTTGTTATGTCTTATAAATCTGTGTATTATCTTCATTCCTTTTTTTTTCCTTCCTGCATCAGTAGTTATAAAAGGGGCTTTCACCGGCAGATCGGGGAGGCGGCACAGTGCGGCACAGGAGGAGAGGCCCTCTTTGGGAGGTGGGTCCCTCTTTGGGAGGATCCTCTTTGGAGTGTCTTCCCTCTTTTGAGAGGAAGCTCCTCTCAGAGGGTCTTTAGACCCCCAGGAGGGAGGATGCCTCTCAGAGCCCCCCTCCCCTCTTTTGGAAGTTTGGTGAGGCGGCACAACACCGGATGCCTCTTTCCTAGTATTGCGAAAGAGGGCAATTGCGAAGTCTTTCAGAGAGGCATGATGACTCATACGGAGTGAGTTTCACTCTTGAGAGGGAATGTCACAATCGCTGACTGACCCTTGACCTGAGGAAGTGGTTTCAAGCGATGTCGCAATCAGCGACTGACCTTTGACCTGAGGAAGAAGTTTCAAGGGATGTCGCAATCGATGACTGAGCATCACACAATCTGGAAATGACGTGTGGCAATCAGCGATTGATAACCTTAGAAGTGACCTTTGACAAGAACACACGTCCTCCCTCTCTGCTGGTCAGCGACAGACTGAAAGATCTTATCAGCGTGAAGTAGTTAAAGCGCCCTCTGGCGAATTTTGATGAAGTGCTGCCATCTATCGGCATTTTTTTCCAAAAGAAATTAATGTTTCACTTGTCAGGAGCTGGATTCGATCTTGGGTCCAACTGATTAGAAGCCGCGCGTCTTACCGCTGTGCCAAAGCACCCGTGCTTTATAGGCAGTTAACTTCGAAGTGTACCTTATCAGTGGAAGTTAGATTATTTTTCAAAGTTCATTCGAATAGCGATGCGCTTTATAAAGGGTGCGTTTTAAAACAGAATGCTACGGAGTGAATATAAATATGTATATTATAACACAATGATTTTTTTTTTTTTAAAACAAATGTATACACAAACTTTAAAAACACGAATGTAATAATTAGCTAAAATTGTATTCAGTGGATTTTTTTTTTAAATAAATCAATACGATTTTTATAATAATAACGAAATGATTTCAAATGTTTAAAAACAAATTGATTACGGATTTCCAATGAACACACAAATTGTGTTCAGTGGACACACAAATTGTGTTCAATGAATACGATTCGACCATTTTAAGTGTTGTGTATCTAAAAACAAATGTATACACAAACTTTGAAAACACGAATGTAATAATTAGCTAAAATTGTATTCAGAGGATTTTTTTTTTTTTTTTTTAAATAAATCTAACTATCAATATAATTTTTTTTAAAAATGATTTGAATACACCCAAGTATAGTTACGCATTTTCAAAATGGTGTTAAGTGAATAGCATTCGACCATTCTGAGTGTTGTGTATCTAAAAACAAATGTATACACAAACTTTAAAAACACGAATGTAATAATTAGCTAAAATTGTGTTCAGTGGACATGAAACTTGTGTTTTGTGAACAGGATTCGACCATTCTAAGTGTGTGTGTGTGTGATTTTTGAAAAATAAATCTAAAAGTATATAAAAATAATAATAATGAAAATTAGAACTCACAGAACGACCTCTTCACTACCCGCTGGTCAAACTCCAAATGAGTGAGACACTCTCATTACGCTATTAAAAATTAGATCTTATCATCACCAGTATGAGGTGTTGCCACCTATTTTTTCTAATAATATATTTTTAATAGTTGGATACTCAAACGGTCTGATTTGCTACACGTAATCTAAAACACATCACTTTAATGATATTGTGCATCGAATATGATTCGGCCATTTTTAAAATGGTGGATGTAATTGAAATATCGAAGTTTAGAATTTAACAAACTAACGAATTTTCACACCCATAAATTTTAGCATTCAGTTTAAATAAAACCCAATGAATATGATATCACCATTTTAACATCGTAATTTTACTACCATTATAGAACTTAGAAGTGAGTGTACATTATTTTTTTCAGGACACCAACACATTTTAAAATCTATTGAATAGGAATAGACCATTTTGCACATACATGTACCTAGATTTCAACACCCGGTATTAAAACCTGCTAAACATGAAACGAGTAAGTATTGTGTGAGATTTTATCACACTAACTTTCAAACTTTTTAAATTTTTAAAAATGTCCGAAATAGTTGTATTTCATCGGTAGACATAAATTGTATGGAACACATTTTTATGAAAAAAATATCTGTTTCGACAGCTTTTAAAAATAGATTTCTACAGTTGTACACTACGGTTCTAAAATTTTCTAAATACGAATCGACTGTTTGAACTACCAATGGTGGTTTTACCGATGCAAATATTTACAAGACAAATATTTCAATGAAACCGAACTTAGTTGAAGCTTCTAAGTTTGAATATTTAGAATCATTTCATATAATTTTTATATTCACATTGAAAATAGTTAACAAAATTGGAACTCACGGAGCGACAACTTACTGTCCACACTCCAAATGAGTGATACACTCTTATTACATTATTAAAAATTAGATCTTATCTATAATGATGTCATTATGTTGCCGTATTGCCACCACACAATTATTCTTTCCAAATTATGCATTTTTTTTTTCTTTTTTCTTTTTAATAACTTGCTACTGTCTTATGCTATCCATTTTTTTTTTTTCATATAAGCAGATATTCCATATACCTTCTAAATGTTAAGTTGTAATTTAAAAAAAAAGCATTAGAGGTGTATTTTACGTCTGAATTCGTCCAAGTGGAAATCCGACAATTGCAAATGCATGATTGCATCCTCAAATTTCAATAGACACCACTAAAATGTGTGGATCTTATTTTGAAAAAGCTGCTCTCAGAAAGAATATGTATATGAATACATATTTTCCATAAATATACCCCCTCCCCCCCTCAATACACACAACATGCAGGCCAAAGACTCACCCAAAATACATTCCAAATCGGCTCTATAGCTTATCGCGCTTATCAGTGTAACAGATAGTAACCCAAAGTTCATGTTCGCAAAGCGAGTTAATTGCAATGTTATTGTTTTAAGCAGTTCCCATATTTAAATGAAAAATTTATCAAATTATACAATACATACAAGAACTGGAAGATCATAGCATTTCAATATTATAGAATACTCATGAATGTTTTTTTTTTCCCCATTTAAAATTATCAAATTTTATTGCAATTTGACAAAAATTGCACAATACTTAGTGTATGACTATCAAATAAGAGCTAGGTTTTATTGTTACAACAACGTTTAAGATCATTAAACGAGTATATATATATATATTTTTTTTAAAGAAGAATAGTATATAACTTACTGTTTTTAAGGATAGGTGATTGTTAACATTGAATTTAAATGAAAGAGTGACCCTCTGAGACAAGTACAGTACATTGCAATAACATTAAAAAATATGAAAGATATGCAATTAACACCTTAAAAGAAACATGTAATGAGTTTTGATATCTTAATAGGAGACATTATTGACATGCACATAGAAATGTCACAATTTTGTGGCTGTAGGTGCTCCATAAGACCCCTCTGCTCTTAATAAATGATCCCATTTGAATGTACATATTTAACAACATACAGAAAATGACAGGACTACAACAAAATTTTACACCTATTACAGAATAACTCCCAACTTCGTAGATTTTTAAGAAACTACAGTCGAATTTTCACCAATTCTTAGAGATTGAAACACAGCATTGTTTATGAATCTTCATACTTTAGAGAATGGAACATAACTTACCATTTATTTTGAATGAATTCAGAATTTTGACATTGATTATAAATTTATGATTTAAACTCTGTAAAGTGTAAATATCCTTTGTTATGAAACTCACACTGTAGACATTTGATATGATTCAAATAAATCTATTTTTAATTTTTTATATTTTATTTTAAAAAGTGAGATTAGTAAACTTGTTACACTTGAATGTATAGATACATAACTCATAACCATATAACATTTCTTAAATGGAACATGCTTAAAAAAAAAAAAATTAGCTAATGAGTATAAATAAGAAATTCAATTTGAAAGATAAAAACCATTTAATGAATCTATTATTCATGAAATACACATTAACCATTATCAGTTGTACATTTAAACAAATAAGTTAAAATGATTTCCTTATTGCACATTCATAGTCCTCTGATTTGAATGACTCGAAAAAATTTCTATCATAGCAGTAAAAGACTTCTTCACCACGCAACAAAACTTTCTTAGCAATGTTATTAATGTCAAGATTTAGAAGCACTTGTTCAGACACTCTGTCATACATTTGTAATGGAGTGCTGTAAAGACATTCATGGTAACTTAAATCTTCAACTTGAGCAACACAGCCGACACATTTGAAAAGTTTTCTTACATGACACATGATGTTGTCATGAATACAAGAGATTAATTGTTCGAATGCAAAATTTTTGTCACAAATAAGTGATGGTAGAAAGGTTATAGTGTTCTTTAATTTTAATATTTGAGCAGGAAGCCACTCTATAAATATACTTTCTCGAAGATGTATACTAATGTTGTTAACACTATTCTGTAAACATGCTATTTGATTTTTATCTAAGGTAATATGACACTGTGTTAGACAAAATTTTGAATCATATAATTGAATTATTTTCTGCAAATGCAATTTTCCGTTGTCATTGAAACAGAACAACTCATTGCGACTGACGAAAGAGGTATCTGCATATAGAATATTGAACGACCACAATTTTTGAGAAAATTCACTCCACGTAGCCGGTGACAGTGTAACACCTTCACGCGTAGGCTGTAATTCATTTCGATCGTTAGAGAGATATTTCCATATATACACTTTTAACTTCCCATGACGAAGTTTTAAATATACATACACATTAGATCCTAAATGCCAACGACGGAGTGCATCTTGCATAAAATCTGAAGAAGTAGATTCAGTCGAAACTGATTCTGTAGTGGAAGATAACACTCCGCTATGTGTTAGAGCACAAGAAAGTAGATCTTGAGTTGAGTTTTCAACCTCGGTGAGAACTTGTGAATTGACAACGGTAGATGTTTCTGCTGGGGTTTTGGAAGACATAAGATAGGTCTCTAACCAATCCTCAGCAAATTTTTCTGAGGGCGAATTAATCACATCTGAGACAATGTCCACAGATTTTGTTTCTTCTAGGGTAGGAACAGTCAACTCCGCACTATTTACACTAGAAATTATTTGCTCGAGTGATGGCATACTTTGAATTTTAGGCATTCTTTTTAGATAGTAACATCCAACTACGACATTCACAGTATAAGATTTATTTTTAAAACACTAACATCTTAAAACATTATAATTTTGTCGCAGCTATGAACGAACCAAACCTATCCACACAACGCCCAAAGTTGAAATGACTTATCAAACAACTTCATAAGTATAATCACATAACCTAAATCGAGTGTCGTGTGCAAACAGATCACATAAGATATGAAGTGATTAGAACTTATAATTTTTAATGAATCGTACAACATTAGATTGTGGTAAATACAATTGTTATCTACATGAGAAAATTTCTATATTATTTCATTCAGCTTCGAAATCATAGAGTGAAAATATGTACCAAACTTACTTAAAGTTCCTAATTTTAAATCACATTAACATTATATACTTAGAAAAATTTTATATATATTTTTATAACTTTAGGTGATATGTATCACGCGGAATATACAAGAATAGCTACCAAAAACACGAAAATAACTAACAGTATGAGGCCTTCACAAGTCGACATCCAAACTAGAAATGAACGATAAACACACTAATTACAACAATTAGATGAGAGCTTATCAGTTCTTATCTTATCTAAGATTTCACATAAAATGACGTCATCACTCCAAAGTTCACAAGATGACGTCATTGGTCCAAGGTTCGCAAGATAGCCGTTTAGCCTTTTAAAATTAAGAAGTAATTAAAATTTTTATAATTGTGAATAAGTGATTTAAAATTAAGAAGTAATTAAATTTTAAATCACTTATTCACAATTATAAAAATTTTAATTACTTCTTAATTTTAAAAGGCTAAACGGCTATCTTGCGAACCTTGGACCAATGACGTCATCTTGTGAACTTTGGAGTGATGACGTCATTTTATGTGAAATCTTAGATAAGATAAGAACTGATAAGCTCTCATCTAATTGTTGTAATTAGTGTGTTTATCGTTCATTTCTAGTTTGGATGTCGACTTGTGAAGGCCTCATACTGTTAGTTATTTTCGTGTTTTTGGTAGCTATTCTTGTATATTCCGCGTGATACATATCACCTAAAGTTATAAAAATATATATAAAATTTTTCTAAGTATATAATGTTAATGTGATTTAAAATTAGGAACTTTAAGTAAGTTTGGTACATATTTTCACTCTATGATTTCGAAGCTGAATGAAATAATATAGAAATTTTCTCATGTAGATAACAATTGTATTTACCACAATCTAATGTTGTACGATTCATTAAAAATTATAAGTTCTAATCACTTCATATCTTATGTGATCTGTTTGCACACGACACTCGATTTAGGTTATGTGATTATACTTATGAAGTTGTTTGATAAGTCATTTCAACTTTGGGCGTTGTGTGGATAGGTTTGGTTCGTTCATAGCTGCGACAAAATTATAATGTTTTAAGATGTTAGTGTTTTAAAAATAAATCTTATACTGTGAATGTCGTAGTTGGATGTTACTATCTAAAAAGAATGCCTAAAATTCAAAGTATGCCATCACTCGAGCAAATAATTTCTAGTGTAAATAGTGCGGAGTTGACTGTTCCTACCCTAGAAGAAACAAAATCTGTGGACATTGTCTCAGATGTGATTAATTCGCCCTCACAAAAATTTGCTGAGGATTGGTTAGAGACCTATCTTATGTCTTCCAAAACCCCAGCAGAAACATCTACCGTTGTCAATTCACAAGTTCTCACCGAGGTTGAAAACTCAACTCAAGATCTACTTTCTTGTGCTCTAACACATAGCGGAGTGTTATCTTCCACTACAGAATCAGTTTCGACTGAATCTACTTCTTCAGATTTTATGCAAGATGCACTCCGTCGTTGGCATTTAGGATCTAATGTGTATGTATATTTAAAACTTCGTCATGGGAAGTTAAAAGTGTATATATGGAAATATCTCTCTAACGATCGAAATGAATTACAGCCTACGCGTGAAGGTGTTACACTGTCACCGGCTACGTGGAGTGAATTTTCTCAAAAATTGTGGTCGTTCAATATTCTATATGCAGATACCTCTTTCGTCAGTCGCAATGAGTTGTTCTGTTTCAATGACAACGGAAAATTGCATTTGCAGAAAATAATTCAATTATATGATTCAAAATTTTGTCTAACACAGTGTCATATTACCTTAGATAAAAATCAAATAGCATGTTTACAGAATAGTGTTAACAACATTAGTATACATCTTCGAGAAAGTATATTTATAGAGTGGCTTCCTGCTCAAATATTAAAATTAAAGAACACTATAACCTTTCTACCATCACTTATTTGTGACAAAAATTTTGCATTCGAACAATTAATCTCTTGTATTCATGACAACATCATGTGTCATGTAAGAAAACTTTTCAAATGTGTCGGCTGTGTTGCTCAAGTTGAAGATTTAAGTTACCATGAATGTCTTTACAGCACTCCATTACAAATGTATGACAGAGTGTCTGAACAAGTGCTTCTAAATCTTGACATTAATAACATTGCTAAGAAAGTTTTGTTGCGTGGTGAAGAAGTCTTTTACTGCTATGATAGAAATTTTTTCGAGTCATTCAAATCAGAGGACTATGAATGTGCAATAAGGAAATCATTTTAACTTATTTGTTTAAATGTACAACTGATAATGGTTAATGTGTATTTCATGAATAATAGATTCATTAAATGGTTTTTATCTTTCAAATTGAATTTCTTATTTATACTCATTAGCTAATTTTTTTTTTTTTAAGCATGTTCCATTTAAGAAATGTTATATGGTTATGAGTTATGTATCTATACATTCAAGTGTAACAAGTTTACTAATCTCACTTTTTAAAATAAAATATAAAAAATTAAAAATAGATTTATTTGAATCATATCAAATGTCTACAGTGTGAGTTTCATAACAAAGGATATTTACACTTTACAGAGTTTAAATCATAAATTTATAATCAATGTCAAAATTCTGAATTCATTCAAAATAAATGGTAAGTTATGTTCCATTCTCTAAAGTATGAAGATTCATAAACAATGCTGTGTTTCAATCTCTAAGAATTGGTGAAAATTCGACTGTAGTTTCTTAAAAATCTACGAAGTTGGGAGTTATTCTGTAATAGGTGTAAAATTTTGTTGTAGTCCTGTCATTTTCTGTATGTTGTTAAATATGTACATTCAAATGGGATCATTTATTAAGAGCAGAGGGGTCTTATGGAGCACCTACAGCCACAAAATTGTGACATTTCTATGTGCATGTCAATAATGTCTCCTATTAAGATATCAAAACTCATTACATGTTTCTTTTAAGGTGTTAATTGCATATCTTTCATATTTTTTAATGTTATTGCAATGTACTGTACTTGTCTCAGAGGGTCACTCTTTCATTTAAATTCAATGTTAACAATCACCTATCCTTAAAAACAGTAAGTTATATACTATTCTTCTTTAAAAAAAATATATATATATATACTCGTTTAATGATCTTAAACGTTGTTGTAACAATAAAACCTAGCTCTTATTTGATAGTCATACACTAAGTATTGTGCAATTTTTGTCAAATTGCAATAAAATTTGATAATTTTAAATGGGGAAAAAAAAAACATTCATGAGTATTCTATAATATTGAAATGCTATGATCTTCCAGTTCTTGTATGTATTGTATAATTTGATAAATTTTTCATTTAAATATGGGAACTGCTTAAAACAATAACATTGCAATTAACTCGCTTTGCGAACATGAACTTTGGGTTACTATCTGTTACACTGATAAGCGCGATAAGCTATAGAGCCGATTTGGAATGTATTTTGGGTGAGTCTTTGGCCTGCATGTTGTGTGTATTGAGGGGGGGAGGGGGTATATTTATGGAAAATATGTATTCATATACATATTCTTTCTGAGAGCAGCTTTTTCAAAATAAGATCCACACATTTTAGTGGTGTCTATTGAAATTTGAGGATGCAATCATGCATTTGCAATTGTCGGATTTCCACTTGGACGAATTCAGACGTAAAATACACCTCTAATGCTTTTTTTTTAAATTACAACTTAACATTTAGAAGGTATATGGAATATCTGCTTATATGAAAAAAAAAAAATGGATAGCATAAGACAGTAGCAAGTTATTAAAAAGAAAAAAGAAAAAAAAAATGCATAATTTGGAAAGAATAATTGTGTGGTGGCAATACGGCAACATAATGACATCATTATAGATAAGATCTAATTTTTAATAATGTAATAAGAGTGTATCACTCATTTGGAGTGTGGACAGTAAGTTGTCGCTCCGTGAGTTCCAATTTTGTTAACTATTTTCAATGTGAATATAAAAATTATATGAAATGATTCTAAATATTCAAACTTAGAAGCTTCAACTAAGTTCGGTTTCATTGAAATATTTGTCTTGTAAATATTTGCATCGGTAAAACCACCATTGGTAGTTCAAACAGTCGATTCGTATTTAGAAAATTTTAGAACCGTAGTGTACAACTGTAGAAATCTATTTTTAAAAGCTGTCGAAACAGATATTTTTTTCATAAAAATGTGTTCCATACAATTTATGTCTACCGATGAAATACAACTATTTCGGACATTTTTAAAAATTTAAAAAGTTTGAAAGTTAGTGTGATAAAATCTCACACAATACTTACTCGTTTCATGTTTAGCAGGTTTTAATACCGGGTGTTGAAATCTAGGTACATGTATGTGCAAAATGGTCTATTCCTATTCAATAGATTTTAAAATGTGTTGGTGTCCTGAAAAAAATAATGTACACTCACTTCTAAGTTCTATAATGGTAGTAAAATTACGATGTTAAAATGGTGATATCATATTCATTGGGTTTTATTTAAACTGAATGCTAAAATTTATGGGTGTGAAAATTCGATAGTTTGTTAAATTCTAAACTTCGATATTTCAATTACATCCACCATTTTAAAAATGGCCGAATCATATTCGATGCACAATATCATTAAAGTGATGTGTTTTAGATTACGTGTAGCAAATCAGACCGTTTGAGTATCCAACTATTAAAAATATATTATTAGAAAAAATAGGTGGCAACACCTCATACTGGTGATGATAAGATCTAATTTTTAATAGCGTAATGAGAGTGTCTCACTCATTTGGAGTTTGACCAGCGGGTAGTGAAGAGGTCGTTCTGTGAGTTCTAATTTTCATTATTATTATTTTTATATACTTTTAGATTTATTTTTCAAAAATCACACACACACACACTTAGAATGGTCGAATCCTGTTCACAAAACACAAGTTTCATGTCCACTGAACACAATTTTAGCTAATTATTACATTCGTGTTTTTAAAGTTTGTGTATACATTTGTTTTTAGATACACAACACTCAGAATGGTCGAATGCTATTCACTTAACACCATTTTGAAAATGCGTAACTATACTTGGGTGTATTCAAATCATTTTTAAAAAAAATTATATTGATAGTTAGATTTATTTAAAAAAAAAAAAAAAAAAAAAAAAAAATCCACTGAATACAATTTTAGCTAATTATTACATTCGTGTTTTCAAAGTTTGTGTATACATTTGTTTTTAGATACACAACACTTAAAATGGTCGAATCGTATTCATTGAACACAATTTGTGTGTCCACTGAACACAATTTGTGTGTTCATTGGAAATCCGTAATCAATTTGTTTTTAAACATTTGAAATCATTTCGTTATTATTATAAAAATCGTATTGATTTATTTAAAAAAAAAATCCACTGAATACAATTTTAGCTAATTATTACATTCGTGTTTTTAAAGTTTGTGTATACATTTGTTTAAAAAAAAAAAAAATCATTGTGTTATAATATACATATTTATATTCACTCCGTAGCATTCTGTTTTAAAACGCACCCTTTATAAAGCGCATCGCTATTCGAATGAACTTTGAAAAATAATCTAACTTCCACTGATAAGGTACACTTCGAAGTTAACTGCCTATAAAGCACGGGTGCTTTGGCACAGCGGTAAGACGCGCGGCTTCTAATCAGTTGGACCCAAGATCGAATCCAGCTCCTGACAAGTGAAACATTAATTTCTTTTGGAAAAAAATGCCGATAGATGGCAGCACTTCATCAAAATTCGCCAGAGGGCGCTTTAACTACTTCACGCTGATAAGATCTTTCAGTCTGTCGCTGACCAGCAGAGAGGGAGGACGTGTGTTCTTGTCAAAGGTCACTTCTAAGGTTATCAATCGCTGATTGCCACACGTCATTTCCAGATTGTGTGATGCTCAGTCATCGATTGCGACATCCCTTGAAACTTCTTCCTCAGGTCAAGGGTCAGTCAGCGATTGTGACATTCCCTCTCAAGAGTGAAACTCACTCCGTATGAGTCATCATGCCTCTCTGAAAGACTTCGCAATTGCCCTCTTTCGCAATACTAGGAAAGAGGCATCCTCCCAAGAGAGGCATCCGGTGTTGTGCCGCCTCACCAAACTTCCAAAAGAGGGGAGGGGGGCACTGAGAGGCATCCTCCCTCCTGGGGGTCTAAAGACCCTCTGAGAGGAGCTTCCTCTCAAAAGAGGGAAGACACTCCAAAGAGGATCCTCCCAAAGAGGGACCCACCTCCCAAAGAGGGCCTCTCCTCCTGTGCCGCACTGTGCCGCCTCCCCGATCTGCCGGTGAAAGCCCCTTTTATAACTACTTGCATCTGTAAAACCCCACGGAGACGTTTATGGACACATGTTCCTATGCAAAACGAGCTTGTTTTTGCATGCCTGACCTACACTTAAAGTTTGTCTAAGGCTTTTCGGACCACCCTCCTCCCTGTAATAAGAAAGTCTCATAATTTAAATATTTTTCTTGGATTTAACGAAATCTCTCTCAATTTTCCATATTTCAGCTATCTACAATTCTAAATGCAAATAATAAATACTATTTTTGGATCGTGCACATTTATTTTACGATGCGAAAAGCAATGGCTAAAAATTCCCATTTTTTGAAAAATTTCAAAATTCTCACTTTTTTCAAAATTTCCTTCCTCAAAAGCCCAGTTTATTCCCGGGAATAATCCAAGATTTTCCCGTCTTTGCAACTCTAAGTGTAGTTTCCGGCGGTGTCGTTTGACACCAGGTAACCGGTTATTGGTTGTATACTGCGCAGCAGCCCACAGGAGGTTGATTTCTGAATAGCTCTCGTATAATGGTGTTGTTGTTGAGACCCAGACCGTTCGACCTACCAGAAAGGTGTAAGGTAACTGTTTGGACGACCGGGAAGTGCCACCCAATTTAGACTGGAACCCAGTGGGGGAGGCATTCACAGGGACCGTATCCTCCTCCTCCTACCACCAACCTCTCGGAAGGACTTACGGACCCACATGTTTAACGTGATCGTACTCCGCATGAACACGGCGGAAGTTGTGGCAGCGTGCAAATCCAGTGCGCAAACCACCGGGCTACCGCACCCGAAATGTGCCAACAACACGCGGTGTTCCCAGGTGGTCACCCACCCAATCGTATAATGGTGTGAGAAAGAGAATTTGATTATCAATTGAAAATTCGTGTTTTATCCCCAAATATTCGAAATTTTAATCATCCTCTTTAATATGTTCGAATAGTCTTATGATAATCCCTCTTTCAAGTCTTACTGCATTTCTACTTTTTATATGCTCGATTATTATTTGTATATTCTCAACTTTTCAACGGGAAAAGAGTGGGTTATTACCAAAATTCTACAATGATCTTTTTTTAAAATATTTTACGCCATTTACTAACAAATATTTCAAATATTTCAGGCAAATCAGAAATTTCCGAAGGAGCAAGATATGAAGATAAAGGACCTCCAAAATACGCTGGAGCAACTCAGGAAACAGCTGAAAACGAGCGAATCTACAGTTGAAAAGTTGGAACGCGAGAAAGCGGACATGCAGAAGAAACAGCAAACACTCCTGGACAAAGACAAGGAGGCTCTGGAGAAGACAGCCCAAGAACTCTCGAAGATGCGAACCAAGCTGACTGAAATGCAATCGTCCCAAGATGATGTCAAAAACGAGAACAAGAAGCTGAAGCAAGAACTAAAGGACAAGAACCAGGAGCTGAAAGACAGGAACCAAGAGGTGAAGGACAGCAAGCAAGAACTGAAAGACAGTAAGCAAGAACTGAAGGACAAAAATCAAGAGCTGAAGGACAGCAAGCAAGAATTGAACAAAGCTAAACAAGAACTGTCCAAAAAAGAATTTGGTCTGGATAGATCAAAACCGGCGATGGAACAACTGAAACAGAAGCTTGCGCAATCTGAGGCGTTATGTCAAGAACTCATGGAAGAAAACGAGGAAATCAAGAAAGAAGTAAGGGCTATAGAATTTCCTTTATTGTCCAAATTTTAACACGTTTCAAGTGATTATCTGAAATACATTCTACAATGAAATTCCGCTACAAATGAAATGTATAGACGAATTGATTTCACAAATATTCTGTATTATTTTTTATATTATGTTTGATTGATTTATGCGAAATTTATCGAAAATTGAGCCGAAACTGAACGAGTTTGTACCGGCCAATCACAAAATTTTAATTTGAGTGCAGTCGGAACGGAAAATTCTATCACCTTAAACTACAATATGATCAGATTATAATAAGCAGACCATAAACTCACTAATTGGCTTGTTAAATCGGGAGACTTGCTAGGTTGGTTTCGCATAGTAAAGCTGTACACAATTTAAGGAGTGGTCAGTAAGGATAGTGTTTCTTTCAAGCATACATCCGGGTGGGGGGAGATATGTTATGTTAACATAGTTTCTATATACGTAACAGCATTTAGATATATTTATATAGGGCAAGTAGAAAACGTGGTCCCCCTAAAGTTTCATTCATCCCCCCCCGGCCAAAAATTACCGAAAGAAACACTGAGCAAGGGCGTGTCTACAGAATATGAAAATCATATCCTCAGAGTGTGATAAAAGTAGTAAAATGTCATATGTCGAAAAATACAGAAAAAATGTCAATTAAAAGTTGTGGATTATTAGTAAGAAATGATCGAATTAGTAAGAAATGACATTTTGCGGAAACAAATGGTGTATTATACAGGGTGACTCAGAAGAACGGGAACGATTGAAACGTGTTGCGATAGCCTTGGCTGATAGGTGACACTGAATGGAATATAAAACCATGCTAACAACATCTTGTCATTAATAATCATGGAACAGTGGAGTGGTGCGCATTGTGCTTTTGAGAACACATATGTTGCAATGCCTCATGCCTATATTCTATGTTGGAAAACTTTGTTGCGCATGAACTGTCGAATTTTCTACATGTGATTGACAACACTTGGTTTCAACGAGATGGAGCAACGGCACACACAGTACGAATATGGATAACCGTTTTCCCTATCTCGAGAATATTGAATAGTGTTAAGTAGTGTAGGTATTATTTAAATTAAGATGTTTATTTACCACCCTAGCAACAACGAGTAATTCGTTCTAGTTAAAACAAATATTTATCGAAGATTAGCAAGGAAAATATTCCACATAACGAGATCGTTCAGGGAATGTAAAAAGTTTTTAAAAAATTCGAGTTATCTAAATTTCGACTACCGAGTATACACACTATCTGACACAGAAAATGCAGCACCATGAAAGAGCGAATATAGTGTGATGACAAAGGACATACAGACAGAGATGCATGTATAAATAAGGGATGTTAATTCCAGAAGGATAATTCAATACAGTAATGAGCATAGACAGGGTGATCAGTAGGCAGTAGGATCACATCTTGCGGCGATACAAACAGCTACCCTTCGAGGTACAGATGCAATGAGCGTGCGGATAGTTTCCTGAGGGATGGATGACCATATGTCTTCAACCGTTCTCCACAGGTCCTCCTCTGTTTGAGGCGGGGCAGGGTAGTCAAACGACCTTTAATTACATCCCATAAATGCACAATGGGTGAAATCTGGAGACAGCGGAGGCCAAGGAAACTTCTGGATACCTTGCAAGGTTTGTCTGCTGATAGTTCACGTCGATGTCGTGTCGTCAATAGCAGTCTTCGTAAAGGACGGTTTGAGTGCAAGCCGCTTTTGGACAATCGTCGACAAACTGTTTTCACTGATATTGGAACATCCAGTGTACCCTGCAAATTTTGCAGAATGTTGATAGTCGTCGTTTGTGGGTCCGGCACCGCATGCCTTCGAATGCGTCGATCAACGCGTGCTGACGTACGTCTGGATGCATCTGTCACTGCGATGATTCCTATGCCCTTCTTCAATCCATTTTCTCCGAATCTTTTGCACAGTATGCATCTACGCGTGTTTCAGAGGCGATACGCCGGTACGACCTCTTAGCCGTACGTAGACCTAAAATGAATCCCAGCGCATGATCGCCCAAATGCTGAAATGGGCTTGGGTATCATCGGCCAGGCACCTCCCCAACAACACGTGCTTTTTGAAACGAAAAACAGCTCGGAAAACGGGCTTCCGTAGGTGACAGACAGTAACAACTGTTGGTTCTTCTGCCATCCCTTTCATCCCGCACTCTAATCACGTGATCAATCTAGTGTTTCTTTCAGACATATGTCCGGGGGGCGAAGTCCCTCTGGAGATATTTTATGTTAACCAAGTTTCCATTTATGAGACACAGCATCTAGATATATTTATATAGGGCAAATAGAAAACTTTCCCCCCTGAAATTTCATCCCCCCCGCCGGCCAAAATGTCCTGAAAGAAACACTGCCTACTTGCATTTCAGATCATTTGCAAACATCGCTTGCGTTTGTCTCGCAATTTGCATAATTATACGGCCAAAGCTTCATGATGTTGTATTTTCTGTGTCGGGTAGTGTATATGAAAAAGTCAACTGAAACTCCATACTCTAGGTTTTCTTCAGTTCTTGTTCCAGTTTCATTGCCATCAGTAGAACGAAGTACTTCCTTCGTATCTAAATTCACATAAAACTGTATACACGCCAGAAAGTCTGTCTAGCTACACCGTTTTTTTCTCGCTCTGTTCTTTGTGTGGGTGTCAGAACATGATGTTAGTCAGAGCGGCAGAATTAAATATGTGTGGTCGGAGGAGGACGTCTAAACTCAACCAGAGACTACGAAACATTGAGATTACAGTAATGTGAGAAACTGGGTGGCATCATTAAAGATTGGTATAATTCTTCTTTGCAACACCAGCACTGGTAGACAGGCTTCAAGCTTGTTAGCGCCAAATAGTCTTTAACAACATTTGTAGCAGGATTACTCGAAATGTGCTGCAATTCTGGGAACGCTAAATTAACCTTGATATGTGTGACAATATTATGCAAATAGCAGATTATTCTGATGCTATCATAGGCAACAGGCTCTGCTACTCAGTAACACCGCCAGAAAAGAAAAATTAGAAGAAGATGGGGGAGGGGGTGGTGTAACAGAAAAATTTATAATTCCAAATTCTGCATGTATTATTTTGTCAAACCCCAGTATACTTAAGTTAAACATTTGAAACCTTAAATTTTAATATAAAAATTAAACATTTTTCTTATTATAAAATACTTACTTTTACTTTCCCTGCAATACATGGTAATGTATAGGGAAAGTATTGGAATCATGCCGAAAAATCGCAACTCGAGTTTTCGATGGATCTACGCGTTTTGAGACCTCTAGAACACGAAAAAACTATTTTTAGCGTGACGTCTGTGTGTGTGTACGCCTGTGTGTCTATCTGTCTGTCTGTCTGTCTGTGCAGATTTTGTATCCACTCTAACTAAAAAACTAATTGACTGAATTTCATAAAATTTGGTAGGTAAGTCACTTGTGGGCGAATCTGGTGCTGATTAGTTTTGGGTTCGATTCGGGATAAAAGAACCCGCCTTTTTTGCGAAATGGCCCGCAAAAGCCTGCATCCACTTTAACTGAAAAACAACTGGACCGAATTTCACAAAATTAGGCAGATAAGTCACTTGTGGGTTACCCTGGTGCTGTTTAGATTTTGGTACGATTCGGAAAAATATAATCTGCCTTTTTTGCAAAATGGCCCTCAAAAATCGTCAAAACCTAAAATAAAAAACTACGTATACACAAATATATCCATTAAATGCTTGTTTTATACGTAATTTTTAACGCAGAAAAGAATAAGACCAACCCCATTACACTAGAATGAGCCGTTCTCGAAATATTTTAGTTTTTTCGTATTTTCTCTACGCCACCTTTGAAAATACGTCCAGTTACCAAATGAGGACGAATATTGAATTAAAAATGAATTAAATTTAATTAAAATAAAAAAAAGCGTGTATGTAAGTCTGCAGGGAAAGTCAGGTGGTGCCCACATCAGAATTTTTTATATTGTAGAATATAGTATAGGTAAAGTATTGGTTTCACGAAAATTTTCAATTTCGAGATTTTGATCCCAATACATGTTTTAGGACCCCTCTGAAGACGTTTTGACTATTTTTAGACTAATGCCCGTCTGACTGTCTGTAGTCGATTTTCTGTGTACATGATAGCTGCTACAAATATTAATGGATTTTTACGAATTTTTTTTTATTCAGCTCAGTTAATGAAAAATCTAAAATTTGATAGAACTTTTTAGAAATTCGAGCGAAAACTTCGAAATTTTATATTTTCTTAACATGACAGTATAGGACAAAATTAAGCGTATTTATGTATAAAAGGGATTATTTATGGCTTAATGATGATGAAGCTTGACAGTTTCAATCACTGTTGCGAAAAATCTAATGTGGGCAGCACATGACTTTCCCCACAGACACAGGGCCGAATTTCATAAAATTTGCTAGCTAAGTCACTTGTGGGTGACCGTGGTACTGATTAGTTGTTAATACGATTCGGAATAAAGGAACCCGCCTTTTTTGCGACATGGCCCTCAAAAATTGCCTGTATGCACTCTAACTGAAAAACTAATGGGCCGAATTTCACAAAATTCAGGTGATAAGTTTCTTATGGGTTACTCTGGTGCGGCTTAGATGTTGGTAAAATTCGGAAAAAAATGACCTGCCTTTTTTTGCAAAATGGTCTGCAAAAATTGTCAAAATCTAAAATAAAAAACTACGTATACTCAAATATATCCATTAAATGCTAGTTTTATATGCAATTTTTAATGAAGGAAAGAAGAAGACCAGCCCCATTACACTAGGACTAGCCGTTCTCGAGACATTTTAGTTTTTACGTATTTTCTCTACGTCACCTTTGAAATTAAGTCTAGTTACCAAATGAGAACGAAAATTGAATTAAAAGTGAATAAAATTTAATTAAAATAAAGAGAACGTAGCTATAAGTCTGCAGGAAAAGCCATGTGCTGCTCACATCAGATTTTTATTTTCCCTGCAATACATGGTGATGAATAGGAAAAGTATTGGAATCATGTCGAAAATCTCAATTCGAGTTTTCAACAGATCTACACATTTTGACACTTCCAGATTTCGAAAAAAACTATTTTTAGCGTGACGTCTGTGTGAGTGTGTGCATCTGTCTGTCTGTCTGTGTGTTTGTGTAATGTATGTATCCGCTCTAAGTGAAAAATTAATAGACCAAATGTCATAAAATTTGGTAGGTAAGCCACTTTTTGGTGACCCTGGTGCTGATTAGATTTTGGTAAGATTCGGTATGAAAGAACTTGCCCTTTTATTGCGAAATGACCTCTCAAAAATCGACGTATTCACTCTATTTAGTTAGCCAAATTTCATAAAATTTGGTTAATAATTCACTTGTGGAATGCCCCGGTACTGATTAGATTTCAGTACGCTTCGGAAAAGTAGAACCTACCTGTTTGCCAAATGGCCGGCAAAAATCGCCAATATCTAAAATAAAAGACTACTTGTGCTCAAATGTATCTATTAAATGCGTGTTCTATACTTAATTTTCGACAAGGAAAAGAATAAGACCAACCCCATTACTCTAGGACAAACCGTTCTAGAGATATTTGAATTTTTTTTTTCATTTCTGTTACACCGCCTTTGAAAAATTTCCGGTTACTAAATGAAAACAAAAATTGGATTTAATTAATTCAGTGTTATTTTATGCAATTAAACTCAATTTAATGAATTATTAATTTGAATCTGCATTGAAAGTGATTAAAGTTTAAAATAAAATGAAAACAAACATTTTCCGAATTTAGTCCATTTTTTATATTTTACAAAACTGCAATTTCAGTGTTTCGATCTTTTTTATATTTAAATATACATATTTTTTGAAGAAAAATATTTGGTATTACGTCCATTAAAATTCCTTTGTGTTAAATGCGAAGAGTCTCCCTTATGGTGCGGCGTAACACGTCACCCATGAAGGGATTTACAAAATAAAGTATAATTGCTTATTAAGAATTTAAAAATTTATTTTACCATAATGTGAGACCAGAAAGTGTTCTCACATTTGATGAGACACTTTTTTTTATGAGTATTTATGGTGGCCAGAACGGCAAACAAAGCGGTAGTCTGGCTGGCACCAAGGTTCTGACCTTTAGGTCTTGAACCTAAAGGTCAGAAGACTATAAATTTAGGAGTGCCATACCAGAGGGGCTGAGCTGGGCCGTACTAAATGTGCTATGATGCCATTGGATAAGGAGTAGCCAGTAAGCGCCAAAAAGAAGTAAAGGCGGAGTTACTCCCCCCCCCCCCCCACCGAGGGATCCATAGCCTGTGACCAAGGAATGAGATTAGATTTTGACGAAGAAAGTAATAGAATATCAGAGAACGAATTGAGACATTAACGAACAGAGAACGAGATCAGACATGGGAAAAGACAGTTGGATTTTGACTTAGGAGACAAGAGTAGACCATAAATAAGACAATCATGATTTTTGACTTAAAAATGCGATATACAAAAATTACTTAAGAAAGATGCTGGTGAACAGTTGTTCAAGGTTGACTGGTGCAGATATGTTATATGACTTGTGAATAGAACCGCCTAATAGCATGAAATAAGTGGAGTGTGTCAGTTAGCAGTATTCAATGAAGTTACGAGTGGGCTGATTCGAGTTGATGACTTTGAGTTGATGCTGTAACTACAGACGAGATTGACCAAGTGCTGCTAACAAGGCCTAGATTGAAGGTATGTGTTCATCAATCATCCACAGGTTAATAAATACGTTAGGTATATGGTTCAGGGTCTCACGTGCTCCCCTCTCAAATTCTACCTTAATAAATAATTAATAGGAAGAATAGTTAATGTATTGGAATTGAATATGTATTTTGTATCTTTAATAAATGTTATTGTTAAGTTTAAATTGGTCTAATCTTTGTAATAATTTAATAATATTCCTTTACAGGACTCACATGAAAAGTAAAATAATTGGAGGGTTTATAGCGGCACAACATAGCAATGTACATTAATATAATTCCACTATATGAGAATAACGGCCATGTCATCATCTTAAAGAATTTAAAATTAAATAATAATAATTACTAAATGTATTTAAGAATTAAAAGTTCAACTTTAAATTACTTTTATATATGTGTCCCACACTTAATACATATGTTTTCTAAATGCGAATAAATTATTCTGACTACATAAGTTTCTTGTTTGTGCACCATGACAGGAATATTGATTTAAAAAAAGTGCGTTATCTATCCCGGATTTTCCCTATATTCGGTGTTCCTTAAGGAGGTTATACTGAAAACTGTTTTTTAATTGAATATTGTGCAAAAGTGTTTACTACTTACAATTTTAATACTGGAAAAGAATGAGTCTCTTGGGAGGGTGATGACGGTTAAAACCATCTCTTTTACCTCACCACTGCTACTTATCATAGAATCTCAGCTTTCATAGAATATCAGGTTTCATAAAATCTCAGGTTTCATAGAATCTCGGGTTTCATAGAATCTCGGGTTTCATAGAATCTGAGGTTTCATATAATCTCAGGTATCATAGAATCTCAGGTTTCATAGAATCTCAGGTATCATAAAATATCAGGTTTCATAGAATCTCAGGTTTCATAAAATCTCTGGTTTCATAGAATCTCAGGTTTCATAGAATCTCAGGTTTCATAGAATCTCAGGTTCCATAGAATCTCAGGTTTCATATAATCTCAGGTACCATAAAATCTCAGGTTTCATAGAATCTCAGGTTTCATAGAATCTCAGGTTTCATATAATGTCAGGTATCATAAAATGTCAGGTTTCATAGAATCTCAGATTTCATAGAATCTCAGGTTTCATAGAATCTCGGGTTTCATATAATCTCAGGTATCATATAATGTCAGGTATCATAAAATCTCAGGTTTCATAGAATCTCAGATTTCATAGAATCTCAGGTTTCATAGAATCTCAGGTTTCATAGAATCTCAGGTTTCATAGAATCTCAGGTATCATAAAATCTCAGGTTTCATAGAATCTCAGGTTTCATAGAATCTCAGGTATCATAAAGTCTCAGGTTTCATAGAATCTCAGGTATCATAGAGATGGGAATAGACTATAGAATAGGAAGTTGTTACTGGCAGTTACCTTTCAGTCAATGTGATAAACAGGAGAACAAATTTTTGTGTAGCCAATAAGGGATTATGAATCTAGTTCCTCCGAACTATGAATCATCTGCTTTTCACTCCCAAGCTATGGATGTGCTTTGACGATGATCTAATGTGCTCCTATGATACAGGCTCACCCATCGCTGTCATGTTCTATCACATAAGAGAGAAACGCCTTAGCGATAAGGAGTGAAAACCAGCGTCAGTCTCTTTGGAATGCAGAGTAGAACGCACCTGTGTTTGGCTCCATTATCGCCGACTGCGGTGAAAAACAATATTCTTGCAATCATCTCTTCAACACTTTATCCCTATTTCTTCTTATTTCTTGTTCATTCAGGAATCTAAATATTCTTATCCCTTTTCGGGGATTATTAGAGCAATTTACGGCCGGACAGCCTCCCATATTATTGCGAATTTATACCACAATGCTGAGTCACTGCGCAGTAGAAGCCATTGGGCAAGTATGATATAAAATGGCGGATGCTTCAGCTTTCTATCTATGAACCTTAATCTAATGCTGAATTGCAGGTACCTTTCATTGTGGCGTTGCAAATAAGTAATCATGTTAAGGCTCCAAAATATACAGGCTGACGCAGTCGTTGTTTTGATTCCAACCGGTCCAGCCAGTTACCGTCTGTCTGTGCTGTTACCGTCTGTCTGTGCTGTTACCGTCTGTCAATGGCGTGCACATGTTACATGGCTGATATTTGATGCTCATTTTAGCGGCAAAATAGGTGCTTTTGCTTTAAAATATTTGTACATTTAAGAAAGTAGTTTAGAATGTTTTGATTATTTCGAAATCCCGACTAAAGGACGAGAAAGTAACCTTCTCTAGCCTCACTTATTTTATTTCTTCCCGTCTAGGTTCGTGATCTGGAGCAGGAACTGGAAGAGCTACATGACAACTTCCGGGAGGACCAAGCGTCTGAGTTCCGCGGCCTGAAGAAAGAGCTGGAGACAGCCAATAAGAACTGCCGGGTCCTGCAGTTCAAGCTGAGAAAAGCTGAGAAGAAGTGTGAGCTTCTTGAGCTCGACAGGCACAGCCTCGAAGACAAGGTACATGTTCAACATGGGTACTAGCGTTAATAAGCAACCTGCGTAGTAGAATGCGCAGAAACGTAAGGGCATTATTTTTACCAAAGCGGGTAATAGTAAACAGACGATGATGGCAAATAAAAAATTGAAACTAAACCCATTAAACATCGAAATTTACCTTTGTGCTGCAAATAAGTTATTTAGAATGCTTGAGTAACAATATATGTGTAAAGATTTAATTTGCTAAAGTGCACATTAAGTGATTTTAAGTGAATGTACACTGCTACTCATTTTCACCGTTGTCACTACCTAGCGTTCTAAAGGTGCATGATTTAATAGAAAATTCTGTAGTGTATACGCGAGTGAAATGGAATTAGTACGTAGCGAATTTTCTTGAAAAACTCGTGCATATATTTTATTGAAAGTGAATATTTTATTTTCCTGTCAATTAAAAATATCTATCAAAGAAGATACATTTAGATATATACTACTAAAATGAGAGGTTAAATGATTATAAATTTCCAAAGTAGCCGTTTTTAATGCAGAAATTATGTAAATTTCCATACTGCTAAGTATACGAGTATTTTGCTTTGGAAACGTAAGGGCAAAAATTTTCGTGTGACGTCACGTGTCCATGATCTATTCCTGTATTTTAGTAATGGGAACATAGATACACATGACCTTATGATCGACACAGGACCATAGTCGGCGGGGGCTGAGCTCGCCCTCCCAAGAAGTATGCTCAGCCCCCCCCCCCCTGATAAAACTATTTAATTTTTAGTACTTATATGAAATTTCAACCAATATGTCATCCAAATTTTAACTGAAAAACAGATTTTTCCGAATTTTTTTTTATAAATTTTTTTGTTTTGTATAGTAAAGAAATAAGATTTTTTAGTTTTGCTGAATTTGTGGTTATACTGATGATCATCAATTTATTTACATATTTAACTCAAAAACATTCAACAAAGTTTTCAAAATTGAATTAAAAACATAGTATTTAGGGTACTTTTGCATTATTGCGGGTTTTGCTGTTATGCAGTATACAGTTGTGCATAATCAACTTATACATTATCAACTGATGAGTAATGTATAGAGTTATACATTATCATGCTATACATTATCAATTGAGTTGTAGCATTAATATTATGCGATCTACCATACTTAGTTGTAATTAAAATATTTTTTTGATACAATAATTTATTAAAATACGGAAATGAATATTTTAGCTCTTCCCCCCCCTCCCCCCCAAATGTTTCTAATGTTTCTCTTGTGTCTTTCAGGGCTGTTCAGCCCTCTAGCTCCACTTGGATTTCGTCACTGGCTACAGTCCTAATTGCTAATCACTTGTGTTCTTCAGGGTTATCCCGTTTGGAGATTTCGTGGTTGAGGGCGGTGTTTTAAAATTTAATGTTTTATCAGCTAGCTCTCTTATGAAGCTTTTACTTTCTGTCTCAAAAGTGCAAACTCCGCTAAACGTTTTCCTGTATTTTGTGCAATACTATATTTTACCTTTAGTTATTTGGGAATTAGTTTTCGCCTATCTTTACCTGCATAACGGCTTACAGTGTTCACTTCTACACTAAAAGCTTGCTATTTCGTCCCAGTAACTCAACGGTAGAGCGTCGACTGGCCAGTTTGAAGATCCAGGGTTCGATTCCCGGTTGGGATAGCAAGGTTCTTTGCAGCGGTGCCCGAATAAATCAACCCTGTATGTTAGTGCAAAGATGTCGGAAGTCTGAAGACCCCAGACCGTGTGACTCACATAGTGGGTTTAGAGTAGCTAGTTGCACGGGAAAGGATACCTCCTGCATTCAGGAGGCACCCAAGGTCTACCATCCCGCCAGACGAACGTTTATTTAGATCTAAAAAGATAACAATTGATGAAAAATATTATGGTTAAACAGACAGTTTTGCATTATATTTGAACTGACAAGTACGTCCATTTTTCAAAAATGGGAAAAGGGTTATAGCAAATATAGATAAAAAGGTCATTGGAAAATAAAATTTAGAGTGAGGTATAATAACATAATGAAAAATAGATTAAAATGAAAGAAAATGATAAAATTTTAAAAGTAAAATTTAGAAAATATATAAAAAGAAAATATATGAAAAGGAAAATAAAATTAGGTACATGAAAAAGAAAAACAGAAATTTAGAATAAAATTAAAAAAATAAAAATTAGAAAAAATACAAATAAAAGGGTCAAAAGAAAGAGAAAGAACCGAGAAAATAAGAACAGTTAACACAGCTTTTTTTTTTACAAACAGAAAATATGGAGGGAACACAATAAGTTCATATAAGTCAATACGATTGAAATAAAGGGATTCATTGATTAAAATTAATTGAGAATTCAGGGAAACTATCTTAGGCAACTGTGTAGGTTTTTGCCTCTTAATGGCTTGCCCGATCAAAATTAATTGTGAACAGAATTTACTTATAAGATGTCGGAAGTCTGAAAATGACTCTAGTACGACTAGCACGGATTCAGTGGACTCTGATATATGGAGAGCCGAAGATTCAGGGTTCGATTCACGATTGGGCAGCAAGGTTCTTTACCGGTTTTATTCACTATCATTTTATCGAATTGTAGCTTCATATATTAGTACTATGATGCTTTAAACCGCGCGGTATACTCTTTCAATGTGATTTGATAATGTTAATACGACTGCAGTAGCATTTTAAACTAATTTCGGCCTTTGTACCCATTGGTATTTTATGATTTCATGGGCCTCGGCCTAAATGCTTTTCCACCTCCCCCCCCCCCCACCCAATCAGTATTTATTTCGCTCCTTGACTGATCTATAACTGTATACCTTTTAAAATCAGATGTTAGAAGATCAATTAGAAAGAACATGAATATCATTCACAGTCCACTTGTGGAAAGTAGGTATTAATAATAAAGAACAAAAATAATAAATGATGAAATGATGTTACTTCTGCTATAACAAGAAAATTAACAGGAATGACGAGAGGAGCAAAATTTGTCACACAGCTGCGACAACTGCATTCAAGACACTGTAAATAACTTGCATGGATAAAGTAAGAAATAATGAAGTACATTTCGTGCATTAACATGACTTATAAAACGATGAAAAATTACTGTGCACTATCAAAAGAGACAAAAATACAATCAGACAATTTTCGTACTAAAATAGCAATGAATGTTTTGAATACGTGAATATTCCTTCTGTAATTATGTGGTGATTCATCTGACTAAAACATATGTGGATTTATTAGCACTGTGCCAACCTGTCCCTGTGGCCAACAAATTCCGGTCTGCCCAGATTTGTTCATTGTCTGAGATTTGTTCATTGCTTGTTCCAATAAATTGCTGGCATTGTCCTCAATAGCAAATTTAACATAAGCAGAACTGAGAACTCATTATTTCATGAATTCAAATAACTGAGATGTCCCCTAATTCTGGAATTTTGACATTTCTAATTCTGAGATCAACTTTTAGCCGGAATTACTATCGTTAGTCCTCACAAATGTTCAAATGTAGCTCTTACATTAATTAAATTGCAGGTACGAGAATATCAGGCGACCGTTCGCCAAGACATTGACAGGAGCAAATTCAAGGAACTGGAAAAGGAGTTGAATCTGGCTCGAAATCTTTCTAAAAGCTTGAGCAACGAAGTAGACGATCTAAAGGAGGCTTTGATGCGAACAGAAGCCGAGAATGAATCTCTTCGGCAACAGCCAGCAGGGGGCGCTAGAAGTGCAACGCCTACATCACAGGTAGGAACTATTCCTTTTCAGTTTTCTGACTTTTATTTGATTTACATGAGGTTTTCTTGGTATATTAGCACAAACAAACGCATGAAAATAGCATAGAAATGAAAAGATATCTTCGCATTCAAATATATATATATTTTTATTCTGTGAATTTTCTAAATTTTTAAGTCAAATCTTATTTTCAAATCTCTCTCATAGTAGAGTCCACAAACCCTTCTTTTGCATCCTTAAACGGGTTTTTCTCATTGTCTGTTTCATGCGGGTTGCACATAACGTATGGGGCCGATGGGGGGAATGAGCATCGATGTATGGGAATAAATACATTAATGAGAATGAGTGAACAACACTCTCTATAGGCTTCAGGCTTGCTTACTGATTTGGGCTATCGTACAGCATGCCGAAAGCATGTCGCCCTTTGTTTCAACTGCGGACGCTCCTACAGCGCATGCATGTTGAGACACTTGGAGTGAAAATTCTTACAGTGTTTGCGCATGGATGTTTCTTGCAACGCTTGCGCGTGAAAATTTTTATGCGTGCTGAGGATATAACAGAGCATGCGCACTGAGGATATAACAGCGCATGCGTGTAAAATATCTTATAGTGCATGTGCGTCGAGGATATTGCAGCGCTTGCCTGTAAAATCTATATTACGGCGATGCGCTGTTATGACGGCGCATGAGCGTGGAAGGTCTTACAGCGCTTGTGTATTAAGTCTCTTTGGAGCGTCTCGAAGTTCTTACAGCGCATGCGCATTGAGACTCTTGGAGAGTTCGTACAACTCTCCAAGTTACGGCTCATTGAGGATTGAACACTGGTCGTGTGTGAAGGTCTTACAGCGCTTGTGTATTAAGTCTCTTTGGAGCGGCTTGAAGTTCTTACACCGCATGCGCATTGAGACTATTGGAGAGTTCGTACAACTCTCCAAGTTACGGCTCATTGACGATTGAACACTGGTCGTGTGTGAAGGTCTTACAGCGCTTGTGTATTAAGTCTCTTTGGAGCGGCTTGAAGTTCTTACAGCGCATGCGCATTGAGACTCTTGGAGAGTTCGTACAACTCTCCAAGTTACGGCTCATTGACGATTGAACACTGGTCGCGTGTGAAGGTTTTACAGCGGTTACGCGTAAGGCAGGCCACACATTGAGGATTCAGGACGCACTGTACTGCATCTTGGATGTTGCTCAAATGTTCATCAGAAACCGTGTTTTTCCAATGTTGTTATTCTTCTCTAGTGCAGCATGTACTGTGTGTCTACAATGTGTGGACGGGTAGGTAGTAACCATCGTTCAAAACAAATCGCATTTTGTACGATGCAGCATGCTTCCTCAGCATGCGTCTTCGAGGATCTTACAGCGAATGTGTGTTGCGGAAGATCCTGCCAGCGCATTCGTGCTGAAAATTGAACAGCGCATGCGCGGGAAGACTGACCGCGTTGCCTGTTGAACTGCACTTACATGTTTTGTGATGCAGACTTTTGGAGTGCGCGAGTTTTTACATTGTATGCGTGGTGAGGTTCTTGAAACGTGTGTTACAGCACATACCGTCATATATATAAGCTCTTCCAGCGCATGTGAGTAGAAGCTCTTACATCGCACATTCGCGGAGACTCACGGCGCGAGTAGAAGTTCTTGGCATGCGTAATTTGGATCTTACAGCGCGTGAGGGAGTTCCTGATTTGACAGCCACACTATTTTTATTTTCCCTGCAGTACATGGTGATGTATAGGGAAAGTATTGGAATCATGCTGAAAATCGCAACTCGAGTTTCCGTCGAATCTACACGGTTTGAGACCTCTAGAATACGGAAAAACTGTTTTTAGCGTGACGTTTGTGTGTGTGTCTGTCTGTGTGTCTGTGCAATGTATGTATCCACTCTAACTCAAAAACTAATGGCCCGAATTTCATAAAATTTGGTAGGTAAGTCAATTGAGTATGACCCTGATTAGTTTCTAATACAATTCTTGATAAAAGAACCCGCCTTTTTGGCGAAATGGCCCTCAAACATTGCCTGTATCCAATCTAGCTGAAAAACTAATGGACCGATACGATTCGGAAAAAAATAACCTGCCTTTTTTTGCAAAATGGCCCGCAAAAATCCTCAAAATCTAAAATAAAAAACTACGTATGCTCAAATATATCCACTAAAGCTTGTTTTATACGTCATTTTTAACGATGAAAAGGATAAGACCAATCCCATTACACTAGGACCAGCCGTTCTCCAGATATTTTAGTTTTTTCGTATTTTCTCTACGTCACCTTTGAAAATAAGTTCAGTTACGAAATGAAAACGAAAATTGGATTAAAGGTGAATTAAATTTAATTCAAATAAAGAGAACGTGGATATTAATCTGCAGGGAAAGTCATGTGCTGCCCACATCAAATTTTTTCTTTTTCTGAAAAGTGCTACCTGCATGCGCTTGTAGATATATGCCGTATTTATTTTGAAGAAGTTTTCATTAGCGAATTGTGCATGGAGTTAGAAAGAAGGAGATAAAACTCCCATGGATGAAACGCTTGAAAATGCCATAAAGCTTTGAGACTTTTATCTAGGTGTCCCTAGTGTTAGTAAAGTATCTGCTATTGTTAGTTGACACTATAGAAAGGCGTAGTATTTAGTATATGTATTTTTGTTTATTCTAAATTAAGGGTTCTCTAATTATGAGCATAAATAATCAGCATTTTTATTTTCCCTGCAATACATGGCAATGTATAGGGAAAATATTGAAATCATGCCGAAAATCGCAACTCGAGTTTTCGACGGATTTACACGTTTCAAGACCTCTAGAATACGAAAATGTATTTTTAGCGTGATGTCTGTGTGTGTGTCTGTGTGTCTGTGCAATGTATGTATCCACTCTAACTAAAAAACTAATGAACCGAATTTCACAAAATTTGGTATGTAAGTCACTTGGGTGAGACCCCGGAGCTGATTAGTTTTTGGTAGGATTCGTAAAAACAAAACCTGCCTTTTTTTGCGAAATGGTCCGTAGAAATTTCATGTATCCACTCTAGCTAAAATACTAATTGACAAAATTTCCCAAAATTTGGTAGATAAGTTACTTGTAGGATGATCTGGTGCTGATTCGGAAAAGAACAATCTGCCTTTTTTTAGGAAATAGTCCGCAAAAATCGTCAAAATCTAAAATAAAAAACTACGTATCCTCAAATATATTCATTAAACGCTTGTCTAATACGTAATTTTCAACGAAGAAAAGAATAAGTTCAACCCCATTACACTAGGACCAGCCGTTCTCGAGATATTTTATTTTTTTCTTATTTTCTCTACGCCACCTTTGAAAATAAGTTCAGTTACCAAATAAGAACGAAAATTGAATTAAAAGTGAATTAAATTTAAATATAATAAGGAGAACGTGAATATAAGACAGAAGGGAATGTCATGTGCTGACCACATCAGCAAAAATAAAATAATTTAGAATATGAAAGAGCATTCTTTGTTGTTTCAGTTCTAATTTGCATTGCGCTCATAATTTATTTCTACAAAATTGACAGTTTAAATAAATATTTTAGGCCCTTCGCCATAGAAATGCATACATTGCATGACTACTTATCCTACCTCAGCGCCACCTGTACTACTGCCTCAAACGATCTTGGCGTTTTCTTAATATGAAGTTTTAACACCTTGCTATTAGCGCCATGGAATTGTGACCTGGGTGTAAACAAAGGTGCGGACAGCTCATGACTTTCTCTACAGACTCAAATTAATTTTCTCTTTTTACTTTCCCTGCAATACATGGTAATGTTTAGGGAAAGTATTGGAATCATGCCGAAAATCGCAACTCGAGTTTTTGACGGATCTACACGTTTTGGGACCTCAAGAACAAGAAAAAATTATTTTTAGCGTGACGTCTGTGCGTGTGTCTGTTTCTGTGTGTGTCTGTCTGTGTGTGTGTGTCTGTCTGTGTGTCTGCCTGTCTGTCAGTATGCCTGTGTGGCTGTCTGTACAATGTATGTACCCACTCTAACTAAAAAACTAATGGACCGAATTTCATAAAATTTGGTAGGTAAGTCACTTGTGTGACCTTGATGCTGATTACTTTTTGGTACGATTCCGAATAAAACAAGCTGTCATTTTTTTTGCGAAATGGTCCGCAAAAATTGCCTGTAATTGTTAGTTGAAAAACCAATTGATCAAATTTCACAAAATTTTGTAAGTAAGTCATCCTGGTGCTGATTAGACTTTGCAATGATTCGAAAAAAAAATAACCTGCTTTTTTTTAGCGAAATGGCCCTTAAAAATCGTCAAAATCTAAAATAAAATACTACGTATGCTCAAATATATTATTTAAATGCTTGTTTTATACGTAATCTTTGACGATGAAATGAATAAGATCAACCCCATTAAACCGTTCTCGAGATATTTTAATTTTTTCGCATTTTCGCTACGCCACCGTTGAAAATAAGTCCAGTTACCAAATAAGAACGAAAATTGAATTAAAAATGTCAATTGAGTGTCATTTTAAATAATTGTGGACATTGTTTTGTGCAATTAAACTCAATATAATGAATTATTGAAGAGATAAAGACAACGTGAATATGAGTCTGCAGGAAAAGTCATGTGCTGCCCACATCAGATTTTTTCATAATGCAGTGATGTTAGTTGAATTAATAAACTCATTTTAAATTACGCCGAATTTGCAGTTTTAATTCACTTTTCGTTTTCATTTGGCAACGTGGCAAAAATGTAAAGAAAGTAAAATATATTACGAACGTCTAGAGCTACAGTTTTGGGGTTGGTTTATCGTTTTCTTCTTAAAAAATTGAGTATAAAACTGACATTTAATTGATTGCATTTGAGTATACGTAAATTTTTATTTTTTATTTTGATGATATTTGCTGGTCATTTCGCGAAAAAAGCATCCCGAACAATACCGAAATCTAATCACCAGCAGCGTAACACACAGATAAACTACTTATGTATCTAATTTTGTGAAATTCAGTCGATTAGTTTGACAGCTGAAGTGGATACATACTAATTTAGCGGACCATTTCGCAAAAAACGGCAGGCACTGTTTTCGGAATCTTACCAAAACATAATCAGCACCAGGGTCTCCCACAACTGACTTTTTTACCAAATTTTGTGAAATTTTGTCGATTTGTTTCTCAACTGAGTAGATACATACGTTGCACAGACAAACACAAACACAGACAGTTTTTTGTTTTTTGGTGTTGGGGGGGGGGGGGGGGCTCGAAACTTGCAGGTCTGACGCAAACATGAGTTCAGATTTTCGACACGAATTCAATACCTCTCTTATACGTTTCCATGCATTATAGGGAAAGTAAAAAATCTGATGTGGGTAGCCCATGACTTTCCCAATAGACTTGAATTTTTTTTTTCTTTATTTCTTTAATTATTTATTAAATGTAATTTAATTGTACAAAATAAAACAGAATTTGCACTTCTAATTCAATTTTCGTTTTCATTTGTCATCTGGACAATTTTTTAAGGATAGCGTAGCAAAAGCGTGAAGAAACTAAATTATCTCGAGAACGGTTAGTCATATACTAATGGGATTGCTTTTATTCTTTTTATCTTCAAAATTTGCGTATAAAACAAGCATTTAATTGATACATTTGAACATACGTAGTCTTTTATTTTAGATATTGACGCTTTTTGCGGGCCATTTCGTAAAAAAAGGCAGGTTATTTTTTTCCGAATCGTACCAAAATCTAAACAGCACCAAAGTGTCCCACAAGTGACATATTTACCAAATTTTGTGAAATTTGGTCAATTAGTTTTTTAGCTAGAGTGGATGCATGCTATTTTTACGGGCCATTTCGCAAAAAATCTGATGTGGGCAGCATATGATTTATATCCACGTTCTCTTTATTTTAATTAAATTTAATTTATTTTTAATTCAATCTTCGTTCTCATTTAGTAACTGGAATTATTTTCAAAGATGGCATAGAGAAAATGCGGAAAAACTAAAATATCTCGAGAACGGCTAGTATGAAATGGGGTTGGTCTTCTTATTTTCTTCGTTAAAAATTACGTATAAAACGAGCATGTAATGGATATATTTGAGCATATGTAGTTTTTTATTTTAGATTTTGACGATTTTTGCGGGCCAGTTTGCAAAAAAAGGCAGGTTATTTTTTTCCGAATCGTACCAAAATCTAATCAGCACCAGAGCATCCCACAAGTGATTTATATACCAAATTTTGTGAAATTTGGTCAATTAGTATTTCAGCTAGAGTGGATACATGAGATTTTTGCGGGCCATTTTGTAAAAAATGGTGGATTTTTTTTCCGAATTGTACCAAAAGCTAATCAGCACCAGGGTCACACCCAAGGATCTTACCTACCAAATTTTATTATCTTAGGCCCATTAGTTTTTGAGTTAGAGTGGATATATACATTGCACAGGCACACAGACAGATACACAGACAGACAGATACACAGACAGGCAGATACACAGACAGACACATAGACAGACACACATACAGACGTCACGCTAAAAAATAGTTTTTGTATTCTACAGGTCTCAAATGGAATTCGGTCAATTAATTTTTGAGTTAAAGTGGATACATGCATTGCACAGACACACACACATAGATGTCACGCTAAAAATTGTTTTTTCGTGTTCTAGAGGGCTCGAAATGTGCAGATTTGTCGGAAACTGCAGTTCCGTTTTTCTACACGAATTTAATACTTTTCTTATACATCTCCATGCATTGTAGGGAAAGTAATATATTCATGAGATTGGTGATTGTCACTTATTGACGCATTATCTAAAACAAAGTATACCACCCTTAAGTGCCCCACTTCAGTCTGTTTTACTTCTAAAAAGCGAATTTCAAGCTGTTCGAGTTTTTCTGCTGATAACTCACTTGTTCCCTTATCATTTCTTTCGGAGTTTTTTTCGCGGAAGTTTTATATTCCGAAGCTCCATCTCTAACACCCCCCCCCCCCCCCCAACCATCCTCGTTTGTGTGTCGGTGAATGTTGAATGTCTCTAGAGGAGTCGTCATGGGGGTAAGACGTTATTTTTGGATTTTATTTATGTTCTGGCAAAAGAAGAAAAAAACAACCCTCACAGTAAACATTTATGTGGCTCGTTGACTATTGGAAAGAGTGAAGTTGTAGATTTACTGCTGACAATTTGAATGCAGAGATTTAAACCCGTTTTTAGAATGCCTGTTAGAAGATTTTATATTTCATTTATGTTTTGCATATATGTTGCATTTGGGGTATTTGATTTTAATTAGAATATTTAATATATAGAAAAATACAAATTAAAAATATATTTAATTTTAAATGTTTTTATTTATTTAAATTTCGTTTAGAAAATTCAATTTCATAAAAGTATTAATGTAACTGATATTTCAATTAACAAAATTATTAAAATCAAAATGTAATTTATCAAATTTTGTGTACTTTTATTTTTTTAAACATGAATTTACAAATTTAACCTAACAAAAATATCAAAAATATTAATTTTCTCTTTAATTATTTAAACAAGAAAAACTGCGTTTATTATAAATTTAAATATATAAATACTAGAACGAATTTCCCCCGCCCCCCCCCCCTGCCCTGGCCCTAAGTGAAAGCTCGTTACTTAAATAGTACAGATACAGATAACAACATTCAATTTCCAAATCGATCGTTTTAAATTAAAACAATTCACGCCATCTTTTTTAAAATAAATGTTCCACGGAACTTTTTTAAACTTTTCTTTTAGATCACAATCAAATATTTTTAAACAATCGTTGAATGTATTTATGTTTTTAACGTATGAATGTATTTATGTATTTATCGTTGAATGTATTTATGTATTTATGTTTTTATGTCAAAAATATAAATAAATTCCATCTTTATTTATGTTTTTGAAGGTCGCAGAACATTTAGTAATAGATCTTCCCGTGCAAAATCAATGTTTTGCGGAACACAGTCTGCAACTTTGTAATTGATATTTTTCTGAAGCTTGCTTAATTTAACAACTATATTTATGGAAATTCGGAAGACATTCCCATGGCAAATATCAGCGTCCACGGACTGGTTTTTCACTTATTATGCTATCGTCAGCATGGAAAAGAGCATGGACACGGATTTAAATAAACTGATTAAGGCAAAAGAGCACAAACTTAAGGGCAAAAGGGCATAATATTTACCATTGCTGGTAATGGTAAAGTATCGCTGGTGGCACACAAAAATTAAAACTAGATCCAATAAGCATCGAAATTTACTTTTGTGTTGAATATAAGTTGTTTGGAATGCTTTTTGTTGAGTAACAATATATGTTTAAAGAGTTCAAGTGCACTTTAAGTGATTTTAAGTGAATGTAAACTGCTACTCATTTTCGCCGTAGTCACTAGCTATCGTTGTAACGGTGTATACATTTATTAGCATATTTTCAGTGCATATACAGACGAGAAGGGAAAGGTACATAATAAATTTTCTTAGAAACTTATGTATATATTTTATTGAAAGTGAATAATTTATTTATCGGGAAATTAAAAATTTCCATCAAAGAAGATAAATTTAGATATTGCCTACTATACTTAGGGGCTAAAAAATTATAAATTTCTAAAATAATCGTGTTCAATGTAGAAATAACTAAGATTACCAAACTGCTAAGCATACAAGTATTTTGATTAGGAAAAATTCTCCGTGTGAAGTCACGTGCTAATATGCTACAGCCGATATCTGCAGTGGCAGAAAGAAACTTGTTATAAGCCACATTTTTTTTTGCGAGCTTGCAATTTCAGTCCTTCCACGTAGCAGGCATAAAATTCATATAGAATAGCAATTTAGCTTTGACCACACTAAGCTGTCAAGGCAAATTTCATAAACACAAAAACCCCTCTATAAGGAATGCCCCCCCCCCCTCCCACCCGAAAAAAAGAAATTCGGAACACTCTCATTTCAAATACCTACTCCTATTCACCCCTGATGATCACCGATCAAGGAACTCATATTCTTCACCCCTCATTATGTTCACCGTCCATTTTTAAATCACGACACTTTTCAAAAACTTTAATTAGATTCTAAAAAGTGCGGCATTAGATTTTTTACTTTCCCTGCAATACGTGGTAATGTATAGGGAAAGTATTGGAATCATGTCGAAAATCGCAACTCGAGTTTTCGACGGATCTACACGTTTCAAGACCTCTAGAATATGAAAAAACTATTTTTAGCGTGACGTCTGTGTGTGTGTGTGTCTGTCTGTCTGTCTGTGCAGATTTTGTATCCACTCTAACTAAAAAACTAATGGACCGAATTTTACAAAATTTTGTAGGTAAGTCACTTGTGGGCGAGTCTAGTGCTGAGTAGTTTTGGGTACGATTTGGGATAAAAGAACCTGCCTTTTTTTGCGAAATGGCCCGCAAAAGCTTGTATCCACTCTACTGAAAAACTAATGGACCGAATTTCACAAAATTTGGTAGATGAGTCACTTGTGGGTTATTCTGGTGCTGATTAGATTTTAGTACGATTCGGAAAAAAATAACCTGCCTTTTTTTGCAAAATGGCCCGCAAAAATCGTCAAAATCTAAACTAAAGAACTAGGTATACTCAAATATGTACATTAAATGCTCGTTTAATACGTAATTTTTAACGACGAAAAGAATAAGACCAACTCCATTACACTAGGACTAGCCTTTCTCGAGATATTTTAGTTTTTCGTATTTTCTCTACGCTACCTTTGAAAATAAGTCCGGTTACCGAATGAGAACGAAAATTGAATTAGAAGTGAAATAAATTTAATTAAAATAAAGAGAACGTTAATATAAGTCTGCAGCGAAAGTCATGTGCTGCTCACATCAGATTTTTTCTAATGCGCGATTAGAGTTGTAAAGACGGGAAAACTCCCGGTTTATTCTTGGGAATAAGCCAGGGTTTTTGTGAAAGGGAAGTTTGGAAAAAAAAAACTGGGAATTTTGAAAGTTTCCAAAAAGGTGTGAATTTTCAGTCATTGTATTTGCATTGTAAAAGAAATGTGTATGACCCAAAACTAGCACTGATTTTTCGCAAATTAAATTGAATTGTAAATAGCTGAAGCACGGGAAATTGAGGGAGATTTATTAGATTTCAAGAAAAATATTTAAATTGTGACATTCATTCCCGATTATTAAGACATTCCCGATTATTCCCTCGGCTTCGAATAATTATTTTGGCTCAACGGCATAGCAGAGGATCAGCAATCTAAAGGTTCCGAGTTCGAACCTATCCCCACCATCAGGGATCTACGGCCCTCACAGTTGGTGACCCTGGATGAAAAACGGGGACATAACCTTCTCTCTCTCCAACGATCTCACCTCTCACGAGATGGCAGCATTGCAGATGACGCACACTTTCTCCTGTCCTCTCCTGATTGACTACGACTGAGGTCACAAAGCCCCGCGATGAGGTACGACATGCCTCCAGGGAATTCAGCTTACGACTGAGTTTCAGCTTGGGGACGCGGTGGGGGTTTCCCGTCTGGCCTCCCTCCTCACTGAAATTGGATCGACCTTCTCGCCCGTAGATATCCTATCTACATTTTCACCAGGAAGGGGAGTGTGTGGCGGGAGTGCATTGTGTCACTCACTGCTACGAAAGGCATCCCCGATTATTCCCTCGGATTCGAAGACTTCTTTTGTGGCCTAACGGTACAGCGGAGGATAAGCAATCTAAAGGTACCGAGTTCGAAGCTATCCTCCACCATCGGGGGTTTGCGGCCCTCCCACATTTCCAAAATTCCCGATTTCTTCCCCAAAATTCCTGGGTTTATTCCAACTTCTTAAAATTCCCGGGTTTTTTTCAACTCTAGCAGCGATGAAGAGCACCCATTTCTCCCCGTAACTCTACTTTCAAAAATTTCTGTTTCTATCCCTACTTTAATTTCAGCAGGAGGTAAAAATTGGAATTTTTCCCCCTCGCAGAGGCTTCAATAAACTTAATTCCTTGATTGCGGATATCAGCTTGTTGCCACGCCGGCAATGTAGAAGGATTGAAATTATCAGTTCCCATTGCAATTAGCAAAAATTGTGACTTGTAGCAAATTTCTTGCTGCAATTGCAGATATTGGCTCTTCTGTGCTGACGAGCTTATAATAAGCGCAAAACCGGTCCATGGATGCTGGTGTATCTATATTGGGAGTGTCTTCCGAATGTTTGAGAGCACCCCTTTTAAGCGAGTTTTGTTTATATACCCTGACTTCCAAAAGTTAAGTACGCAATGCAAATTTTCATTTTTCGAAAGCGTATTTGAATTTGAGTGGCTGAAAATCGCTGCGGCTGTAAATGACAGTATGTAACTATCGTATGTTACAGACAATCACGATTGACTGTCCGAATATATGCTAATTAGGCAATCGTTGAAGACGCCAGCATTCTGAAGAGTTTGAGGAGGTGCATTTAAATGCTGATACGAAGTGTTTATAACTTTTGTGGGATTATTTTTAATGATATTCGTGTTTTTATGGCTGAAAGAAGAAGAATGACAGATAGTGAGCGCTGGCGTGCTGCCGGAAGCATTGAAGTAGGAGAGTCAATCAATGATGTCGTTATTTTCTCTGGCGTTGATCAGTCGGTAATTTCTCGATTATGGAAACAATTCCAAACAAGTGAAACAGTTGTCCGAAGACCTGTACCCGGTCGTCCAAGGGTTACCACCCCCTCTGATGATCGATATATTGCTATAGTAGCCAAGCGGAATCGACGAGCGACCTCCGCAATTGTCATTCCATGGTTGCAGCGGCACTTGGTAAGACAATATCTGCAAGTACTGTGCGCCGAAGGCTCCACGCGAAGGGACTGTACGTCCGAGTACCACGTTTTTGTGTTTCACTAACCGTCCAAGCCAGAGGCAAGATTAAAGTGGTGCCGTCAACATGTCAATTGGACTGTCTCAGATTGGTACAACGTCCTGTTCATGGACAAGTCCAGATTTGCCCTAGAATCAGATGATTACGTGTAGGAGTCTGGAGAGAACGAGGCACACGCAATCAGGCCAAGAACATCATCGAACATAACGCATTCAGAGGTGGCAGCGTCATGGTGGTTCTGTGATAGCTGCGCGGTATAGGATGAAATCCTAGACCCCACTGCGAGATTCTATGCTGCAGCAGTTTGTCCTGATTTCCTCCTTGTGGACGATAATGTCCGTCCCCATTGAGCTAACGTCGTTGACGAATACCTGAAAGAGGATGGCATTTCTCGTATGGCATGGCCGGCGTATTCTCCCGACCTTAATCCTATTGAAAATTTTTGGGTTGCCCTCGGATGTGCTGTCTCTGCAAGTTTACTTCCTCCAGCTAGTCTCAGAGAGTTGGAAACTGTCCTATTAGAGGAATGGTCATTGCTCGCATATCTGCGGTGGTTGATCGTATTCAGATTGGCTTGCAGCAGAACTAGAGAAGATCGGCTGTTCCACGAGATGGCTCCCCAGATTGTCACACCACGTGTGATAGCCGTGTGCGCGCGAAAATAAATGCAGGATCGAAACGTTCGCCAATCTTTCTTTACATACGTATGCGGCGGTCATCAACACTGAGAGAAAAGCGAGAATTCGTCGCTGAAGACAATATGCCTCCAATCGGACACTGTTCAAGCTGACTGAGCACGACACCAATCCAGGCGGCTCTGCATATGTTTAGGGGTCAGTTGTAGGTGCCTTAATGGACGTCAGCAGATAATATCACTTTCTGCCAATCACCTCCGAATAGTATCCCTTAATACAGAATGCATGGAGGATGGTAAATACTTTCAAATAGCTGATAGTAAGTTCATTGGTGTGGATGTGGTTCCTCTCATGACTGCACGATCCCTTTGAGCAGTTGTTGAGTCCGGAGACTCGGCGACGGTTACACGTGTCTTTTCTGATCTACTGTTGCCAACACCGAGCAACTACCATATCGCTCCGATCAAGACGGCGATAGGTAACTTCCGTTGGACCAACGAGTTTCCCTTAGACCTACGATGAGACCTCTCTCTAAATCTGACAATTCGTAGCGCCGTCGAGTAGTACGTCTCAAAGGCATCTTTGTGCAAAATTTGCAGTACCAAAGCAGAAAAAATCCAGTTACAATTGCCCGTGAGTGAGAACACCGGTCGTTTTAACTGCTGCACGATCATTTGCGCTGACAATTTCGTTATTTGCATAACTCTTAAAACGACATTTGCATGCCGAGTTTCACGGCTGTATCACAATTTTGTATGGGTGTATACATTTTTTGCAACAGAGTGTATTTGTGTTTATGCTGTATTTAGGAAGTGTTTATATTATTGTCTTTTTATTACAGTGTTTTGCTTTCTGAACAGGATGTCTAGTATATATTTGTGTTTATGTTGTATTTAGAAAGTTTTTATATTATTGCGTTTTTATTACAGCAGTTTTGCCCTCGAAACTGGTTGGATAGTATATATTTGTGTCTATGCTGTGTTTAGGAAGTTTATATATTATTGTGTTTTTATTACAGCAGTTTTGCCCTCGAAACTGGTTGGATAGTATATATTTGTGTCTATGCTGTGTTTAGGAAGTTTATATATTATTGTGTTTTTATTACAGCAGTTTTGCCTTCGAAACTGGTTGGATAGTATATATTTGTGTCTATGCTGTGTTTAGGAAGTTTATATATTATTGTGTTTTTATTACAGCAGTTTTGCCTTCGAAACTGGTTGGCCGGTATATATTTGTGTTGTTTATGTTGTATTTAGGAAGTTGTTTTTATTAGTGTTTATTACAGCAGTTTATTACAGTAGTTTTGCTTTCGAAACTGGTTGGACAGTATATATTTGTGTTTGTGCTGTATTTAGGAAGTTTTTATATTATTGCGTTTTTATTACAGCAGCTTAGCGTCTTCTGATTATTAGTGTATAATTTACAACCTAGTTCTTCTGCCATTAGAAACATACGGAGATCATATTGTCACTCACATCTTTTAGCTCAATGAATCAAAGTTTGTAGCATTTCAAGCTATAGAAGAGCATTTTAGAACACTGCTCCGGGAAGCAATGATATTTTCCTTTCACAATAGGAAGAAGGCAATAGTCAAAAAACTCGTCTGTCCTGCGGAACAATGTCATTTGAGCGCGTTCCAAGGAAGTTGCTTGTTGTCACTAAAAATAACCAAAATTCATGCGGCGCTCGCGATCCAGTGGCTGAGCAAGGCGTTTTTTGCCCCTGCGAGAAAAGCTCTGTCGGTAAACTGGGGACAACGGACTGCGACGGTGCCGGAATGGGGATTTAGATTAGGTTCGGCAGTCATTGTTTGAGTTCAGTTGCGTCTAGGGGTATTTAATGAGGGTGACGTTGTTGATTGCAGCTCCGTTGCTTAATAGTCAGATTGGGCGGATGATATGAGTGGGACGTTAAAGAGTTCAGGTTATCTGATTGCTTTAAAAAAGAAAATGATGTGTTTTAAAAAAGGAAAAAAAAAAAAACTCGCGCTTTCATTGGGTATAGCAGAATCAATGGACCGGTTCAACTCGTGAACGTAAAGTAATATAGATAAAACCAAGGACAAAGCGTTTTTAAAAAACGAAAGGTCTTTTATTTAACATCCTAAAAGACGTACAAAATATTGTTAAAAACTGCCAGAGCGCTTTTGCGCGTATATACGCCCTTCATCAGTGGCTACATGAGTGGTAAAAGCATGGGATGTTTATATATAGAGACCATTTTAAAACAAATTTGCATAAAATATAAAATGGTAAATGAACTTACTAAAATAATACAAGAAATATACATAGAAATTACAAAATAAGTTTAAACGCTTACGAATTTTAAATTATTACAAGAAAAGAACTAATACAAATTTTAGAAAAACGTCAAGCATGATATTCCTGAGAATGACGTCACAAATAACTTTTAAGAGGTTTGAATTGCATAGAGTCGAGAATAAGTCGCCAAGCATAACTTAAAATTTGAACAGGATCAAAATTACAAATGGATTCATGGTAAATATAAATAAACAGGGATTCATAAAGAAGAATACTACGTGGATTGTTACAACGAACCAAAAGGAAAGTTTTTTCAAGAACGGGAAGAAATTTATCATTATCCACATACATATGTACTCATGTAGCCACTGATGAAGGGCGTATATACGTCTGAAAGCGTTTTGACAGTTTTTAACAATATTTTTTACGTCTTTTAGGATGTTAAATAAAAGACCTTTCGTTTTTTAAAAACGCTTTGTCCTTGGTTTTATCTATTGTATGCAGACGTGATACCAATCCTGATTATGCGTGAAGTAATAGCTTATACCTACAATGGCATATACCTCAACCCTTTCTGTGCTTTGAGATATCGGCATGGGTGTATGTAAGATTTTTTCCAGGGGGTAGGTGCTAAAATTGATTGCATTCAGAAGTGCTACAAAGTAAATTTGAACAAATGGTATAAGCATTACATTTAAAAAATGAGTCTGTATAGCACTTTTAAAAGTTAGTACATCAATTTTTAAAAATTAGTGTTGTTGAGACCCAGACCGTCCGACCTACCAAAAAGGTGTAAGGTAACTGTTTGGACGGCCGGGAAGTGCCAACCAATTTGGACCGGAACCCAGTGGGGGAGGCATCCACAGGGACCGTACCCTCCTTCTCCTACCACCAACCTCTCGGAAGGACTTACGGACCCACATGTTTAACGTGATCGTACTCCGCGTGAACACGGCGGCAGTTTTGGCAGCGGCTGGAATCAAACCCGGGCCTACCGAGTGCAACTCCAGCGCGCTAACCAATGGGCTACCGCGCCCTTTAAAAATTAGTGTTGTTGTTGTTGAGACCCAGACCGTCCGTCCTACCAGAAAGGTGTAAGGTAACTGTTTGGACGGCCGGGAAGTGCCACCCAATTTAGACCGGAACCCAGTGGGGGAGGCATCCACAGGGACCGTACCCTCCTTCCCCTACCACCAACCTCTCGGAAGGACTTACGGACCCACATGTTTAACGTGATCGTACTCCGCGTGAACACGGCGGCAGTTTTGGCAGTGGCTGGAATCGAACCCGGGCCTACCGAGTGCAACTCCAGCGAGCTAACCAATGGGCTACCGCGACCTAGTGTTGTTGTTGTTGAGACCCAGACCGTCCGACCTACCAGAAAGGTGTAAGGTAACTGTTTGGACAAGCCGGGAAGTGCCACCCAATTTAGACCGGAACCCAGTGGGGGAGGCATCCACAGGGACCGTACCCTCCTTCCCCTACCACCAACCTCTCGGAAGGACTTACGGACCCACATGTTTAACGTGATCGTACTCCGCGTGAACACGGCGGCAGTTTTGGCAGTGGCTGGAATCGAACCCGGGCCTACCGAGTGCAACTCCAGCGCGCTAACCAATGGGCTACCGCGCCCACCGCGACCTAGTGTGTACTACTTTCTTTTAAAACATATTCCCCCTTTTATAACAGACTTCCAACCTTCCTGGAAACAGATCAACTAAACTAACAAATTGGATATTCATAAACATACCAAATGCAATAATCATAAGTTTTCCATTTAGGTATAGGCTTAAATTGCTTTTATTAATATACAGGTGGAAGAAAACGCACAGTTGTTGAATGTTTTAATTCTAAAAAGCATTTTCCTTATTTTTGTTTCTCTCATATTAGCTTTTAATGAAATTAACAATTTTCCAGGGGGGGTGCTTTGACACCCCCCCTAATTACGCTCATGGATATCGGTTATTATATGCTCAAGAGCGCATAATAAGCTCAAACCTGGTATATCAATGATATTATCTGCACTGGGAGTACAATAGTTACTGTGGGAGCGCACATATAATAGATGGGTTTTGTGAGTACAAATATACTTTTGCTTCGTTTTCAAGAAGAGCGTAGTCGTGTCGGAATTACAATGTTCGTGAATGAATGCTCATCAATGAATCGTAGTAGAATTGCAATTCCGGCACGATTTCGCTATCTGCGTAAACGAGATTAGAGCCTGATATCTGATGTAATAAATAATAACACAATTAGAGTAATTAAGCGTAGAATAGAAAAATTCGCAAACTACCAATGAAGTGCATATTTTTGTTTTATCGAAATAAAAATATATTTTAAATCAAATTTATAAATTTTTTATTCAGTTCATACATATTAATTATAGCAATGCCTGCGCTTGTACAATTTAATTACAATAACGTAATCGCAGGCACGATTTCGTTTACTTCGCAGATGAGTCTAAGGCCTGAAGCCTAATATAATCTTACTGTCAAACTTGAAAACCAATGTCGCTATGCCCTCCCCCCCCCCTTATTTCGGAACCAATAAATGACCAAGCACCTCGTATTCCCCCCCCCCCCCCCCTAAAATGCAACAGTCGATCTGAAGAGTTGCAGGTAACTTTAGAAAATTCAAAAATTCGATACATTATTAAATATGTTCGAAAAATCTTTATAAAAGTGAAAAAAGTCGAACCCGTTCTAAAACATCTGATGTGGCCAACACATGACTTCCTTATACAATGCAATGAATTTACTATTTTTACAGTTAAAAAATGTTATTCTTATAGTAGATACTTATATTCTTTCCAAGATATTGAATTTTCTTCAATTAGTCGTCATTTTCATTGATTTAGCGTCATTTTTATCCATTTGGAGAGATTTTCGCTTGGCAACATTTAAATTGTCGCCAAGTTGGCGTAATTCCACTAAATTCGTCGCCAAAATCTCGCCAAGCGTTATGGACGGAGAAATAAGTTATTCGTACAGCAGATAAATGACTATTGGCGTTCAAATGTATTGCTCAAAGTATCTTTTCTCGTGAATGGAACGAGTTAGATCCATGAGAATGATGTCACCAAATTTTTCGCATGATATTACATATGATAAGTAAACATGTTTCTCAACAGTTAATATTTTTTTTAATTTATGGGATTTTGATAAATTTATATGAAAAATTTGCAATATCTCGAGAACGGTTCATGCTAGCGTTCTAAAATTTATGTCAATCCTTTTCTAAGGAAAAATTACTTAAGAAATGTCTATCTGCGTAACTTTATTAAATGTTTTTTTTTTTGATGGTTTTTTCAAAATTTCACTCGAAAATTTAGGGGGGTTTCGAGCATTCGATTGTGTTTTAAAACAATAGGCTTCCAGTTTTCACGGATTGTGATTTTTGTACTAAATTTCATGAGAATCGCTCTATTCGTTCGTGAGATATCGTCTCCACAGACTCATTGACACACACACACACATACTTTCACACACACACACACACGCACACACACACACACACACGCACACACACACAGACATCACCTCACAAATGTTTGATTCGTGATCAGGGATGCTTGAAACGTGCTCTCCCGTCGAAAACTGGAATTTGAATTTTCGATCCCGCCACAATATTTTCCTTATGCATTATGTATATAATTAAAGTAAAAAGATAAAATTTTCACACTTCTTCAACTTTATAAGACGATTACTTGAAAACTATAAGAGCTATTTTTTTAAAAATAAATATAGATTTAGAAACTAAATTTCCTAATACATATTTTTGTCGCTTATTATTTATATCAAACTTTTATAATATGGTTGGTAAGAAAAGGCTTTAAAATTTTATTTTTGGCAAGAAACAAATATTTCTTCTTAAAACTATGAATAATAAAATTTTCGATGATAGATATTCAGTTTATAGTAGAAAACATGCTATTGTTTGAATAGTTAACATAAACCAGCAAAAGAATATTATTAATTGGCTAATTGAAGTAAAATTTTATTATTAATGAATGTAGAGAGTTATATAAATACTAATTTGGGAATTATGATATAAAAGATTTGTTCATAAATATTTAAAAAAGGAATCGATGGATATTGTTATGCAATATGTATCATATAAAAAAAATCTGATGTGGGCAGCACATGACTTTCCTTATATAATACAATGAATTTACTATTTTTACAGTAAAAAGAAATAGATTATTTTTATAGTAGATATTTATATTCTTTCTAAGATATTGAATTTTCGTCAATGAGTCGTCATTTTTATATAGATTTAGCGTCATTTTTATCCATTTAACGAGCTTTTCGATAATTTGGCAACATTTAAAAAAGTCGCCAAGTTGGCGATATTCCACCTAATTCGGGGCCAAAGTCTCGCCAAGCGTTATGGACGGAGAAATAAGTTATTCTTATAGCAGATAAATTATTGGAGTTCAAACACAAAAGTATTACTCAAAGTCTTTTCTCATGAATGGAACGAGCTAGATCCACGAGATTGATGTCACTAAATTTATCGCATGATATTAAATATGAAAAGTGAACATGTTTCTTAACAGTTAATATTTTTTTTAATTTATGGGATTTTTTGATAAATTTATTTGAAAAATGTGCAATATCTTGAGAACGGTTCATGCTAGCATTGTAAAGTTCATGTCAATCGTTTTCTAAGGAAAAATTACATAAGAAATGCCTATTTGCGTAACTTTATTAAAGGTTTTAATTTTTTGATGATTTTTTTCAAAATTTCACTCGAAAATTTAGGGGGGTTCTGAACATTCGATTGTATTTTAAAACAATAGGCTTCCAGTATTCACGGATTGTGATTCTTGTACCAAATTTCATTCGAATCGCTCCATTCGTTCGTGAGATATCGTCTCCACAGACTCACTGACACACATACGCACACACACACACACACACACATACTTTCACACACACACACACACACACACACACACACACAGACATTACTTTGAAAATGTTCGATTCGTGATCAGGGATGCTTGAAACTTGCTCTCCCGTCGAAAACTCGAATTCGAATTTTCGACCCCGTCACAATACTTTCCTTATACATTATGTATATAAGGAAATTAATAAGATAAAACCCATAAATTTAGATTCCAATCTCTTATTGAATAATCTATGAAGGTTAAAATGAACGGTGATATTAATAATACAGTTATGAATTTCTGATTTTGATGTTAAAGCTACTTACTTCAAAGCTTTTTTGGCCATACCTTAATTCCTATTTGCCCAGTATTGATTTTGATTGAATGATATTTATGTTATTCCAGCGTACAGCTGCTAATAAGTAATTTGATCTAAGAAATTTTAATTCCAGAGTGCAGTCCATGGAATGTGAATTTCAATAAAAAATATAAATTTTGTAGGTGTTAATTAATGATTTTGGTATATTTCTTGGTCTTTACACTACTTTTGTGTGTCTGAAGGATAAGGGGAAATCCCCTTTCTGACATATCTTTGTAGTTTGCTGTATATTTCGAGTGAAAGTTAGAAAAATCTGATGATGATTTTCCCTGCAGACTTATATCCACGTTCTCTTTATTTTAATTACATTTAATTCACTTTTAATTCAATTTTCGTTCTCATTTGATAACTGGACTTATTTTCAAAGGTGGCGCAGAGAAAATACGAAGAAAGTAAAATATCTCGAGAACGGCTAGTCCTAGTGTAATGGGGTTGGTCTTATTCTTTTCTTCGTTAAACATTACGTATTAAACAAGCATTTAATGGATATATTTGAGCATATGTAGTTTTTTATTTTAGAGTTTGGCGATTTTTGCGGGCCATTTTGCAAAAAAAGGCAGATTATTTTTTTTCAAATCATACCAAAATCTAATCAAAAGATCTAATCTAAAAGGCGGGTTCTTTTATCCCGATTCGTACTCAAAACTAATCAGCACCAGATTCGCCCACAAGTGACTTACCTACCAAATTTTATGAATTCGGTTCATTAGTTTTTTAGTTAGAGTGGATACAATATTTGCACAGACACACAGACAGACAGACAGACACACACACAAACGTCACGCTAAAAATAGTTTTTTTGTATTCTAGAGGTCTCGAAACGTGTAGATTCGTTGAAAACTGGAGTTGCGATTTTCGACATGATTCCAATACTTTCCCTATACATTACCATGTATTGCAGGGAAAGTAAAAATCTGATGTGGGCAGCACATGACTTTCCCTGAAGACTTATATTCACGGTCTCTTTATTTTTATTACATTTAATTCACTTTTAATTCAATTTTCGTTCTCATTTGCTAACTGGACTTCTTTTCAAAGGTAGCGTAGAGAAAATACGAAAAAACTAAAATAGCTCGTGAACGGCTAGTCCTAGTGTAATGGGGTTGGTCTTATTTTTTTCTTCGTTGAAAATTACGCATTAAACAAGCATTTTATGGATATATTTGAGCATACGTAGTTTTATATTTTAGATTTTGGCGATTTTTGCGGGCCATTTTGCAAAAAAAGACAGGTTATTTTTTTCCAAATCATACCAAAATCTAATCAGCACCAGAGTGTCCCACAAGTGACTCACCTACCGAATATTTTGGAATTCGGTTCATTAGTTTTTCAGCTAGAGTGGATACGAGCTTTTGAAGGCCATTTCGCAAAAAAAGGCGGGTTCTTTTATCTCGAATCGTACCCAAAACTAATCAGCACCTGATTCGCTCACAAGTGACTTACCTACCAAATTTTATGAAATTCGGTCAATTACTTTTTTAGTTAGAGTGGATACAAAATCTGCTCAGACAGACAGACAGACGCACAGACACACAGACAGACAGACACACAGACACACACACAGACGTCACGCTAAAAATAGTTTTTTCGTATTTTAGAGGTCTCGAAACGTGTAGATCCGTCGAAAACTGGAGTTGCGATTTTCGACATGATTCCAATAATTTCCCTATACATTACCATGTATTGCAGGGAAAGTAAAAAGGAAGGTTCTGCTACCCCCAATTATACCAAAATCTAATCAACACCAGGGTTACCCACAAGTGACATACCTATAATCTTTTGTGAAAGAATTTAGTTTTTGAATTCGAATGAATACACACATACACATACACGGATATACACAGATGTTACTCTAAAAATAGCTGTTTCGTGTTCTAGAGGTCTCAAAACATGTGGATCTGTCAAGAACTCAAGTTGTGATTTTCGAGAAAATTCTAATACTTTCCCTATACATTACCATGTATTGTATAAAAAGTGAAAATAAGCGAAAATGTTAGCATACTGTGACTAGCAAGATGATTTGATTTGTTGCCAACTGTCAAGGTATTGTTGCCAACTGTCAAGGTATTGTTGTCAACTGTCAAGGTATAGCACCTTGGGAAAAGGTGAAAGTGGGAGAAATTTAAGACATTCTCTGATTTACTTGAATTACCCTGTAATGAACAGCAGTTACCTTCGATTTTCTGTACCTTTATTTTTCGAACTAAACCGTTCGGTCTACCCTAAGGTGTAAGGTATGAGGATGGCCAGAAGAGCCACCCAATTTAGGCAGGAACCAAGTGAAAGTTATTCTACACCTGATTATCACAATGTCCTAATCTAATCTCTTCTCTGTCTTGCTTCTTTCAATGCTTCAATGTCCCTTCTCTCTCTTGCAGAGTCGCCTATCGCCAGTGGTAAAAGACTCTATTTTGGGCAAGGACTATGAGACGCTGAGCCATGAGCTCTATGACACTATGGAGAGGGAGAGCGACCTCAGGGAGCAGTTTAAGTTCAGCGAGGAGGAGGCGAAACAGTCGAGGAGGAAGATCATTGCCCTGGAGCAGGAGAATGAAACCCTCATGCTCCAAATCAAAAAGCTGACCAATGTCGTCAGAACCAGAACAGGCTCCAAGAAAGGTAAGGCTCGATGGGAAGAGGAAAAGAGTAGGGTAAAGACAGGGCCTGGTGTTAATTAGGGGCCCCCTATACCGTCACGGTATATCAAACACAATGCATCAACATATAACAAATTTGGGGGGCTCAGAATCCTAGCCCTGAAGGCCCTTTTGTTCATGCAAAAACTTCCAGACTTTTTACTTTAAACTAATATATGTATGATATTTATAACTATTAACATATTTTGTAATTTAAAATAACTAGTATTTTCAGTTTTATATTAATTAAAATGTATTTATACTTAATTTTTTTTTATCATGCACAAAATTTATGGGACCCATAAAGTTTGGGGCCCAGGGCTGCGGCCCCGGAGGCCCGTGCGTTAATCAGGTCTTGGGTAAAGGTACCAGTTATTGACCGTGAATAACTATAGCTGACTATGTGCAAGGGAAATTTTCCAAATAACTTTTCTAGGGATGATTTTCTTAAGTGCTCGTTGTTTAAGAAAATCACCGCCATGAACGTTATTTTCAAGTTTGTTTTTGCGCTGTCAACTACTCTTTCACAATTACTGGTAACTTTACACCAAGGTCTGTAGATAGGCAAGGTTCTCGTTAAGGCAGATACAGAACTCCCTCTCAAGACATCACTGCCTGACCTATAGAGCTTCTATAGAGAGAGAACTATTTTACTGAATGGTATTCAGATTTTTTTCCTTATATAATCTATAATATAAATGTAGAATATATCAATATAATCTTTCTATAGAATAATGTGGGATTTATACATATAGTTTGCAAATGTAGAATACGAACATATACAATTTATAATTTAAACGTAAAATATATCAATATAATCATTCTGATATAAATAATAGTGTGGATTTATACATATAGCTTGCAAATAGAATACTAAAATATACAATTTATAATTTAAACGTATATCAATATAATCATTCTTATATTATAGTGTGGGATTTATACATATAGTTTGCAAATATAATACGGAAATGTAATATTTACACTCATAAAAGTTTCAGTTTAAGATTGTATCCCTATTAGTGTTGTTTTAAATTTAAGGAATTGCGCTTTACAAATGTTGTAATACGCAGGGTTCATATTCTTCTGCAATAAATTTATGCTAAAAGAGTTAGAAAATGCTCTCCCTGCCCTTAGGCAATCAAAAAATATTATGGATAGGATTTATTTATTATACCACAGTGTTTGCGTACTCGAAAGACAAAATTCGTTAGGAAATGCTGAAAGGCCCCTTAGATATGTTTAGAGCATTTATATTGGAGGGCTCTGAATCCTGAGTGTATCGGCACGCCCCGCTGCCCAGCCCCCGTCCTTGCCTCGGTTGTTGCTCTGGGCTCAAGACGGTGTTCTGCAGAACAAACACCCCCATATTCTAAATTTCCCTTTATTTCTGTGAAGAGATTTTTTCTCTTTATTCCAAATTATTGGACGTCGGAATAGAAACTCGGACGTCGGAATAGAAACTCCCAATTCAGGAGTACACCGCCAAGATCCTCCGGATCCCTATCATGTTAAATTTTCTTTTATAATGATTTCTCAACTTTTTTATGGTCGGAGTTTAAAGGAACCCACGTGGTTTACCTAGGTTCTCCAAATTGATTTTTCTTGAGTACTCGAGTCTTTTTCTAGAACCTATTTCCAGGAAGTTTTAAGGAATTTTTGACCTCTGCATGGTATTAAAAATAATGACGTTTAGGAGTATGGCCACGTAACTTGTAACCACCAACTTCAAATACGCTCAAATCTTATCACCAGATTCAGCCAGATGATATATAAGTGAATAAATATGTAAACAAGGCTGCAATGCATCGCAAACGCCATCGGCAACAAGAAACTTCACCGACAACTACGATCGGCGTAAATTGCAAGAACCCAACAAAATTCAACACCCCCCCCCCCTTTCAGGTTTATTTCATATATTCATGTCATATATTCACGATAACTCGTTGCCTTTCGTTTGTATTTCCATACAAAATACATCTCTCACATTTTTTTTTGTTTCTGTGGAAAAAAGGAAATTGTAGTGTATCCTTCATAACAAAATATTATCGCTGTTCACACCAAGATATATTTTGGTACGATGCTATAATCCTATTTCGCACATATGCCTATAGGGTTCAAACCGTTCATTATTCGTTCCGTATCAAGAATAAATATATGATGTGAGCAGTACATGACCTTCCTTATATTCAATGAATTTACTCCTTCTACAGTAAAAAAAAAAATCTGATGTGGGCAGCACATGACTTTCCTTATATAATGCAATGAATTTACTACTTTTACAGTAAAAAATAGATAATTCTTATAGTAGATATTTATATTCTTTACAAGATATTGAATTTTCGTCAATTAGTCGTCATTTTCATTGATTTAGCTTCATTTTTGTCCATTCGGCAAGTTTTTCGTTAATTTAACAATATTTAAGAAAGTCGACAAGTTGGTGATATTCCGCCAAATTCATTGCCAAATTCTCGCCAAGCGTTATGGAAGGAGAAATAAGTTATTCTTATAGCAGATAAATGACTATTGGCGCTCAAATACGAAAGTATTACTCAAAGTATCTTTTTTCCTGAATGGAATGAGCTAGTTCTATGATAATGAAATCACCAAATTTATCGCATGGTATTACATATGAAAAGTGAACATGTTTCTCAATAGGAAATTTTTTTTATTTATTTTATAAGACTTTTTGATACTATTTTAAAAATGTACAATATCTCGAGAACGGTTCATGTTAGCATTCTAAAATTTATGTCAATCGTTTTCTAATGAAAAATTACATAAGAAATGTCTATTTATGTAACTTTATTAGCGATTTTGATTTTTTGACGATTTTTTCAAAATTTCACTCGAAAATTTAGGGGGGTTCTGAACATTCGATTACGTATAAAAACAATAGGTTTCCAGTGTTTACAGATTGTGATTTTTATATCATATTTCGTTCGAATCGGTCCATTCGTTCGTCAGTTATCGTCTCCACAGACTTACTGACACACACATGCACACACACACACACTCACACGCACACATACTTACACACACACACACACACACAGACATCACTTCAAAAATGTTTGATTCGTGATCAGGGATGCTTGAAACGTTCTCTTCCGTCGAAAACTCGAATTCGAATTTTCGACCCCGTCACAATACTTTCCTTATACATTATGTATATAAGGAAAGTAATAATTGATTTAACGTATATGACCTTAAATCAATTATTATATATAAAAATAATCTGATCTGGGCAACACATGACTTTCCTTATATAATGTAATGAATTTACTACTTTTACAGTAAAAACAAAATCTGATGTGGGCAACACATGCCTTTCCTTATATAATGTAATGAATTTACTACTTTTACAGTAAAAACATAGGTTTTTCTTTTAGTAGATACTAATATTCTTTCCAAGATATTGAATTTTCAACAATTAGTCGTCATTTTCATTGATTTAGCGCCATTTTTATCCATTCGGCGAGATTTTCGTTAATTTGGCAACATTTTAAAAAGTCGCCAAGTTGGCGACATTCCGCCACATTCGTCGCCAAAATCTCGCCAAGCGTTATGGACGAAGAAACAAGTTGTTCTTACAGCAGATAAATGACTATTGGCGTTCAAATACAAAAGTATTACTCAAAGTATCTTTTTTCATGAATGGAACGAGCTAGATCCACGAGAATGATATCACCCAATTTATCGCATGGTATTACATATGAATAGTAAACATGTTTCTCAATAGAAAAATGTTTTTTCATTTTATATGACATATTAATAATTTTTTTGAAAAATGTGCAATATCTCGAGAACGGTTCATGTTAGCCTTCTAAAATTTATGTCAATCGTTTTCTAATGAAAAATTACATAAGAAATATCTATTTGCGTAACTTTATTAGTGGTTTTGATTTTTTGACGATTTTTTCAAAATTTTATTCGAAAATTTAGGGGGATTCTGAACATTCGATTACGTATAAAAACAATAGGCTTCCAGTGTTTACGGATTGTGATTTTTGTACCAAATTTGGTCCCAATTGGTCCATTCGTTCGTCAGTTATCGTCTCCACAGACTCACTGACACACACACACACACACTCACACACACACATACACACACCTACACATACACACACACACATACACATACATAGACACACATACACACATTAAAACCTACCAAAATCTAATCAGCACCAGGATGGCCTACAAGCGACTTATCTACCGAATTTTGTGAAATTCGCTCCATTAGTTTTTCAGCTACAGTGGATACAAGCTTTTGCGGGCCATTTCACAAAAAAGGCGGGTTCTTTTATCCCGAGTCGTACTCAAAACTAATCCGCACAAGAATCACCCACAAGTAACCCACCTACCAAATTTTATGAAATTCAGTCAATTAGTTTTTTAGTTAGAGTGGATACAAAATCTGCACAGACCGACCGACACACACACAGACGTCACGCTAAAAATAGTTTTTTCGTATTCTAGAGGTTCCGAAACGTGTAGATTCGTCGAAAACTCGAGTTGCGATTTTCGACATGATTCCTATACTTTCCCTATACATTACCATGTATTGAAGGGAAAGTAATATGTTTTTTTATATCCAAGCTGGATGTTAAGTTTCGTGAAAATCCATTAATATTTGGGGCTGCTATAGTGTATACACAAGAAATCGACCGAAGTAGGCATCAGACAGACGGACATCACTCCAAAAATTGTCAAAACGTGTTCAGGAGATTTTATAACATGTATTGGCACCAAAATCTCTAATTAAAGAATTTTTGTGATAACAATAGTTTCTCTGTACTATATTGCATTATTAATTTGTGCTTAATTTAATTACGTTTTTCAAGTTTTTTACTTTCCTTATATACATAACGTATAAGGAAAGTATTGTGACGGGGTCGAAAATTCGAATTCGAGTTTTCGACGAGAGAGCACGTTTCAAGCATCCCTGATCACGAATCGAACATTTTTGAGGGGATGTCTGTGTGTGTGTGTGTGTGAAAGTGTGTGTGTGTGTGTCAGTGAGTCTGTGGAGACGATATCTCACGAACGAATGGAGCGATTCGAATGAAATTTGGTGCAAGGATTCCAATACTGGAAGCCTATTGTTTTGAAACACAATAGAATATTCAGAACCCCCCCCCCCTAAATTTTCAAGTGAAATTTTGAAAAAATCATCAAAAAATCAAAACCTTTAATAAAGTTACGCAAATTGATATTTCTTATGTAATTTTTCCTTAGAAAACGATTGACATAAACTTTAGAACACTATAGCATGAACCGTTCTCGAGATATTGCACATTTTTCAAATAAACTTATCAAAAATTCCATAAATTAAAAAAAAATATTAACTGTTGAGAAACATGTTCACTTTTCATAGGTAATATCATGCGATAAATTGGGTGACATCATTCTCGTGGATCTAGCTCGTTCCATTCATGAGAAAAGATGCTTTGAGTAATGCTTTTGCATTTCAACACCAATAGTCATTTTATCCGCTGTAAGAATAACCTATTTCTCTGTCCATGACGCTTGGCGAGATTTTGGCGATGAAGTTAGCGGAATGTCGCCAACTTGGCGACATTTTTAAATGTTGCCAAGTTAACGAAAATCTCGCCTACTGTATAAAAATGAAGCTAAATTAATGAAAATGACTACTTATTGAAGAAAATTCAATATCTTGGAAAGAATATAAGTATGTATTATAAGAATAACACTTTTTACTTTCCTTATATACATAATGTATAAGGAAAGTATTGTGACGGGGTCGAAAATTCGAATTCGAGTTTTCGACGGGAGAGCACGTTTCAAGCATCCCTGATCACGAATCAAACATTTTTGAAGTGATGTCTGTCTGTGTGTGTGTGTATGTGTGTGTGTGTGTGTGTGAAAGTATGTGTGTGTGTGTGTGTGTCAGTGGGTCTGTGGAGACGATAACTGACGAACGAATGGACCGATTTGAACCAAATTTGGTACAAAAATCACAATCCATGAACACTGGAAGCCTATTGCTTTTATACGCAATCGAGTGTTCAGAACCCCCCTAAATTTTCGAATGAAATTTTGAAAAAATCGTCAAAAGATCAAAACCACTAATAAAGTTACGCAAATAGACATTTCTTATGTAATTTTTCATTAGGAAACGATTGACATAAATTTTAGAACGCTAACATGAGCCGTTTTTGAGATATTGTACATTTTAAAAAAAAAATGCCAAAAAGTCATATAAAATAGAAAAAAATAAATTTCCTATTGATAAACATGTTCACTTTTCACATGTAAATACCATGCGATAAATTGGGTGACATCAGTCTCGTGGATCTAGCTCGTTCCATTCATGAAAAAAGATACTCTGAGTAACACTTTTGTATTTGGACGCCAATAGTCATTTATCCGCTGTAAGAATAACTTATTGCTTAGTGCATAACGCTTGGCGAGATTTTGGCGTCGAATTTGGCGGAATATCGCCAAATTGGCGACTTTTTGAAATGTTGCCAAATTAACTTAAATCTCGCCAAATGGATAAAAATGACGCTAAATCAATGAAAATGACGACTAATTGTCGAAAATTCAATGTCTTGGAAAGAATATTCGTATCTACTATAAGAAAAACCTATTTTTTTACTGTAAAAGTAGTAAATTCGTTACATTATATAAGGAAAGTCATGTGTTGTCCACATCAGATTTTTACTTTCCTTATATACATAATGTATAAGGAAAGTATTGTGACGGGGTCGAAAATTCGAAATCGAGTTTTCGACGGGAGAGCACGTTTCAAGCATCCCTGATCACGAATCAAACATTTTTGAAGTGATGTCTGTGTGTGTGTGTGTGTGTGAAAGTATGTGTGTGTGTGTGTGTGTGTGTCAGTGGGTCTTTGGAGACGATAACTGACGAACGAATGGACCGATTCGAACCAAATTTGGTACAAAAATCACAATCTGTAAACACTGGAAGCCTATTGTTTTTATACGCAATCGAATTTTCAGAACCCCCCTAAATTTTCGAATGAAATTTCGAAAAAATCGTCAAAAAATCAAAACCAATAATAAAGTTACGTAAATAGACATTCCTTATGTAATTTTTCATTAGAAAACGATTGACATAAATTTTAGAACGCTAACATGAACCGTTCTTGAGATATTGCACATTTTTCAAAAAAATTATCAAAAAGTCAAATAAAATAGAAAAAAAATATTTCCTATTGAGAAACATGTTCACTTTTCATATATAATATCATGCGATAAATTGGGTGACATCATTCTCGTGGATCTAGCTCGTTCCATTCATGAAAAAAGATACTTTGAGTAATACTTTTGCATTTGAACGCCAATTTATCTGCTGTAAGAATAACTTATTTCTTCGTTCATAACGCTTGGCGAGATTTTGGCGACGAAATTGGCGGAATGTCGCCAACTTGGCGACTTTTTGAAATGCTGCCAAATTAACGAAAATCTCTCCAAATGGATAAAAATGACGCTAAATCAATGAAAATGACGACTAATTGTGGAAAATTCAATATCTAATAAGTTATATAATATATAAATATATAATAATAGTTATATAATATATGTCGAAAATTCAATATCTAATATGTTATATACATATATATAACTTATTTCTTTGTCCATAACGCTTGGCGAGATTTGAGCGACAAAATCGGCGGAATGTCGCCAACTTGGCGACTTTTTGAAATGTTGCCAAATTAACGAAAATCTCGCCAAATGGATAAAAATGACGATAATCAATGAAAATGACGACTAATTGTCGAAAAGTCAATATCTTGGAAAGGATATTAGTATCTACTAGAAGAAAAACCTATTTATTTTACTGTAAAAGTAGTAAATTCATTTCATTATATAAGGAAAGTCATGTGTTGCCCACATCAGATTTTTTTAACTGTGAAAGTAGTAAATTCATTGCATTGTATAAGGAAAGTTATGTGCTGCCCACATCATATTTTTTACTTTCCCATACGCAGTTTTGAGAAAGTATTGGTTTATCGAAAATTTTCGATTTCGAGATTTTGATGCCAATATATGTTTTTAGACCTTCTGAACACGTTTTGACTATTTTTGGAGTGATATTCCTCTGTCTGATGTCTGTGGTCGATTTTTCTTCTACACGAGAGCAGCCCCAAATATTAATGGATTTTCACGAAATTTTATATCCGATTTTGCTATTAAAAAATCTAGAACTAGATAGACTTTTTTCAAATGCGAGCGAAAACTTTGAATTCTATTCTGAATTTTATGCTTTTTAACACGGCAGTATAGGACAAAATTTGACATAATCATGACATAAAAGGGTTTATTTAAGGCTCAATATTTACGAGACTTAGGCGACTAGTTTCAATCATGGGTGTGAAATATAGCCATGATGCAATTTTTTCTGATCGTGACGTCATTAAGCCCCTTTAGGGGGCAAACTATCCCGGGTGGGATACATTGTCAAGAATAGTATCAATCGATTTTTTCAATCCTTTCAAGTGAAGGGCAACATGCAATAATCGCAATTATTTAGAACCACGTTACCGATTTTTCAAATTTTTTCTTGGTAAATTTGAAAATAAAAATGAATTTTGGTATGGAAAAGCCGAATTCAGCCACACTTCATATAATTCTTACTAAATGTTGATCTCCTATTCTTTTCCCGCGGGAGATAATGCTATAAATTTAAGTATAGACATTATTGAATCTTTACAAGCTCACATTGTTTATCTGATACATATTTAAAAACTTTCTCGCCAGACGAAGATGCCGAAGAGGAAGAACTATCGGCCGACAACCTAAAGATACAACTGGATCTCCAGGAGCAAGAGATGGGCGTGCTGCGAAGGAAACTGGATGAGACAGAGAAGGAAAACGAGAACCTACAATCAGAGGTCAAGTACTTGCAAGAGAAGGTCCTCAATCAGCCTCTAATTGAGGTATGAATGTGCATTATTTTTCCTCTATGCATAGTAGAGTCTGTATACACAGGGGGAACAGGGAAAGATTTTCTAAACTGTTGGTTGTAGTCCCATAGTTTCAATTGCAAAAATGTTTTAAATAAGGTAGAAAGTTATGAAATAGTAATTTAAAAGCTGTACCATATTTTTGTAGAAAGGGCTGTATAAAAAGATAATTTTCCTAACTTTTTACAAAAACATGGCACAATTTAAATGCTGTACCATATTTTACAAAATTATGGTATAATTTAAATGTTGTACCATCTTTTTGTAGAAAGGGCTGTATAAAAAGTTAATTTTCCTAACTTTTTACAAAAACATGACACAATTTAAATGCTGTACCATATTTTACAAAATTATGGTATAATTTAAATGTTGTACCATCTTTTTGTAGAAAGGGCTGTATAAAAAGATAATTTTCCTAACTTTTTACAAAAACATGGCACAATTTAAATGCTGTACCATATTTTACAAAATTATGGTATAATTTAAATGTTGTACCATCTTTTTGTAGAAAGGGCTGTATAAAAAGTTAATTTTCCTAACTTTTTACAAAAACATGACACAATTTAAATGCTGTACCATATTTTACAAAATTATGGTATAATTTAAATGTTGTACCATCTTTTTGTAGAAAGGGCTGTATAAAAAGATAATTTTCCTAACTTTTTACAAAAACATGGCTCAATTTAAATGCTGTACCATATTTTACAAAATTATGGTATAATTTAAATGTTGTACTATATTTTTGTAGAAAGGGCTGTATAAAAAGATAATTTTCCTAACTTTTTACAAAAACATGGCACAATTTAAATGCTGTACCATATTTTACAAAATTATGGTACAATTTAAATGCTGTACCATAGTTTTGTAGAAAGGGCTGTATAAAAAGTTAATTTTCCTAACTTTTTACAAAAACATGGCACAATTTAAATGCTGTACCATAGTTTTGTAGAAAGGGCTGTATCAAAAGTTAATTTTTCTAACTTTTTACAAAAACATGGCACAATTTAAATGCTGTACCATATTTTACAAAATTATGCTACAATTTAAATGCTGTACCATCTTTTTGTAGAAAGGGCTGTATAAAAAGTTAATTTTCTAAACTTTTTACCAAAACGTGGCACAATTTAAATGCTGTACCATATTTTACAAAATTATGGTACAATTCAAATGCTGTACCATAGTTTTGTAGAAAGGGCTGTAAAAAAAGTTAATTTACTTAACTTTTTACAAAAATATGGTACAGTTTAAAGGCTTTTTGAGAAATGAACAGCAAAAATTGTCAAAATCTAAAAAAAAAGATTGCATATGTTCAAATTTATCAAATACACGGTTGTTTTATACATAATTTTTGGACAAAAAGAGTAAGACCCACCTTATTACTCTAGGACTAACCATCCTCGAGATATTTCAGGAGTTTTTTCAAATTTTTGTAACGTCGTCTAATGCTTCCAATTACTAAATAGAAATTAAAATTGAATTAAAACTAAATGTGTAAAGGAATATGTCTGCTTGGAAAATCTCGTCGCAAGAATCGTTGCTGTTGAGGACAATATCAACACCATACCAGGAGTCTGCGAGAGGGTGTGGCAGTTTCATTCGCCGGTATCGGCTGTGCAACAACGCCCTCGAACGTCACTTTGAGCAGCTACTTTGAGTCTTTCTCTGATGCGAATGGAAATGCAAAACTCCTAACCCCCTTTTTACTTTCCTTATATACATAATGTATAAGTAAAGTATTGTGAAGGGGTCGAAAATTCGAATTCGAGTTTTCGACGGGAGAGTACGTTTCAAGCATCCCTGATCACGAATCAAGCATTTTTGAAGTGATGTGTGTGTGTGTGTGTGTGTGTGCGTGTGTGTGTATGTGTGTGTGTGTGTGTGAAAGTATGTGTGTGTGTGTGTGTGTGTCAGTGAGTCTGTGGAGACGATAACTGACGAACGAATGGACCGATTCGAACAAAATTTGGTGCAAAAATCACAATCCGTAAACACTGGAAGCCTATTGTTTTTATACGCAATCGAATGTTCAGAACCTCCCTAAATTTTCGAATGAAATTTTGAAAAAATCGTCAAAAAATCAAAACCGCTAATAAAGTTACGCAAATAGACATTTCTTATGTAATTTTTCATTAGAAAACGATTGACATAAATTTTAGAACGCTAACATAAACCGTTCTCGAGATATTGTACATTTTTCAAAAAACTTATCAAAAAGTCATATAAAATAAAAAAAAAATTTCCTATTGAGAAACATGTTAACTTTTCATATGTAATACCATGCGATAAATTGGGTGGCATCATTTTCGTGGATCTAACTCGTTCCATTTATGAAAGAAGATACTTTAAGTAATACTTTTGTATTTGAACGCCAATAGTCATTTATCGGCTGTAAGAATAACTTATTTCTTCGTCCATAACGCTTGACGAGATATTGGCGACGAATTTGGCGGAATGTCGCCAACTTGGCGACTTTTTTGAAATGTTGCCAAATTAATGAAAATCTCGCCAAATGGATAAAAATGATGCTAAATCAATGAAAATGACGACTAATTGTCGAAAATTTAATATCTTGGAAAGAATATTAGTATCTACTATAAGAAAATCCTATTACTTTCCTTATATACATAATGTATAAGGAAAGTATTGTGACGGGGTCGAAAATTCGAAGTCGAGTTTTCGACGGGAGAGCACGTTTCAAGCATCCCTGATCACGAATCAAACATTTTTGAAGTGATGTCTGTGTGTGTGTGTGAAAGTATGTGTGTGTGTGTGTGAGAGTCTGTGAAGACGATAACTGACAAACGAATGGACCGATTCGATCCAAATTTGGTTCAAAAATCACAATCCGTAAACACTGGAAGCCTATTGTTTTTATACACAATCGAATGTTAAGAACACCCCTAAATTTTCAAATGAAATTTGGAAAAAATAGTCAAAAAATCAAAACCACTAATAAAGTTACGCATATAGACATTTCTTATGTAATTTTTCATTAGAAAACGATTGACATAAATTTTAGAACGCTAAGATGAACCGTTCTCGAGATATTGCACATTTTTCAAAAAAATTATCAGAAAGTTATATAAAATAAAAAAAAAATATTTCCTCTTGAGAGACATGTTCACTTTTCAGTAATACCATGCGATATATTGGATGACATCATTCTCGTGGATCTAGATCGTTCCATTCATGAAAAAAGATACTTTGAGTAATACTTTTGTATTTGAAAGCCAATATTCATTTATCTGCTGTAAGAATAACTTATTTCTTTGTCCATTATGCTTGGCGAGATTTTGGCAACGAATTTTGGCGGAATGTCGTCAACTTGGCGACTTTTTGAAATGTTGACAAATTAACGAAAATCTCGCCAAATGGATAAAAATGACGCTAAATCGATGAAATGACGACTAATTGTCGAAAATTCAATATCTTGGAAAGAATATTAGTATCTACTATAAGAAAAACCTATTTATTTTACTGCAAAAGTGGTAAATTCATTACATTATATAAGGAAAGTCATGTGTTGCCCACATCAGATTTTTTCACTGTTGAAGGACCAACGGGGTTATGTAATTTTTCTCCTTTTTGGCACTGTGAGTGGAATGCGGCCATAGGCTCCATTGCAAATATTGTTCATCTTGATGTGTGCTATCACTCCTCTTATTTTGTTGAAAGACGATTACCCTGTATGTTATATATTTTTGTAGTGTTTAATGTAAAAATTCTTGAAAAATCTAAATAAATCCACGTCCATGACCGATAATTAGTGAATTTCACATCGAGGTCACGTGGTCAGAATATGTATGAATTGTGAATTCAATTGTGAGTTTGAATAAGTAATTCTAACTGAACTAATAAATTGCCAAAAAGCCCAATTTCTATTTACGTGATGCTAAATTAATGTTAACAATTTTGTAATAAGACTATTTATTTATACTCACATTAGACGCTTCACGCATAGATGATCAGATGATTGTTTTGCTTTTTATGTATGGACGATAGTCATTTTTAACACTTTACAACATAGTTTAAAAGTGTTTATGACTTTGTTCATTTTGTCGGTCTGTCCTTTCGCACGATAACTGCCGTAAAAATGACATCAAAATGAAATTTTAGTATGTTGTTGAGACGGTCTGTGGAACGTATGGGAATATAAATGAATAATATCGCCCAATTAGTTTTGGATTGAACCCGGGTTGAAAAAATGAAATACGCTGAACCCTATAGAATCTAGTTTTTCAAACATCTTTTAAGCGAATTAAAAATTCACAAATTACTTCGAAAATTTTAGGAAATATTCAAATTATCCCATAAGAAATATGAAGAAAATTTCAGCAAAATGCATTCGGTAGTTTTTTAAATAAAAATTAAAATAATAATTACACCTGTATTATAAAGAGATCACGGGACCCACTTCACAATAAAATATGGCATCCATCTTGTGCCAAAATCGTGATTTTTAAAGTTCTTTTAAATTTATATTTAGTGTTGTATCTGTCCCAAAACCGCTATATTTTTGCTTAATTTTTGTGCATCTATATTCTAAAACAACGCAATTATAATATATTTGAGTTTAAATGATCACCAAACTTTCATTATTTCTACAACGAAGCCTAATTTTAATGAATGCAGAATGTAAACAAACGATTTTAAGATGAGTTGTATAAGAATTGCTGAATTTTTTCACTCAAAATGATTTAATTCTGAAGTTTGAAATAAAAGTGTATAAATGAAATATTCACCGGAATTGGAATTCGGAGTGTGTTGTGTAACTTTATTGGATTTTCGATGGATTTATACGTTTTGGGCAGTAGTATCGCCAGAAATATTTCGGGGTGGGGGTGATGCATATTTTATTTTCTAATTCTTCTCATATCATTTATTCGATATTCAATGGGTTTGATGTGTTCTTGAGAATGAAGACCCAAAAATCCTTTTGCCTTAGCGACCCCATTGGTTTTGGGTATTTTAGAAAATACAGACACACACAAATATTTTATCGTTTTGTGTGTGTCTCTGTGTGTGTCTTTTTGTGTATCTGTATGCCGGTGCTCAGGTACGATCTGAAAAAGTCGAACTAACTTTTTTCGAAATGGCCCGTAAAATATCAAACTGTGAAATAGAAAACTAAATATTTTTAAAAGTGTTGTTGTTACTGATCTCACTTGTTTGGAAGAGGAGACTTTCAGGAGAGATTTACTTTGTCCCCCCCCCCCTGACACGTCGCTGTTCCAGAGGTTGGAAGTTGGAGTCTTCCCATGGCTTTGAATAACTATATTCTAATAACTATATTCTAATAACCATATTCTAATAACCATTTTCCGTACTTTTCTCTTCCAGTTGCCTGAGCTCCCGAAGGAGGCCGGCAGCCCGGGTGTGTACTGGGAGCACAAGGTCCGGCTTCAGGAGTACGAGATCCGGGAGACGCGCAAGAAGTTGATCGAGAAGGAGCGAGAGATCGAAAGGTTGAACACGGAGGTGGAGATCTACAGAAAGAAAGCCTCCAAAATGATGGTGAGGAGCCGGTCCCTCGACAGCGATATCCAGGTCGACCTCAAGAAGCAGCTGCAGCTCGTCGAGCAGGAGGCTAGCATGCTCAGGCAAAAGGTAATAAACATCACCTTTTACTTCTATCGCCTCAAACCCATATGCATGATGGAAAATTTTTAAGCTCCCCAAGTTAAAATATTGTTTCTTTCGTAATTTCTACACGAAATTCTTGTTTCATGCCATACGCTTATAGTGAACTTAGCAAATTCCATCCCACACCATTAATATTACCACAGAACAAATTTATTCTTCCTTTTAGTGAGTATCGGCATATTTGGCTACTATTCTTAACCCCAACGCAAACCCATTCATGCTAATTTATCTCTGGATGCAGATTTCTCAGCTGTGAATGATTATGCTCATAACTGTACGATTAAAATTGCTTATAACATAAGCTTTCCCATCAGAAAATGCTTCCTTACATCGCTATTCTTTTCCACAGAAACTGTAAATATCGCGTGTTTCCCATGCTCTGGCGAGAACCAGCTCCTTTAAAATGCTAAATCTTCAATCGAACATCTCAAAGGTTTCTTCTAAGTAACTTTGCAGTTTGTGTATGTAAACTTCAGATAGCTCTGAAAATTTCGCCAATGTCAGTTTCAGTGCGATGAATTGTAGCCTGGTGGACCTATTTAATAAATTATCTGGATGTGGTTCAACTCGATTTTTTCATACCAAAATCCATTTTTAGTAGTTTTTTTTTCAAATTTTACAAGAAAAATTTTGAAAAATCTGTATTGTAGATCTAAATGATTACAATTATAGCGTGTTACCCTTCACTTAAAAGGGCTTGACAAAATCTCTCGATTGATAACATACTTGACAATGTACCCGGGGGGGGGGGAGGTAACTTGCTCACCGCTGGGGGGCTAATGACGTCACGAACAAAAGAAAATTATATCGCTGCCATCTTTCACAACAATGAATAAAACTATTAAGTCACGTGATCACTGAACCGTACATAAACCCTTTTATGTACGTTTATATCCAATTTTGTCCTATGCTACCATGTCAAGAAAATATAAAATTTAAAATAAAACTTAAAATTTTCGCTCGATTTAAAAAAAAAAAAAATCTATCTGGTTTTAGAATTTTTGATAACAAAGCCGGATATAAAGTTTCGTGAAAATCCATTGATATTTGTGGCTGCTATCTTGCACACAAGGAATCGATCACAGACATCAGACAGATAGACGGACATAATTCCAAATATAGTCAAAACGAGTTCAGGAGGCCTTAAAACATATATCGGCATCAAAATATTGAAAATTGAAAATTTCCGTGAAAAGAATACTTTCTCCATACTACGTATTAAGGAAATAAAAATTTTAAATATGAAGCTGTCCACCTTATTCTTACTATTTACAGTGACTAATATCACAAATAATAAGTAAGATTTTTCAAAAATAAAATTTTGAATTATTAATCAGGACAATTGCTGCTTTTTAACATAATAAGCATAATACTATTATGGCAAAATTTCAGTTTTCTGTTTTAAGTAAATGATAATGATCAATCATCGATCAATTTTCCATGTATCTGCATATTGCAATACAGAAACATTGTCACTACTTATAAATACAGGTTGGTTACAGGATCTTAGAAGATAAAAAATTCACTGACTTTTCTCCGATTTCCAGACAATATCTTCAAAAATTCCCTCATATATGCAACACTGTCTAATTTTACTAAATATCAGTTTAATCAGAATAAAAAAGCCAATTAATAAAATTGAAAGTGATAATTAAGAATAAATAATTAAAAATAATTACTTTCAGCATGGAAAAGTATAGCAATCAAAGTATAGTATTTATGCAAGAGTTATATAAGAACAGAATTATTGTAGGAATAATAATCTTCCAAGGGTTAAGATTCTAGATAAGCATTAAAATCCAAGCATTAAAATTCTAGATAATCCAGTCAAAAATCCATATAGTTAAATGTCACTTACTGCAATAAAATTATGTATAAACATAAAAAGAATTTTTTAAATCTGCTTTTCCTGTCATATGAAATATTTTGACAATTTTTAAACAACTCTAAAATGCGATACATTCAGCGGTGATATTTTTAAAATTATCACAATACTATAATAATTTATTATATTTGAAAACTTAAAACTTCATCTAAAAAGTCTGCTATAAAATCGTCTGCTTCTCTATGTAAAATCAATGAATGTTTCATTCATATCAGCTATACTGCAGACTCCAGATTTAAATAATTTTGTGTTAAAGAAATTCAGCAATTCTTATACAACTCATCTTACAGATTGATGTATTTATATTCCCCATAAGTAAAAATTTGGCATCGTTGTAGAAATAATCAAAGTTGGATGATCATTTAAACTCAAATATATTGTAATTACGTTGTTTCAGAGTATAGATGCACAGAAAATACACTAAAATAAAACAGTTTCAGGATGGATGCAACAATAAATATAAATTTAAAAGAACTTTAAAAACCATGATTTTTTCATTGGGAAAAAGATGGATGCCATATTTTACTCTGAGGTGAGTCACGTGATATCTTCATATAATATGGTCGTAATTATTATTTTAATTTTTATTTGAAAAACTACCTAATATATTTTGTTGAAATTTTTTTCATATTTTTTATGGGATAATTTGAACATTTCCTAAAACTTTCGAAGCAATTTGTGAATTTTAAATTTGCTTGAAAAATGCTTGAAAAATGAGGTCCCATAGGGTTCAATGTATTTCATTTTTTCAACCCGTGTTCAATCCAAAACTAATCGGGTGATATTATTCATTTATATTCCCATAGGTCCCACAGACCGTCTAAATAACATACTAAAATTTCATTTTGATGTCATTTTTACAGCAGTTATCGTTCGAACGGATGGACAGAATGAAGAAAATCATAAACACTTTTCAACTATGTTGTAAAGTGTTAAAAATCCAATTTCCCTGATTTTACAATTTTTTTAAGAAACTCCCTGACATTTCCGGAATGTTGTTATTCCCTGATGTTTCCTTGATTTCCTGTAGCCACCCTGAAATATGCTACCATACCATCGAAATAATATTGGGAAATGCATTTTTCTTATGGTTAGGATATTGCAACTCAGCAGAAATTCATGTATTTTAAAGATTTTAGATGAAGACATATTGAAGTGATGGGCAAACTTATGCAGTATCGATACATTCGATACATTCGATACATTTCGTTCAGTTATGTGTTGATACTGTACCAATATAGGTTATCATTGTATCGATACTGTATCGTAATCAATATTGCGATCTAAATACATCTTGCGTTTTACGAATGAAGTAGGCATACCCTAAGATTAAATTATAGACAAATTTATAATTTTTATTTTTGAAAATTACGTGGCATTTCTTTATAAAAGTTCTGAAGTATAAATTTGAAACGTAAATAGGAACTGACGTAGTAATTAGAGAGAAAATTGGCATAAGTCTACTATAGATAATTTCTGCAGTTGCGGAGACATTCCTTATATAATGCAATGAATTTACTACTTTCACAGTAAAAAAAAATCTGACGTGGGCAACACATGACTTTCCTTATATAATGTAATGAATTCACTACTTTTACAGTAAAAAAATAGGATTTTCTTATAGTAGATACTAATATTCTTTCCAAGATATTGAATATTCGACAATTAGTCGTCATTTCCATTGATTTAGCGTCATTTTTATCCATTTGGCGAGATTTTCGTTAATTTGGCAACATTTCAAAAAAGTCGCCAAGTTGGCAATATTCCGCCAAATTCGTCGCCAAAAGCTCGCCAAGCGTTATGCACTAAGAAATAAATTTTTCTTAAAGCAGATAAATGACTATTGGCGTTCAAATACAAAAGTATTATTCAAAGTATCTTTTTTCATGAATGGAACGAGCTAGATCCACGAGAAGGATGTCACTCAATTTATCGCATGGTATTACATATGAAAAGTAAACATGTTTCTCAATAGGAAATATTTTTCTTTTTATTTTATATGACTTTTTGATAATTTTTTTTAAAATGTACAATATCTCGAGAACGGTTTACGTTAGCGTTCTAAAATTTATGTCAATCGTTTTCTAATGAATAATTACATAAGAAATGTCTATTTGCGTAACTTTACTAACGGTTTTGATTTTTTGACGATTTTTTCAAAATTTCATTCGAAAATTTAGGGGGGTTCTGAACATTCGATTGCATATAAAAACAATAGGCTTCCAGTGTTTACGGATTGTGATTTTTGTACCAAATTTGGTTCGAATCGGTCCATTCGTTCGTCAGTTATCGTCTCCACAGGTTCACTGACACACATAAACACACACACACATACTTTCACACACACACACACACACAGACATCACTTCAAAAATGTTTGATTCGTGATCAGGGATGCTTGAAACGTGCTCTCCCGTCAAAAACTCGAATTCGAATTTTCGACCCCGTCACAATACTCTCCTTATACATTATGTATATAAGGAAAGTAAAAATAGGGTATTCTTGTAGCAGATACTTATATTCTTTCCAAAATATTGAATTTTCGTCAATGAGTCGTCATTTTCATGGATTTAGCGTCGTTTTAATCTATTTGGCGAGATTTTCGTTAATTTGGCAACATTTAAAAGTTGCCAAGTTGGCGACATTCCGCCAAATTCGTCGCTAAAATCTCGCCAAAAGTTATGGACGGAGAAATAAGTTATTCTTATAACAAATAAATGACTATTGGTGTTCAAATACAGTATTATTCAAAGTATATTTTCTCATAAATGGAACGGGCTAGATCCACGAGAATGATGTCATCAAATTTATCGCATGATATTACGTATGAAAAGTGAGCATATTTCTCATCAGTTAATATTTTTTTTTAATTTAAGGGATTTTTTGATAAATTTATTTGAAAAATGTGTAATGTCTCGAGAACGGTTCGTGCTAACGTTCTAAATTTTATGTCAATCGCTTTCTAAGGAAAAATTACATAAGAAATGTCTACTTGTTTAACTTTATTAAAGATTTTGATATTTTGATGATTTTTTCAAAATTTTACTCGAAAATTTAGGGGGTTCTGAACATTCGATTGTGTTTAAAAACAATACGCTTCCAGTATTCACGGATTGTAACTTTTGTACCAAATTTCAATCGAATCGCTCCATTAATTTGTGAGAGACACACACACACACATACACCATCACCTGAAAAATGTTCGATTCGTGATCAGGGATGCTTGAAACGTGCTCTCCCATCGAAAATTCGAATTCGAATGTTCGGCCCCGTCACAATACTTTCCTTTTGCATTATACTATGTATATAAGGAAAGTTAAAATTGAAGAGATATAGTAAAGCACTCAATACAAAAAAAAAAAAAAAAAAGAAAAAAGTTAAAAACTCATCGTGACAGAAACATGCAATTCATTCTGCATAAGCTCTAAAATACATTATAAGGCACTTACATATAATGAATAATAGACGACCCCCGTGTACCGAACTCGTTCGTAACTCAAGAACTGTCTGTATAAACAAACAAACAAAAGCAATTAAACTTCGTCTTTCTTATCATATTTATTCCAAAGTCTAAATCATTTCCTGCGATGATTGTAATTGGCTATGTGTTCAATAACAGGTGAATACCGTGGAATCTGAGAACGAGAAATTGAACACCGAGAACAAGAGGATGACCCTTAGGCTGAGCAAGAAACCGCCACCATCCTCCGCAGACCTGCTCCAGATGGAAAACATAGAGCTGAAGCAGAAGCTGGAGGAGCTACAAAGAAAAATAGAAGACATGAAGGAGGAATTGGAGAAAGCGACATCTGATAGCACCGTTCTCATACAGGTGAGATCATTCCTTCAACTTCCCATAGACATCGAAATATATTTTTAACTCAAAGAGTAAAACTTTTTAAATCTAAACATACATACGTAGTTGGTTCAAAAAGTAAGGTTAAAAGAGCTCTCACGGGTGCCCAAATTCGGCGTGCGAATGAAATTCAATGTCTAGAAAAGGTGTCGTGTTGTTGCACGACGACGCCCGACCGCATACGGCCTCGGTTACACGTGATTTGGTACAGCGTTTCCGATGGAATGTAGTGGAACACCCACCCTACAGCCTGAATCTCGCCCCAAACGGTTTTTATCTCTTCGGAACGTTGAAGAAGCACCTGGTAGGTCGCCATTTTACAACCGATGCCGAAGTTCAGGAAGCAGTCGTTGAGTGGCTCCTCGACCTGGACCCTGATTTCTATGCCGGTTTCGATTGATTGTTTTACCGATGGAACAAATGCTTCGACAACCATGGTGACTATGTGGAAAAATAATATGTACCAGTGCCTTGCTAACTTTGTGTACCTCTTTGATTTCGTGAATAAACCTTTCTTCTTACAGGCCTTGTTACCTTACTTTTTGAACCACCCTCGTACATACATTACGTACCACCTTCGTACTTGATACGTGCATTAGCGGTCGATTTCACAATGTCTTCTATAGGGCAAAAAATCGATGCACATAAAACGTACATTGGATAAGACAGATAAAATAGACAGAGGAACACACATTTTTGTTAAAATTGTACTAAAACATTCTCTCCAGGACAGAAAAACAAGATGTTCTCCAGGGTCTCCTCTTCCACAGAGCAAACAAGGCACTTGTTGGAGTCAGCTAGGTTAAATCTTTTCAAGTAGGTTTGGGTGACTAATTCACCTATCCTAATCTTAGCAGCGAAAAGGACAACCATTCTAGGGATTTTTCTGAAATAATTAAGATCATTTAGATCCCTTTGGAAACGAAAATTATGACGATTTATTCCAGTTTTATTCCAAGCATCACACCAGAGTACGCGAACCCCTCTTTTGGATCTTTATAAAATCAAAACGACTGGCAAACCAATCCAATTCCCTCCTCTTAAGTTAGAAGTCATGCACATAACTTGCTTCTCCTGCCAGTCTGGATTATAGTGCAGAGCGAGTAATTAAATTTATCACTATCAAAATGAAGGATTTGTTTTTTCTACTAAAAATTGAGTAAACTTTTAAACTCAAAGTGAGTATCACATTAATTCACTTCGTCTCTTCGCTCTTTTGACCATTTAGATTATCACTCTTTTTTGGGCAAATAACCTTTGTCTTAAAGCAAGTGTCAAATCAATAATCCTCTTCGCTCTTTAAATTTTAAATGACTTTCTCTCCCCTGCGCTCTTTCAACAGTTTACACTATCGTTATTTATTTTAAAAAAATAAGAACTTATTATTTTTCATAGGCAAATGTCCAAGCTATGTGCGTGGTTGCATTATCATGCTGAATAACCAGTCCACTGTATTCCTAAATCTCGTTAATAGTGCGAAAATCCTCTTATTAAAACGTTCACGATTTTGTCCCACATTTTCGTCTGTTCTAAATCATGAATGAGCGAGCAACCAGAACGTGGAGCATTTTTATTCTCCAGTCGACATTTATTACTTTCCCTGCAATAAATGGCAATGTGTAGGGAAAGTATTGGAATCTTGCCGAAAATCGCAACTCGAGGTTTCGACGGATCTACACGTTTGGAGACCTCTAGAATACGAAAAAATTATTTTTAGCGTGACGTCTATGTGTGTATCTGTCTGTGCGTCTGTACAATGTATGTAGGCATTCTAACTCAAAAACTAATGGACCAAATTTCATAAAATTTGCTAGGTAATTCACTTGGGTGTGATCCTGGTGCTGATTAGTTTTTAGATAGTAAGATTCGAAATAAAAGAATCCGCCTTATTTGCGAAATGGCCCTCAAAAATTGACTATATCCAATCTAGCTGAAAAACTAATGGACCGAATTTCACAAAATTCGGGTGATAAGTCACTTGCGGGTTACTCTGGTGCTGATTAGATATTGGTAAAATTCGAAACAAAAAAATCATCTGACCTATTTTTGCAAACTATCCCGCAAAAATCGTCAAAATCTAAAATAAAAAACTACGTATGTTCAAATATATCCATTGAATGCTAGTTTTATACGTAATTTTTACCGAAGAAAAGAATAAGTCCGACCCCTATTACACTAGGACTATCCGTTCTCGAGATATTTTAGTTTTTTCGTATTTTCTCTACGCCACCTTTGAAAATAAGTCCAGTTACCCAATGAGAACGAAAATTGAATTAAAAGTGAATTAAATTTAATTAAAATAAAGAGAACATGGATATAAGTCTGCAGGGAAAGTCATGTGCTGCGGACATCATATTTTTATTTTCCCCACAGCTTGATCCTTAAAGGCTTAATAGAGAACTGCTTGGTTTACAGCTTTCGTTTCCTCTAACGAAAAGCAAAATTTGATTCAAACACGTTATTCTTTAAAGCATGTCACACACACAGAGGATAGATACATGGTGCACTTCATGCTAGTTAAAGCAATGGGTTTGCAGCTCTCAGTGGAGCTGGCATCTTTATTTGGTTTCCTAATAGGAGTAATAATAGCCTTTATCCAATCATGAGGAAGCCGCCCACAGTTCCATGATTAATTAATAATGTCTAAGTTTCTGTCTACCCATCAGACTAAGTTGCCCAACCATTTGGCCGTGTATATCATCAGGTCCTGGAGACTTAGTCAAATCAAGTGCTGTCATCAGACTAAGGTGCCCAACCACTTGGCCGTGTATATCATCAGGTCCTGGAGACTTAGTCAAATTAAGTGCTGTCATCAGACTAAAGTGACCAACCATTTGGCCGTGTATGTCATCAGGTCCTGGAGAGTTAGTCAAATCAAGTGCTGTCATCAGACTAAGGTGCCCCACCATTTGGCTGTGTATATCATCAGGTCCTGGAGACTTAGTCAAATCAAGTGCTGTCATCAGACTAAGGTGCCCAATCATTTGGCCGTGTATATCATCAGGTCCTGGAGACTTAGTCAAATCAAGTGCTGTCATCAGACTAAGGTGCCCAACCATTTGGCCGTGTATATCATCAGGTCCTGGAGACTTAGTCAAATAAAGTGCTGTCATCAAACTAAGGTGCCCAACCATTTGGCCGTGTATATCATCAGGTCCTGGAGACTTAGTCAAATCAAGTGCTGTCATCAGACTAAGGTACCCAACCATTTGGCCGTGTATATCATCAGGTCCTGGAGACTTAGTCAAATCAAATGCTGTCTGCGCAAGTTGTAAATCCTGTAACGTAAAGTTTTGGGTAAAGATGAACCCGTCTGAGTCTGTACTAAGTCAGCCATGACCAAAATTTCTGGCCTTTCGCGCTATGATCTTATCGTGTCTTGTAAAGATCAAAGTACTTGCCTTTTGGTTGGGCATCCAGCAAGTCTGCTGCTGCTTTGTCGTTATGAGGTATATTTCCGCTAGAATCTAAAATCGTATTCCATTTTTCAACCCGGGGCTGTTCACTATTGATACCTCTAGAAATTTTCCACAACTTTGGGTCTGAAGATCTAGCATCTGGCTCACAGCACAAATCAGTCCATTTTCTTGTGCGTAGGAACGTTTAATCTCTGCGTTTACTTTATTTAATTCAACTCTGTGGCAAATGGAACCACATGACCTTCCAATTGCTTTCTCACCTCTATAAGTTATAAAATTCACAGTTATGCATACAGAAACGTAGAATTTCAGTATTGCCGAATGAGGTATGACCCTCGAGAACGTACATGGCTTCGGAAATACTCTTCACTTTCACTATTTTATATATCTTTTTCATGTGTGATACTCTCAAAAAATTTTTGGGAGCCAGGAAAGGCCTAGCACCATTTGTTGTTTTATCAGTTTGAATCTTTTCATCTAATACACTATTCATGCATTTACACCATGTATGTTAATTCAAGGAACAAGTGGTTTAGTACCTTTAGTACCAGTATTACATATATGATTTATTAAAACATTTAAATATTAATTTTATTAATGGGTGGAGTTACAGGCTTATATTATTACCAGGTTTTCTCAACATGAGATCCAGTTTTCAATTGTTTACCTTATATACGGAATAGGGAACTAGGAGTACTTAATACCTATTTAGTACCTGTTTTATTTATAAAGAAATTATTCTTAAACCTAACGTTGGGTCTATTTTATTTTAGTTTAGTTTATTTTCACATGTGCTCATCATGTGATTGCATTCAGTTATCGCAATGGACAGTCTATCAGTTTCACGGAGATTCCGTGTTCCACTTCTCTGGATCAGATCCATTTTAAAAAAGGGTAAGCGAGTAGCGCTTAATGTGAATGTGTTTTTTAATCTCTGTTTTCTCTGCTTGGCAGAAAACGTTTTTTTTCCCGGTTAGCGTGGTTTGTAAAAGGAAATTCTAAGCATCATACGGTCATAAAATTTGGTACACAGGTACTTCAGGACCTGGGCAGATACATTAAGGCGATATGTTTTTAATGTTCGAATTAGTTTTTTAGTTATTTTATATTTTAGTACTATTTTGAACGATTTTCACATAAACCGGTTCCTTAGCGACCGAAGATGTTTCGTGACAAAATTTCCAGTTTGGCACCGGAAAGAGCGAAAAACGTTTTTTTCTAACGATTTTTGGACCAAATCTGTAGGAAACTCCTTTATATGCATTTTTTTTAATACATCGAAATTTGCTTTTTTTTAGGTCATCCGATATTTATTTTGCGGTATTCCAAAAAACTAAGATTAGCACAATTTTATTGTTTGGCAAAAATTATATGTATATCCTTGCATTACAATGAAAAAAATATTTAATACGTAATTTAATTTTCTGTGATTTCTTAAGCGAACATTCCCGCGAGTATAATTTTTCTCCCCTCTGCTATCATTTGTGAGCAGCTGCACATGTGATTAAAGCTTTCTCTTCTAGAAAAATCATTCCGTTTTTTATTTTTTAAATTATTTATTTTTTGCTTAGAGGTTACTGTAAACTGCGGAAAATGGGGTAAGATCGCAAGTCGCGCGATATCGGAGACATGAAGGAGATAATTCTTTATTGGGGGGGATGGGTCGTATCCCGCCTGTTGTGCCGGTGTACACGGATTGTATGCAATTTTCACCATTATTTATATGAATAAAAAATAGTTATTTTTTATGGCGACACTCCTCCAGCGATTTGCATAATGCCTCCAGATCAAGTAATTAGCATACATGCGATTAGCATAAAAACTTTCTTTCTTGATCTCCAGAGACTCTCTGCTTTGCATGCGGCGCATGCGCAACTCCTCTGCACTGGCTCATAAAAGCCAGCCCCAGAATATTCTCATGAGAGCGATACGGACATTTGTATTCGGATGACTACGTTCACGCGCGTTAAGATGTAGCGCGATGCTGTGTAAATTCCTGTATATAACTTACTTAATGTTTCCTGTAAATATAGTTAGTAAGTTCTTGCAAATAAATTTAAATTTTATGCTTGCTTCTGTAATGAATAAGATACGACAATTCAATTCCTAGAGGAAAACGAACATATCCTGTGAATTATTACTGGTAACCTCCACACATTAGCTCACTGTTTATTGCATATTTATCTATAGTACTTCTAAATTTTTTTTATAAATACTGCAATCAAATTAATTTTAAATTCACATTTGGTTTAATCATTGTATGTATCAATATAGTATTGAAAGCCATGGTAATCTCTGAGATGTGTATGTATATGTTGAATATATAGTTTTGTATGTATGTTTGCATAAGTAGTTTTGTATATATATATTTTGTATATATGTATATATCTTTGAAAATTATTCGTTTCATTTTGTATATGTAATAACGAATTTTAGAAATATTTTTATATATATAGTTGCTCCCATTTGAAACAGTTCTGCACATAAGAGTTTATGGATGTGAAATATTTGTGAAATACTATCTGTATCTAGTATAGACAAGCATATTGTATATAATTGTCTATCATTTTTATCTTGGCATTAAGTTTTAATTTCTGGTTTTGGCAGATATTCCTCCACCATAGGCTGTAATTACTGCAAACCTTCGGGTCGGTGCCTATAGGTGGTTAATCTGTTAATCTGTTGTTCCGGTGTACACGGATTGTATGCAATTTTCACCGTTATTTATATGAATAAAAAAATCTGATGTGGGCAGCACATGACTTTCCCTGCACACGTATATTAAAGTTATCTTTATTTTAATTAAATTTATTTCACTTTTAATTCAATTTTCGTTCTCATTCGGTAACCGGACTTATTTTCAAAGGTAGCGTAGAGAAAATACGGAAACTAAAATATCTCGAGAACAGCTAGTCCTAGAAAAAAGCAGGTTATTTTTTTTTTAATCGTACCAAAATCTAATCAGCACCAAAGTAATCCACAAGTGACTCATCTACCGAATTTTGTGAAATTCGGTCCAGTAGTTTTTCAGTTAGAGTGGATACAAGCTTTTGCGGGCCATTTCGCAAAAAAGGGCGGGTTCTTTTATTCCAAATCGTACCCAAAAACTAATCAGCACCAGACTCGCTCACAAGTGACTTACCTACCAAATTTTGTGAAATTCGGTCCATTAGTTTTTCAGTTAGAGTGGATACAAAATCTGCACAGACAGACAGACAGACACACAGACAGAGACACAGACACACAGACACACACACAGACACACACACAGACGTCACGCTGAAAATGGTTTTTTCGTATTCTAGAGGTCTTGAAACGCGTAGATCCGTCGAAAACTCGAGTTGCGATTTTCGACATGATTCCAATACTTTCCCTATACATTACCATGTATTGCAGGGAAAGTAAAAATCTGATGTGGGCAGCACATGACTTTCCCTGCAACCTTATATCCACGTTCTATTTATTTCAATTAAATTTAATTCACTTTTAATTCAATTTTCGGTCTCATTTGATAACTGGACTTATTTTCAAAGGTGGCGTGGAAAAATACGAAAAAAACTAATATATCTCGAGAACGGCCAGTCCTAGTGTAATGGGGTTGATCTTATTCTTTTCTTCGTTAAAAATTACGCATTAAACATGCATTTAATGGATATATTTGAGCATACGTAGCTTTTTAGTTTAGATTTTGATAATTTTTGCGGGCCATTCTGCTAAAAAAGGCAGGTTATTTTTTTCTGAATCGTACCAAAATCTAATCAGCACCAGGGTGACCTATACGTGACTCATCTACCGAATTTTGTGAAATTCGATCCATTAGTTTTTCAGCTACAGCGGATACAAGCTTTTGCGGGCCATTTCACAAAAAAGGCGGGTTCTTTTATTCCAAATCTTACCCAAAACTTATCAGCACCAGCCCCGGCCACAAGTGACTTACCTTCAAAATTTTGTGAAATTCGGCCCATTAGTTTTTTAGTTAGAGTGGATAAAAAATCTGCACAGACAGACACACAGACAGACAGACAGACACACACACACAGACGTCACGCTAAAAATGGTTTTTTCGTATTCTAGAGGTCTCGAAACGTGTAGATCCGTCGAAAACTCGAGTTGCGATTTTCGGCATGATTCCAATACTTTCCCTATGCATTACCATGTATTGCAGGGAAAGTAAAAAATGTTATTTTTTTTATAATAAATGTTATTTTTTGCACAATAAATTCAATTTCATCCTACTTTAACTCCCAGACAACGCCTGGGTGCATTTTCTAATTGTAAATAAAAATTAAATCAAATGTTTTGTCTTTCAGCCGCGTAAGTCTAGCCTAACCTCACTCATATCGGACAACGAGAACGACTTGATCGCCACCCTGAAGAAGCGCCTGAAGTCCAAAGATGAAGAGAGCCAGACCCTGCAGAGCAAGGCCGTGCAGCTAGAGATCGAGAATGGACGACTAAGCAGGGACTACAAGAAGCTGAAGGACGCCCTGGGCATCAAGAAAAAGCCAACGAAAGTTGTCAGGGAGTCGTCGACAAGGATCGAACTCAGGGAGCTGGTCAGCGAGCTACAGGATGAAATCAGTGAGTTGTTTAGTTTATACGCAGAGTTCAACTAATACAACTATGCTAAAAATCTGATGGGGGCAGCAGACTTTCCACGCATATTTAAATTTATCTTCTGATTATTACTTTCCCTGCAATACATGGTAATGTATAGGGAAAGTATTGGAATCATGCCGAAAATCGCAACTCGAGTTTTCGACGGATCTACACGTTTCGAGACCTCTAGAAAACGAAAAAACCATTTTTAGCGTGACGTCTGTGTGTATGTCTGTCTGTGCAGATTTTGTATTCACTCTAACTAAAGAACTAATGGACCGAATTTCACAAAGTTTTGAAGGTAAATCACTTGTGGCCGGGGCTGGTGCTGATTAGTTTTGGGTACGATTCGGAATAAAAGAACCCGCCTTTTTTGTGAAATGGCCCGCAAAAGCTCGTATCCACTGTAGCTGAAAAACTAATAGACCGAATTTCACAAAATTCGGTAGATGAGTCACGTATAGGTCACCCTGGTGCTGATTAGATTTTGGTACGATTCAGAAGAAAATAACCTGCCTTTTTTTGCAGAATGGCCCGCAAAAATTATCAAAATATAAACTAAAAAGCCACGTATGCTCAAATATATCCATTAAATGCTTGTTTAATGCGTAATTTTTAACGAAGAAAAGAATAAGACCAACCCCATTACATTAGGACTAGCCGTTCTCGAGATATATTCGTTTTTTTCGTATTTTTCCACGCCACCTTTGAAAATAAGTCCAGTTATCAAATGAGAACGAAAATTGAATTAAAAGTGAATTAAATTTAATTGAAATAAATAGAACGTGGATATAAGTTTGCAGGGAAAGTCATGTGCTGCCCACATCAGATTTTTACTTTCCCTGCAATACATGGTAATGTATAGGGAAAGTATTGGAATCATACTGAAAATCGCAACTCGAGTTTTTGACAGATCTACACGTTTCGAGACCTCTAGAATACGAAACAACTATTTTTAGCATGACGTCTCTGTGTGTGTCTGTCTGTCTGTGTGTCTGTGGTATGTATGTATCAACTCTAACTCAAAAACTAATAGACCGAATTTCATAAAATTTGGTAGGTAAGTCACTTGGGTATGACCCTGGTGCTGATTAGTTTTTAGTACGATTCGTAAAAACAGAACTCGCTTTTTTTTTTTGCGAAATGGCCCGCAAAAATTTCATGAATCCACTCTAGCTAAAATACTAATTGACCACATTTCACAAAATTTAGTAGATAAGTTACGTGTACAATGCTCTGGTGCTGATTAGATTTTGGTATTATTCGGAAAAAAACAACCTGCCTTTTTTTACGAAATGGACCTCAAAAATCGCTAAAATCTAAAAAAAAAGCTACGTATGTTCAAATATATCAATTAAATGCTTATTTTATACGTAATTTTTGATGAGGAAAAGAATAAGAGCAACTCTATTACTCTAGGACTAACCGTTCTCGAGATATTTGAGATTTTTCGCATATAGTTATGCCACTTTTGGAAAAATGTCCAATTACCAAATTAAAACAGAAATTGAATTAAAAATTTAGTGTTATTTTGTGCAAATAAACTCAATTTAATGAATTATTAAATAAATATAGAAAAAATGAATTTGAGTCTGCAGGGAAAGTCATGTGCTGCCCACATCAGATTTTTTTTTTAATAATTCATTGAATGGAATTTAATTGCAAAAATCAACGCTGAATTTGCACTTTAATTCAATTTTCGTTTTTTATTTGTTACCTGAACATATTTTCTAAGGTGGCGTAGCAAATACGCGAGAAACTAAAATATCTCGAGAACGGTTAGTCCTAGAGTAATGCGGTAAGCCTTATTATTCTTATCGTCAAAATTTACGTATGAAACAAGCATATTATTGATATATTTGAGCATACGTAGTCTTTTATTTTAGATTTTGACGATTTTTGAAGGCCATTTGGCAAAAAAAGACATGCACTTTTTTTTCCCAAATGGTACCAAAATCTAATCAACACTAGACCCTCACAGCAAAGATCGTCACATGTGTGACAGTGACGTTGTAGTCACGTGACACCTGGGTCGCAATGTGACATCATATTTGTGACTTCTATGCGATGTTACTTATTAGTAACTTTGTAACTTCATTGTGACTATATTCTATGACGTTTCAACAATTTAATTAACACGTAACAATGTGACGACATTATAATGGCAATTACAATGTGACGTCACAAACAAGTTAATGTGCGACGTCACAAACGACCATGAAAATGATCAAAATGACTTCGCTGTGACCTCAATATGACATTGGCGAGACGTACTGCGACGTCTTGTGACGTCCCAAGTCACAGTGTTGTTGTTGTTGAAACCCAGACCGTCCGACCTACCAGAAAGGTGTAAGGTAACTGTTTGGACGGTCGGGAAGTGCCACCCAATTTAGACCGGAACCCAGTGGGGGAGGCATCCACAGGGACCGTACCCTCCTTCCCCTGCCACCAACCTCTCGGAAGGACTTTCGGACCCACATGTTTAACGTGATCGTACTCCGCATGAACACGGCGGCAGTTTTGGCAGTGGCTGGAATCGAACCCGGTCCTACCGAGTGCAACTCCAGCGCGCTAACCAATGGGCTACCGCGCCCACCAAGTCACAGTATGACGTAAATCTTACGTCCCTGTGAAGAAAAATGCTGTTAGGGAAGTAACCCACAAGTGACTTATCTAAGAAATATTGGGAAATTTTCTCTATTAGTTTTTCACCTAAAGTGGTTACAGGCAATTTTTGCGAGCCATTTCGTAAAAAAAGGCAAGTTCGTTGATCCTGAATCGTACAAAAATCTAATCAGCACATCAGAGTTATCCGCAATCGACTTAACTACAAAATTTTATGAAATTCGGTCAATTACTTTTTGAGTTAGTGTATACATACATTTATACATACATTGCACAGACAGACACACATACAGACATACACAGACACACATACATACACACATACTCACAGCCAGATCCACAGACGTCACGCTGAAAACAGTTTTTTTGTGTTCTAGGGGTCCCAAAACGTTTAAATTCGTCGAAAATTCGAGTTGCGATTTTCGGCATAATTCTGATACTTTCCTTATACATTACCATGTATATATACATTACTATGGATATATGCATTATTATATCTCTATACATTACCATGGAAAGTAAACAAATTAAAAAATCTCATGTGGGCAGCACATGACTTTCACTGCAGACTCAAATTCATATTTTCTTTATTTCTTTAATAATTCATTAGTATGAGTTTTATTGCACCAAATAACACTAAATTTGCATTTAGAATTCAATTTTTGTTTCTATTTGGTAATTGAACATTTTCCCGATAGCGGCGTAACAAAAATGCAAGAAATCTCAAATATCTTGAGAACAGTTAGTCCTAAAGTATAATGGAGTGAGTTATATTCTTTTCCTCGTCAAAAATTGCGTATAAAATAAAAATTCATTTGATATATTTGAGCATATATAGTCTTTTTTTTAGATTTTGGGCATTTTTGCGGGTCATTTTGTAAGAAAAAGCAAGTTGCTGTTCTCCGAATTCTACCAAAATGTAATCAGCACCAGAGTATCCCACAAGTAACTTATCTACCAATTTTTGTGAAATTGGGCCAACTAGTATTTTAGCTAGTGTGGATACACGAATTTTTTGCGGGCCATTTCCTAAAAAAGGCAGGTTGTTCTATTCGAATCGTACTAAATTATAATCACCTCCAGGGTCGACCACAAGTGACTTATTTACCAGATTTTATGAAATTTAGTCCATTAGTTGAGTTAGAGTGGAAATATACAATTTTTGCGGACCATTTCGTAAAAAAAGCAGGTTGTTCTTTTCCGAATCGTATCAAAATTTAATCAACACCAGGGTGACCTACAAGTGACTTACGTACCAAATTTTGTAAAATTTGATCAATTAGTTTTTCAGTTACAGTGGATACAGGCAATTTTTGAGGGCCATTTCGCAAAAAAATTGGGTTGGTTTATTCCGAATAGTACCCAAAACTAATCCGCACCAGGATCACATACAAGTGACTTACCTACTAAATTTTATGAAATTTGGTCTATTAGTTTTTGAGTTAGAATGGATACATGCATTGCACAGACGGACAGACACACAGACAGATAGACAGACAGACAGACACACAGACAGACAGACACAGACACAGAGTCACGCTAAAAATAGTTTTTTCATATTCTAGAGGTATCGAAACGTGTAGATCTGTCGAAAACTCGAGTTGCGATTTTCGGCATGATTCCAATACTTTCCCTATACATTACCATGTATTGCAGGGAAAGTAAAAATCTGATAAGTTATTCTTATAGTAGATACTTATATTATTTCCAAGATATTGAATTTTCGTCAATAAGTCGTCATTTTTACTTTCCCTGCAATACATGGTAATGTATATGGAAAATATTGGAATCATGCCGAAAATCGCAACTCGAGTTTTCGACGGATCTAGGCGTTTCGAGACCTCTAGAATATGAAAAAAAAACGTTTTTAACTTGAGGTCTGTATGTGTGTCTGTGTGTCTGTCTGTGCAGTTTTGTATTCACTCTAACTACAAAAGTAACTGACCGAATTTCATAAAATTTGGTAAGTCACTTGTGGACGAATCTGGTGCTGATTAGTTTTGGGTATGATTCGGGATAAAAGAATCCTCCTTTTTTTGCGAAATGGCAGCAACAGCCTGTATTCACTTTAGCTGAAAACCTAATGGACCGCATTTTACAAAATTCGGTAGATAAGTTGCTTGTGGGTCACCCTGGTGCTGATTAGATTTTGGTACGATTCGGAAAAAGATAACCTGCCCTTTTATGCAAAATGGCCCTCAAAAATCGTCATAGTCTAAAATAAAAAAAAAATACGTATGCTCAAATATATCCATTAAAAGCTTGTTTAATAGGTAATTGTTAATGAATGAAAATGAATGAAAAAAAATATTACCAACCCCAATACACTAGCACTAGCCGTTCTCTAAACATTTTAGTTTTTTCGTATTTTCTCTACGCCACCTTTGACAATAAGTCCAGTTACCAAATGAGAAAAAAAATCTGATGTGGGCAGCACATGACTTTCCCTGCAGACTTATATTCACGTTCTATTTATTTAAATTAAATTAAATTAATTTTTAATTCAATTTTCGTTCTCATTTGAAAATTGGACTTATTTTCAGAAATGGTGTAGGACAAATACGAAAAACTAAAATATCTCGAGAACGGCTAGTCCTAGTGTAATGGGGTTGGTCTTATTCTTTTCTTCGCTAAAAATTACGTATTAAACAAGCATTTAATGGCTATATTTGAGCATACGTAGTTCTTAAGTTTAGATTTTGATGATTTTTGCGGGCGATTTTGCAAAAAAGGCAGGTTATTTGTTTTCGAATTATACCAAAATCTAATCAGCACCAGGGTGGCCTACATGCGACCTATCTACCAAATTTTGTGAAATTCGGTCCATTAGTTTTTCAGTTACAAGCTTTTGCGGGCCATTTCGCAAAAAAGGCTGGTTCTTTTAACCCGAGTCATACCCAAAACTAATCATCACCAGATTCGTGCACAAGTGACTTACCTACCAAATTTTATGAAATTCGGTCAATTAGTTTTTTGTTAGAGTGGATACAAAATCTTCACAGACAGACAGACACACAGACAGACACACAGACACACAGACAGACAGACACACAGACATACAGACGCACAGACACACAGACACACACACACAGACGTTACGCTAAAAATAGTTTTTTCGTATTCTAGAGGTCTCGAAACGTGTAGATCCGTCGAAACCTCGAGTTGCTATTTTCGACATGATTCCAATACTTTCCCTATACATTACCATATATTGCAGGGAAAGTAAAAATGAATCAAAAATGAATTAAATTTAATTAAAATAAAGAGAACGTGGATATAAGTCTGTAGGGACAGTCATGTGCTGCCGACATCAGATTTTTTAGTTTTGGCTGAAAGTGTTTTCCTTACGAAAAAAAAAAAATATTTCTTTTTAACGAGGGAAGTAGTTAAGGTAAATTTTGTTACTAACGAACATTTTAAATGCTTCTTTCAGGTGAGTTGCAAGTGAATCTCAGGAGTCGTGAGGTGATCCAGGAGGGGTTAGAGGAGGAGCTGGAGAAAACCCGGAGGGAGCTGAAAGACACGATGAAGGAACTGAAACAGCGGGAGGATAAACTGCAGCTGGAGCTGGACAAGGGCAAATACGAGAAGGAGGCGCTGCAGAAGGAGGTGGATAACCAGAAGTAAGTGTTTATTGTGTATATGAATCAGGATAGCAGTCAGAAAGGAAATCCAAGAGGGGCTGGTATTGTTGTTGATTGTTGAAACCCAGACCGTCCGACCTACCAGAAAGGTATAAGGTAACAGTTTGGACGGTCGGGAAGTGCCACCCAATTTAGACCGGAACCCAGTGGGGGAGGCATCCACAGGAACCGTACCCTCCTTCCCCTACCACCAACCTCTCGGAAGGACTTTCGGACCCACATGTTTAACGTGATCGTACTCCGCATGAACACGGCGGCAGTTTTGGCAGTGGCTGGAATCGAACCCGGGCCTACCGAGTGCAACTCCAGCGCGCTAACCAAAGGGCTACCGCGCCCCTAAGAGTGGCTGGTGTGAAATACAAGAGAGGGGGGCTGAAGGAGGGGCACACTAGAAAAATTTTTTTGTGTGTGTGTGGGGGGGGGGGGTAGAGTGGTTGGAAATGCACTAAATAACCTTTAGATTTTAAATAAATCGTTGTAATAAAAATGTATTTTAATTATAATTAAATGCAATATGTCACATAATTAAATGTAACTACTTATCAGGTATAGCATGATAATATATAGCTCTATATAACTAGGTTCTAGAGTTATACATTCTAGAGTAGTACATTATCAGTTGATAATAAACTCTAAAGTGTATAACTATGAAACTTTAATTTTTGAACTTTTATTGAACATTTAAAAATTAAATATGTAAATAAATGTATGATCATCAATATGACCAGAAATTCAGCCACTAAAAATTCTTATTTCTGTACTATACAAAGCGAAGTAATTTGAAAAAATAAAATAGCAGTTTTTCGAGTAAATTTTGGATGGCATGTTGTATGAAATTTCATACTATTGCTAAAATTTAAATAATTTTATCAGAGGGCTGAGTATATCTTTGGGAGTGGGGTGGGGGCTCAGCCTCCTCTTCCCCTGCCTGGCTGCGGTTTTGATATGAATTCACTGCAATGCATTTCTAAAGTTCAAAGTGACATACAGAGAACCTAAAAGAAAACATACTTTCTTTGTAACAGCATAAACAGTTGATTAATTTAATCGATTTTAAAGGTTATAAAGGGTTTTCTTTATCAGGTTCGCTATTTTTGTAGGGACATTTCTATTAATAGCACAATACTATGCATTGTAGCATTATTCTGTTGACGAAATTTCCTTACTTTTGCTGTAGTGGCTCTGTCGGAGTTACCTTGATGAAGAGGCTCTCTTTAGTCTTCAAAACAAGGTTGATACTTTTAATAAACAATTTATGCTGTTATTAACGAAATGAGTCGACCATCAAGTTTGATATTTGTTCAACAAACAATCCTAACTCATCAGAAATAGCGTTCGTTCTGTTCAGACAAATGTTTTTTTGCCTTTGCTGGCGTACATCCTCTGTTATTTTATTCTTAAAAATCTGATGTGGGCAGCACATGACTTTCCCTGCAGACTTATATTCACGTTCTCTTTATTTTAATTAAATTTATTTCACTTTTAATTCAATTTTCGTTCTCATTCGGTAACCGGACTTATTATTAAAGGTGGCGTAGAGAAATTACGAAAAACTGAAATATCTCGAGAACGGCTAGTCTTTGTGTAATGGGGTTGGTCTTATTATTTTCGTTGTTAAAAAATACGTATTAAACGAGCATTCGTTGGATATATTTGAGTATAACTAGTTCTTTAATTTAGATTTTGACGATTTTTGCGGGCCATTTTGCAAAAAAAGGCCGGTTATTTTGTTCCGAATCGTACCAAAATCTAATCAGCACCAGAGCAACCCAGAAGTGACATATCTACCGATTTTTGTGAAATTCGGTCCATTAGTTTTTCAGTTAGAGTGGATACAAGCATTTGCGGGCCATTTCGCAAAAATAGGAGGGTTCTTTTATCCCGAATCTTACCCAAAACTAATCAGCACCAGACTCGCCTGCAAGTGACTCACCTACCAAATTTTGTGAAATTCGGTCCATTAGTTTTTTAGTTACAGTGGATACAAAATCTGACAGACAGACAGACAGACACACAGACAGACAGACAGACACACACACACAGACGTCACGCTAAAAAGGGTTTTTTCGTATTCTAGAGGTCTCGAAATGTGTAGATCCGTCGAAAACTCAAGTTGCGATTTTCGGCATGATTCCAATACTTTCCCTATACATTACCATGTATTGCAGGGAAAGTAAAAATCTGATGTGGGCAGCACATGACTTTCCCTGCAGACTTATATTATCGTTCTCTTTATTTTAACTAAATTTATTTCACTTTTAATTCAATTTCCGTTTTCATGCGGTAACCGGGCTTATTTTCAAAGGTGGCGTAGGGAAAGTACGAAAAACTAAAATATCTCGAGAACGGCTAGTCCTAGTGTAATGGGGTTGGTCTTATTCTTTTCTCCGTTAAAAATTACGCATTAAACAAGCATTTAATGGATATATTTGAGCATACGTAGCTTTTTAGTTTAGATTTTGGCATTTTTTGCGGATCACTCTACAAAAAAAGGCAGGTTATTTTTTTCTGAATCGTACCAATATCTAATCAGCACCAGGGTGACCTATACGTGACTCATCTACCGAATGTTGTGAAATTCGGTCCATTAGTTTTTCAGCTAGAGTGGATACAAGCTTTTGCGGGCCATTTCGCTAAAAAAGGCGGGTTCTTTTATTCCGAATCGTACTTAAAACTAATCAGCACCAGCTCCGTCCACAAGTGACTTACCTACAAAATTTTGTGAAATTCGGTCCATTAGTTTTTTAGTTAGAGTGGATACAAAATCTGCACAGACAGACAGACAGACACACAGACAGACAGACACACACACAGACGTCACGTTAAAAATGGTATTTTCGTATTCTAGAGGTCTCGAAACGTGTAGATCCGTCGAAAACTCGAGTTGTGATTTTCGGCATGATTCCAATACTTTCCCTATACATTACCATGTATTGCAGGGAAAGTAAAAAGGAGATTATAGTTTGCTCCTGAATACTATATACTAAATCAACTATTTGTACTCTGAATACTATATTACTCAACTTTTGAATCAACTATTACTAACGAAGTTGCTCCTTTAGAACAGGGTTTTTAGAGGGGATTTTTATAGGAGGCCCTTTGCAGGACTGACGAGCTTTGGCTCTGTAGTGATAGCCCACCCGTACTAAGAGGAATATGAATTTGCAATAATGGTAGGATGATGAATTACCCGAGTTTCCCCTCATCGCATATGTGTTACCACATACAGACTCTTCGAGGTGGCGGCGTGAATATGATGTTGCAATCAGTGGCCAAAGCCGTTGGCGACTGGGGTATTTAAATGCGCGTGCTGTTAAGACTCTACTTACTAAATGTCTCCGTTGTTTGTGTCTTATCGGAACTTAGAGAATACACTGTAACACATTCTGCAACCTTTGTCTATGTTTATCAGCCACTTGTTGATAATTTCGGCAAACTATCAGAAAAGCCGGAATTACAGGCATTCATGAAAATTCCAGCTTCATTTCTGAAATATTCAGCTCATTATCGTCTGCCGAAGCGTTATTTTTATGTGTGTGTGTGTTTTGTTAACAAGCTTGTTTTTGTTGGCATTAACTTATCAGCCTATTCATCTACATCTAACCTATTACTATGTATTTTGATTCAAGATTACTTTAGACAGATTTTTGAGTGAATTTTCATATTTTTCATCAATTTTTTTACACATACATTTCATTTTTTTAGAATACGAGCTAGCGCTGCAGAGGACCAACTTTCACAGATCTCTAAGCAGAGCAGCACATCTGTAGACCAGGTTAGGCGTGTGAGCGAGCTCAGCCTCGAGAAGGAGGACGCCGAAAGGAGGGCCAGGGCGGCCGAGGAGGCCCTGGAGAAGAAAACGCAACGACTTCGGGACACGCAGGAGAAGCTGAACGCAACTGCTGCCATGAAGGAGGACATGGGCCGATCCAACAGGATCCTAGAGTCACAGAAAGCCGATCTCGAAAAAGAGGTAACATTACAGCTTCTTTGAAGATGCATAATTACGAGTATAATATAATGGGTCTTAAACTCGTCCTATGACAGATTTCATGAAGCCATATAAAAGATTAAGCTCCATCAGCCTGCATCTATCTTTTGAGTCCTTAAAATCCCCTGAACAAACATATGCTAATCAATATAACTATTTTTATGGCTTACTTTCCCTACAATACATTGTATGCAAAGTTATTGTGGGGTTGTCAAAATATTAGACGCTCAGAATTTGATGTATTCCCTAAAGTCCCCTGAACAAACATATATCAATCAATATAACTAATATTGTTTCCCTGCAATACGTAGTATGTAAAGTTATTGTAGTGATGTCAAAATATTAGACGCTCGGATTTTGATGTATTTACGCATTTCGAGCATCCCTGAATACGAATCAAACATAACTGGACCATAGAAAATGTCGCAGTCTTTCAAACTTTTTTTTACAACCTCGTAGCTAAACGCAATTACTTTACGATCTTCTAAAAAATGCAATTATTTTACAATCATCTAACAAAACGCAATTACTTTACGATTCCCTAGTATAAAACGTAATTGCTTTACGAGTCCCTAATAAAACGCAATTACTTTACGATCCCCTAAAAAATGCAATTATTTTACAATCCTCTAATAAAACGCAATTACTTTACGATCCTCTAAAAAATGCAATTATTTTACAATCCTCTAATAAAACGCAATTACTTTACGATCCTCTAAAAAATGCAATTATTTTACAATCCTCTAATAAAACGCAATTACTTTACGATCCTCTAAAAAATGCAATTATTTTACAATCCTCTAATAAAACGCAATTACTTTACGATCCTCTAAAAAATGCAATTATTTTACAATCCTCTAATAAAACGCAATTACTTTACGATCCTCTAAAAAATGCAATTATTTTACAATCCTCTAATAAAACGCAATTACTTTACGATCCTCTAAAAAATGCAATTATTTTACAATCCTCTAATAAAACGCAATTACTTTACGATCCTCTGAAAAATGCAATTATTTTACAATCCTCTAATAAAACGCAATTACTTTACGATCCTCTAAAAAATGCAGTTATTTTACAATCCTCTAATAAAACGCAATTACTTTACGATCCTCTAAAAAATGCAATTATTTTACAATCCTCTAATAAAACGCAATTACTTTACGATTCCCTAACATGAAACGTAATTGCTTTATGATTCCCCAGTAAAACGCAATAACTTTACTATTCCCTAGTAAAACGCAATAACTTTACGATTCCCAAACAAAACGCAATTACTTTACGATCCTATAAAAATAGAATTATTTTACAATCCTCTAACAAAACGCAATGACTTTACGATTCCCTAGCATAAAACGTAATTGCTTTACGATTCCCTAATAAATCGCAATTACTTTACGATTCCTTAACAAAATGTAATTACTTTACGATTCCTTAACAAAACGCAATAACTTTACGATCCTGGAACAAAACGCAATTTTTTTACCATTCTCTAATAAAACTACTTTCCAACTCCCTTATAATAAAATGTACCTTTTCCCATGAATGGTAAAACTTGATCAGTTTTGAATCAAATGCATTAAATTAATAATTCTCAGTATTGGAATTGGAAAATAGTTAAACTATCGCCAACATCTTCAAGTTCCCTGAATGTGTCACCAGGTGTGACAAATATATATATTGGCTTTTCTTACGTAATAATTAGTTTTATTTCAACATCTTGGTTATTTACACCAACACTTTATTATTTCTTCCATATGAAAATCACGATTCCCATGACAAAGTTTAGGCTATTTTCTATAATTTTGTGCACTGTCTTCTAAAAGTTAAACGCGCGTTACAAATTCTCAAATAGAAAACGCACTCGTGGGTTTCATTGGATGATATTCATTGTTATCGTCGATAGGGATATGCAAATATCAAATTATGTGTCTAATAGTGATTTTCTGCTCAAACAATATAAAAAAATCTGATGTGGACAGCACATGACTTTCCTTGAAAACTCAAATCTCTTTATTGCTTTAATAATTCATTAAATTGAGTTTAATGACACAAAATAACACTGGATTTGCACTTTTAATTCATTTTTTTTTGTTTATATTTGATAACTGGATATTTGATAGGCGGCAAAAAAACTAAAATATCTCGAGAAAGGTTAGTTCTCGTCAGAAATTACGTATAAAACAAGCATTTAACTGATAGATTTGAGGATATGCAGTCTTTTATTTTAAATTTTAGCGATTTTTGCGGGCCATTTTGTAAAAAAAGGCAGGTTCTTCTTTTCCGAATCGTATCAAAATCTAATCAACACCAGGGTATCCTACAAGTGACTTTTCTAACAAATTTTGTGAAATTTGGTCAGTTGGCCTTTTAGCTAGAGTGGATACATAATATATGTGAGGGCCATTTCGCAAAAAAAGGCGGGTTCCTTTATCTCTAATCATACCAAAATCTAGTCAACATCAGAGCCACACACAAGAGACTTACCTATGACATTTTATGAAATTTGGTCCATTAGTTTTTGAGTTAGAGCGGATACATACATTGCACAGACAGACACAATAGACACTATTTTTAGCTTGACACACAGACGTCAAGCTAAAAATAGTTTGTTCGTGTTCTAGGGGTCCTAAAACGTGTAGATCCGCAGAAAACTCGAGTTGCGATTTTCGACACGATTCCAATACTTTTTTGCAATATATTTCAGGGAAAGTAAAATTAGGAGTGAGGTATAAACGCCTCATTTGCGACTAGGAGTTTCAATGCTCAAAAAACATTTTCCGAGTGTTGGGGGTTGATTTTGTATTAAATTAGCTTTGTTATGGAACAAAAAATACGTTTGGAAGATTCTTAACGCCGGCGTGCTGTAACGCAGGGAGGCTTGAGGGAGGCTTGTTAACGCCGGGAGGCTTGAAGCAGGGCAGTCCACAAACGAAGTCATCGATTTGTTTTCTGTGGAACATTCTGCCATTTCTCTTTCATGGAAACAATTCCAAATAAGTAAGACAGTTATTCAGAGACCCGTTCCAAGTCGTCCTAGGGCTACAACATCTTTTGATGATCGCAAAACTGGTCAAACTCAATCACCGAGGGACCGCTCCAACTCTTCCATCAATGGCTACCACGACAATAAGTCGATATTCTCCAAGTCGATATTCGCCAGTACTGTGAGTCGAAGGCTACATGTTAAAGGGCTCTATGCCTGGGCACCACAAGTTTGTATCTCTTTGAGCTCTAAAGACACAGCAATACAATTAAAATGGTGTCGTCAGCATGCGACTTGGACAGAAGCGTAACAGTCCAATGTACTATTCATGGAGGAGTCATGATTTTCCCTAGATTCATGCAATAAACGTGTAAGGTTCTGAAGAGAACGCGGAACACACAACCAGTCCAATAACATTATTGAACACCACGACTTTAGTCGTGGTAGTGTTATGGTATGAGTTGAATTTTCTTTGGGATATCGTGACTTTCATGCGTTCACAAGGGATACTGTGGTAGTGGGAAAGCATCGGGAAAAAGTCCTTGAACACTTTGAGACAGTAGGATGCAGCAGTTTGTCCAGATTTTCTTTTGATGAACTTTAACTCTCGTCCGCGCAGAGCAGGGGCGGTGGACGTAAGTGCCTTGAGAACGAAACTATTGTTCTTATGCAGTGGCTCGCTCATTCCCTTGACCTCAATCCCATTGAAAATCTCTGGGATGCCCTTGGAAGAGCTGTTTGGGGCAGTTTACCACCTCCAACTACTCTTCAAGAGCTGGTAAATGCCCTTCTACAGCAATAGCAGTTATTGTCCTCTGCTGCACCTAACTGAAGGGATGAAACGTCGATACGCAGCTTGTGTCAAAGTCAGAAGTGGTTCCATCCTATATTGAGGCTTGTGTTGGTCGTCTGTTTGGACCACATAGAGAAAGTTTCTGATACGTACTTATAGCGAAGTAAACACTTAAAGAGTTAAAAATATACCTAAATATATTTTCTTTAATTTTATTAATACACTCATGAATATATGAAATGACACTCATAAATATATTACTTAATTAGCTATCTTGTGGAATTTGGTTAACGACATTATTTGATCTGTTACTGCATCAACATTTATTCCATCCAAAACACTGACGTAAACGCAAATGGTTAATATTTGCTTTGTCATTATAAATGCTGATTCAAAATTGTGTTTTTCTAGGTGGAGGAGCATCGCAGCCTTCTCGCCAAAGCCGAAGCTCGAGCAGCAGAGTTGAGAGGCCAGGTGGACAAAACCGACAGGGACCTCACCACACTCAGGAAGGAATGCAACCAACTACGAAACGAAGTAAGGATTTTTTAACCTTTAACTTATTGATGTGCATACTCATAAAACTCGCCAATAGGAAGTGTTCCTAACGTTAGAATAGCACTCTCGAAAGCAGATGCAGGCAACAAAAAGTTCGCCACATCTTTAGTAGGAATAATGTTATTACGTGAAATGGTAAACAGGGCCTACTGCGTTGTTGAGACCCAGACCGTCCGACCTACCAGAAAGGTGTAAGGTAACTGTATGGACGGCCGGAGGGCCTACTGCGTATCACAATTTAACTGTTAATCTGGTAATTTAATGGTTAAACATAGCATAATATTATTACTGTATAAAATTATGAGCAGTGCACATCTACGCATCCCCATTCAATTGATCATAAGTTGATTGGTTCAGTATGTCGTAATATTATTGCTGCATAAAATGTTGAGTAGGGCACATCCACGCATTACAATTCAATTGAGCAATAGTTGAATGGTTGAGAAAAGTGTAATGTTACTATTTCATAAATAAAATGCCATTATATTTTATGCAATAGTAATATTACGTATATAATCACAATCCAATTGAACATTAGTTGAATAGCTGAACATGGCGTAATATTATAACTGCATAAAATGATGAGCAGTGCACATCCAAGCATCACAATTCAGTTGATCAAAAGTTGATTGGTTCAGTATGTCATAATATTATTGTTGCATAAAATGTTGAGTAATGCACATCCACGTATTACATATAATAACCACGCATTACATATAATTGCATAATAATACAGCATGTAGTGCTATTCGCGAATTAGGTATCAACATCAGTTTCTGTAAACGGTCTTGTTACTTTTGGCAAGGTGAATTCGTTGTTTGATTCCATCCTATCATTGCTAATTCATTTTTTAATTATATGCATGTTCATCTAATGCCCGCAATGATTTAGGGATGCGTCATTCTAAAAAACATTTCATTTGGACTAACAGATCAAATTTGTTTAAAGCTCCAAGAAATGTTTTTCCGCCCAAGTCACTTTTCTGATCGCACTCCAAATTTTGCTCCTGTAGCGTTGGATAATGTTCCCGTTTTTTCCTATCAGCCTAATTTAAATATTCTCGGCTTGACCTGCTTGCCCTTAAACCTAACCCTTCTCTCAGCTTAAAGCTCCTAAACCTTTTCCGTTTGTTAATTGCGCTTCCCAGGTCATTTCCCTTATTCAGCGTATTGCTCTTGAGAGAGGTCTTGAATTTGCTTATCCCCCTGCTAATTCTATTTCTGTTAACTTAATTCCCCCTGTGGAGAATGCTCTGATTCATATGACTCAAGCCCATAAGGAGAGAGGTAGATTTGTAATATATCGCTCTATTACTAATTTTCATAATGATAAGAAATTTAAAAATAAATATAAACTTTGTATATCTTTTCATATTGAAATCGTTAAGCTTAATAAGCTTAAAACTAGTTCTGATTTAGTTATCTTATCTGCCGATAAGACTAAACAGCTTGTTCTCGACAATCGTGATGATTGTGTCAATTTCATGCAGAAGTGTATTGCAGAGAACGATTACGATCAGGTTAAAAATATTTCCAATTGCTGCTATTAACTCTTGGATGACTAACTTTAAAAAATCTTCCGATCTTCCTCCCACTATTAAACCTGCTGTTTTCCGTGCATTTCATCAACTACCCCAAATTTTGGGACAAATTAAACTACATAAAGTTAACCATCCTATGCGTCCTATTGTGTCTAAATATAATGGTCCAACTTATTTTTAAGAAAAAGCGTTAGCTAATTTTCTTAATAATCATGTTTATTCTATTATAGCTCTACTGAACATTTCATTAAACATCTCTTTAATACTAAATTTGTTCTAAATTGTACTTTTCATAGTTTTGGCTTTGTATCTCTGTTTCCTAGTGTTCCCATTACTAATGCTATTAATATTACTGCCAAAAAACTTTGTGATATTTCTACTATCGACGGAATAACTTTTGCGTCGTCGCAAATACTAATTACTTTGGTTTTCGTGATAATATATATTTACAAACCACGGGTGGCCCTATGGGTAGTCCCTTATCTGGCATTTTGGCTGAGGTCGTGTTACAGGAGCTCAAGAATGAGATTTTGCCTTTTCCATCCCTTATACCTAATCTTTGGTGTCGTTTTGTGGATGATGTGTTTATTATTTGTAATTATAGTTTAGGCGACCTCCTTGATCTTTTGGATAAAGTCAACGGTTTTACCCCTATATTAATTTTACCGTTGAATATGAGTCTAATTCTTCTTTACCACTCCTGGATGTTCTTGTTTCCCGTAATTCTCTTGGTTCTCATACTTCTATTTTTCGTAAACATACTTTCACTAATTCGTGTATTCCCGCAAACTCCTCTAATCAAATTTCTTCTAAAAAAGCCTCTTTTAATGCTTATTTCAATCGTGCCTTTAACTTTTGTACATCTATTTTAACTTTAGTTACTGAAATTAACTTTATCTTTAACCTTGGTCATGAAGCCGCTCGAGTTTATTTATAAAATCTTTTCCCATATTCGCCATAATTTTATTCATCCAAATACTAACTGTGTTTCCGTTTCTGAATTTATGCCGTATAAATCTGGTCTTCAGTATAATCCAGCGAATTTTCGTCCTATTATTCATTTTTGACATGAATTTAAGCCAGTTCATCCGACCGTTACTATGTTATTTAATCGTATCCGTTCGGATAAATATAAGGACAAAATAACTTTAAGTGGGAGTTTACGTTGTCCCCCTTTTATCTCCTGATCATAATTTTAAATTCTATATTGGCAATACTAAATGTAATGTCGGTATTCGTTTAGCTAAACATTCTCGAGATGTTAAAAATGGTAGACTGTCTACAGCTCTTGCCCAGTATGTTATTAACGATAATTTTCATTCTATGTTTGATAAAACTTTCCTTTTAATCAGTTTCAATAACCCCCGTAATATTTTACTTTATGAATACTTTTTACTTTCTCTGCAATACATGGTAATGTATAGGGAAAATATTGGAATCATGTCGAAATTCGTTTTCGACGGATCCACACGTTTCGAGACCTCTAGAATACGAAAAAACTATTTTTAGCATGACGTCTGTGTGTGTGTCTGTCTGTGTGTTTGTGTAATGTATGTATCCACTCTAACTCAAAAACGAATGGGCGTAACATCATAAAATTTGGTAGGTAAGACCCTTGGATGTGACCCTGGTGCTGATTAGTTTTTGGTACAATTCGGAAAAAACCCGCCTTTTCTTACGAAATGGCCCCCAAAAATCTCATGTATCCACTCTAGCTGAAATACTAATTGACCAAATTTCACAAAATTTGGTAGATAAATCACTTGTGGGATGTTCTGGTGCTGACTCGATTTTGGTACGATTCGGAAAAGAACAACCTGCCTTTTTTTACGAAATGGCTCGCAAAAATCGTCAATATCTAAAAAAAAGACTAGGTATATTCAAATGTATCAATTAAATGCTTGTTTTATGCGTCATTTTTGACGAGGAAAAGAATAAGAACAACTCTATTACTCTAGGACTAACCGTTCTCGAGATATTTGAGATGTTTCGCATTTTTGTTATGCCGCATTTGGAAAAATGTCCAATTACCAAACAAAAGCAGAAATTGAATTAAAAATGCAAATTTAGTGTTATTTTGTGCAATTAAACTCAATTTAATGAGGAGTTCTTAAATAAAGAAAAAATGAATTCGCGTCTGCAGGGAAAGTCATGTGCTGCCTACATCAGATTTTTATTTATCTTTACAGTGAGTCTATGTATTTGTAATTTTGATCCAGTTCAGACCCTGAGTTATGCTTGGCGACTCGTTCTCGAATTCCTACGTGTGCAAACCTTTATATGATTTTCTGAAAATTTAGCAATTGATGTAATTTGTGTTTCGACGACATTAATTTTGGTTATATAAATTTCTGGGGGTAAGGGTGCGTCGCCGTTCTTGCTGACGCGTATTGCCTGTTTGGTTTCGTTGCGGGCGGGTCTCTGGCTTGCTGGATGGGGGTTTCGCCCGTCCTCGCCGGTGTTCCTCTTCGGGATTGGTGGCGTTTGGCCTCGCTCGACGGAGCGTGGACCTGCTGTCCCCTTGGTGTCCCGGGCGGTTCGCGTGTTGCGTGGTGGGGGTTGACGGTTTTCTTTGTCTGGTGGGGTCGGGGAGCTTGATGTCCCTTCTCTGTGCTGGTGGTATTACTCTTCTCGACCGGGAGCTTAATAGCGGCTGTATGCCATTCGTGGCGAGCACCCCGGCCTGAGCCAAGTATTAATTTTGGTTATGAACTTTCAACTTTATTGTAATTTGTATTTTATAATTATTTAAACTTTAAATGCCGTGTTTTTAAAAAAATGTAACAAATGCAAAATCGCAAATTGATGATATGTAAATTTTGCCTGGCGGTTATGGCTTATATGTAAGCACTTGTTTGCATTGTATTTTCACTTCGCCACTGATGAAGGGCATAGTGATACCCGAAAGCGCTTTGGCCGTGTATTTTTATGCATCGAGAAAACGAAATTTTATTAAAGGACTTTTATATTTATTTTTGGTTGTCTTTGATTTTAAAGTTTAGTTTATTCATACTTGCAGGGGCGGGCTTTGCGGGAAAGGAGTTTTGTACGATGAGTTAGTTTTTTAGGTCTTGTTAGAACCCAATAAATCTAGGAATTTTAAAATGTCTGAAATGAGTAACATTTTATGTATGAACTTCTCTTTCTGTCATCCATAATGCAGCTCGAAGACGAACGAAGCCGCATGAAGCAAAGCGCTGACAAGCGCCAGTCTGAGATCAGCATGAGCTGGAGCAGGGAGAGGGAAGATCTCAGGAGAAATTGTAACGAGCTCAGGAACAGGATAGAGCAGCTGCAGCACCAAATCACAGAGAACGAAAAGGTCTTCATCGAAAAGGTATGCAATCTATAAAAATACTCTCCCAGCCATATATATGTATATATATATATATATATATATACAGGGTGTCCGGTGCTATCGGGGTCCAGTGGCTATTTCCTCAACCGTTAGTCGCAGTGATATACTTCCAATTGCAAAAATGTTTTAAATTTTAAAATCTATTATCTTAGAAACAGTTTAAATCAATAAATTCATTTCTGAAAGAAATACGAAATATAAATTTTTATACTGTCCCCCGTTTCTACCAATTATATTTAGGAAAATCATCCTTATACAATTTCATGCAAAATAAAAAAAAATCTTCCTTTTACTACCCAAATTCACCGAGTTATGAAGCATTAAACTTTATGACTTAAGTCACTTTTCCACACATAAAAATGTCCCGTTTCAGGCAACCAACCAATCAGGGACCGTATTGACCATTTCTCCAGACAACCAACCAATCAGGGACCGTATTGACCATTTCTCCAGACAAACAACCAATCAGGGACCGTATTGACCATTTCTCCAGACAACCAACCAATCAGGGACCGTATTGACTATTTCTCAGCACAAAAAGTGCTCCAACTTTAAACAGCTATAAATCGGTCAATTTTGGTCGTAAAAGGATGATTGTTTTCTATTTTGCATAAACTTGTATGAGGATGATTTTTCTAAATATAATCGGTAGGACCGGGGACTGTATAAAAATTTATATTTCGTATTTCTTTCAGAAATGCATTTACTGATTTAAACTGTTTAAGATAATAGATTTTAAAATTTAAAACATTTTTGCAATTAGAAGTGTATCCCTGTGACTAACGGTTGAGGAAATAGCCATTGGGCACCTACAGCACTGGACACCGTAGAAAACCCAGACCACACGACCAACCCATAGGCTAATGGTAGCTTTCTGTGTGGCCGGAGCACTGGACACCGTGTATATATCCTCGAAAAGTTTGGGATATTTCGCTTTCTATGAAACTTTTTGTCTTTTCTTCCTTTTTTTCTGCTCGCTTTCTGCCTTTTGACGACGATAAATTTTATGTAAATTCTGATAATTTATTCCAACGACCTTATATACATGGAGACACAGCTGGCGCCGGCGCCATAAGTTAAATTTCTTCCTGGAAGTGACGTTACTTACAGTCAACTATCAACATTACCACTTCAAGTCTACGATCTTGCTATTTCCTATTGAATGAATTGAATGAATATATTGATATTTTAATTTTATTTCATATAACTCGTTTTAATTTCATATATTTTTATTTCAATTTTCATAATAACAAAAAATCTCTGTGGGTTCGAAGGTAGATGGGTAGATGGTTCGAAGATAGATGGGTGGATGATTACAATGTTTTCAAATTTAGGGGTTCTGCTCACCAAAATGTTCGGTTTGCCGAATAAATGAGAAACACCTTCTTTAAAATATGACAAAGGCTTGAAATTTGGTACAAGGACCAATAATTTGATAAAAAAGCCAATAAGGAAATAATTTTTAAAAAATTTCCTTTAAGAAGGTGGGAGGACCACAATAAACTTTCGAAAAGTGAAATGATAGAAAAGCACACTTCGCGATGTGATAGAGACTTTAAATTTGACGTAACGGTAGATAGTTGAAAAGAAGACAGTGTACAATTTCAGTTTTCCATAATGTGACACTTTGGAGGTGCTATATGCTAAAATGTTCGATTTACCGAATAAATGAAGAACGCGTTTTTATGTGAGATTTTGAAATTTGGTTCTCTTGTCAATCTTTCAATAAAACCGTCTGGAAAAAACGAGATTTTCAAAAATGTTCTGTAGAAGAGGATGCTCCACACCAAAACGTTCGAAAGGTGAATTGAGAGATAAAGACTTCGAATTTGATAAACTGCTCAATCAATCGATAAAATCGCAGGAGAAAACCGTATTTTCAAAAAAATGTTCATTTAATGGGCGCTCCACACCAAAACGTTCGAAATGTGAAATGATAGTAAAACGGACTTTGAAATAAGAAGACTAAAATGTTTAATTGGCTGAATAAATGAGAAATGTCCTGTCTGAAGTGAAACATATATTTGAAATTTGGTGCACGGGTGAACAGTTTGAAAAGGACCACTGAAAAACTCCCAATTCACGTTATTTGAAGGTTGCTATTGTGAAACCGCTGAATTTTAACGGGTGTTCAGCTAGTGTTATTGAAAGTTCAGGGAAATCAACTGTCCGTATAACAGGAAGTAAGGTCCCTGATAGTTATGATAATATATATGTAAAAATAAAAAATCCCACTTCGACAGACAATAATTAGCTAAATATTTCAGAAATGAAGCTGGAATTTTCATGATCGCCTGTAATTGCGTCCTTCCTTATCAATTTGCCGAAATGATCAACAAAGTAGCTAAAAAAGAAAAGAGCAAAGATTGCAAAATGTTTCACAGTGTAGATGTGTGAAAAACCCAGGCCACACGACTGACCCGAAGGCTTACAGTAGCTATTTATGTGGCCGGACAGTGTAGATATGTGTACGCATGTCCGTCAAATCGTTACACACGATACCCATGCCCTGAAACTGAAGTGTTTGAACTGAAAAGGAAAGTGGGAATGATTTTTATATAAGCCAGACAGTTCGGAAATTAAGTGGTGTTATCCGTATCTGTATTGTTTAAGTAGCGGGCGCTTTAGCGAACAGCTGCACGTCATTATACATGCGTTAAAAAATTAATTGAATTTGGATTGAAACGAAAGGAGGAAATGGTTTTGTTTCAAAACAGGTGACTTGTAAATTGAGTGGTGATATCTGTACTATTGAAGTAGAGAGCGCTTACTTAGGACCCGGGAAAAGCCGAGTATTTCATTCCAGTTAAATAATAAGTTTCATTATTTGTCTTTGATGATGATGATGATGCGCTATGGGGAAGCAGACGGAAAATCAGATTGGAGTACTACGGGTGTGGGGATCAAATGCATTGCGAGGAATAGGATTTTTTTACTTTCCTTATATACATAATGTATAAGGAAAGTATTGTGACGAGGTCGAAAATTCGAATTCGAGTTTTCGACGGGAGAGCACGTTTCAAGCATCTCTGATCGCGAATCAAACATTTCTGAAGTGATGTCTGTGTGTGTGTGTGTGTGTGTGAAAGTATGTGTGTCTGTGTGTGTGTGTCAGTGAGTCTGTGGAGACGATAACTGACGAACGAATGGACCGATTCGAACCAAATTTGGTACAAAAATCACAATCCGTAAACAGCCTGTTGTTTTTATACGCAATCGAATGTTCAGAACCCCCCTAAATTTTCGAATGAAATTTTGAAAAAATCGTCAAAAAATCAAAACCACTGATAAAGTTACGCAAATACATATTTCTGATGTAATTTTTCATTAGAAAACGATTGACATAAATTTTAGAACGTTAACATGAACCGTTCTCGAGATATTGTACATTTTTCAAAAGAATTTTCAAAAAGTCATATAAAATAAAAAAAAATATTTTCTATTGAGAAACATGTTCACTTTTCATATGTAATACCATGTGATAAATTGAGTGACATCATTCTCGTGGATCTAGCTCGTTCCATTCATGAAAAAAGATACTTTGAGTAATACTTTTATATTTGAACGCCAATAATCATTTATCTGCTGTAAGAATAACTTATTTCTTAGTGCATAACGCTTGGCGAGATTTTGGCGACGAATTTGGCGGAATGTCACCAACTTGGCGACTATTTGAAATGTTGCCAAATTAACGAAAATATCGCCGAATGGATAAAAATGACGTTAAATCAATGAAAATGACGACTAATTGTCAAAAATTCAATATCTTGGAAAGAATATTAGTATTTACTATAAGAAAAACCTATTTTTTTACTGTAAAAGTAGTAAATTCATTACATTATATAAGGAAAGTCATGTGTTGCCCACATCAGATTTTTTTTATTTTATTACGGGTCGCGAATTCGAAGGAATATATGGGATATTTTTATTCTACTATCGTTAATAATGATAAAATGAAGAGAATAAATGGATAAAATAAATATTATTGATCAAATAAATCTGATTGATAAAATGAAGAGAATAAATAGATAAAATAAATATTGTTGATAAAATAAATCTGAATGATAAAATGAAGAGAATAAATAGATAAAATAAATATGAGAAGATAAATGTTAATGATAAATAAAAAGAATAAACAGATAAAATAAATATTAATGATAAAATAAAGAGAATAAATAGATAAAATACATATTAATGATAAAATAAAGAGAACCATTAGGTGCGGGCATCGCAGCTAGTATGGAGAATTCCATATTCCATATCACGTGGTCTCAGCCCTGGCAACAGCCTAGCAACCGGGAATGTAGGGTAGACAGTTGACTTAATCTTTGTGTTACCATGGATTTTGCAATGGCAAAGCACTATCAAAATAAAATTTCCATCCTAAAAGGTATTGATCCATATATTTTAGATTCCAAAAATGGATTAACATCTTCTCAAGCTACACTTTTGCCGATTACAACCATACTTACTCTCAATATGGTTTAGAAACATTTCAAACTTAATACTTTATGAATAAATAAGTTATTTTACATTAATAGAAAATAATATATTTACCTGTTATAAGATGTTTATCACAAAATGAGTTTTCATGGATATGAGAACTCCCATTTTGAAGTAGTCAATATTATCATATCCTTCATCTTAAGAGCAGAAATCCCTTTTTCACGTTCTTCCGATTTTAATTTAATATTACCGGGTTCACCTATTTTGAAAATACAGGAGATACTAAAGAAAAAAGAAACATAATCTCTATCACCTCGACTGCCACATCCCAAATAGCACAAAAGTTCAGCATATTTATAAATCTGTCCTTCAAATCTCACGCTTTTCTTACAAAATCAAATGGATCAAGCCAAAGAATGACCACATGGTGTCCTACAAACGCTTTTGAAGCAGACGATAAAGAACGTGTGACGTCATGTTGGAAAGCTCAATGGTTTTGAAGGCATGTGTTGCTCAAATATTAATTATTTCTCTTTCCTTTGTAGGAATCTCGGATGCGTGAAGACTTTAAGAGGAAGAAGGAGGCTGCAGTGCGGGAGGCGAGAGAGAAGGGAGAAGCGACGCTGGATCTGGTTAAGGAGGAAGAGAAGATCCTCAGGAACAAATCCCAGGAGCTCACGGACAAGTTAGAAAAGGTGAGATGTCAGCAGCAGCATACATATATATTTAAATTCTGATTTTGTGTCTATCTTCAACAAGTTCTCATAATCTACTTGACCGATTTTTATTTTCTCCTACCAATGATATAGTATAGAGAAAGTATTGTTTTCATGAAAATTTTCGAATTCGAGATTTTGATTTCAATATATGTTTCAAGACCTCCTGAACACGTTCTGACTGTTTTTGTAGTGATGTCCGTCTGTTTGTATGTATGCCTGTGATCGTGTTTTTCTTTTGTGTGTACACGCGTTTTTTGTGTATCCGTTAATATATATGCTGCCGCAAATATTAACGAATTTTCACGAAACTTTATATCCGGCTTTGCTATCAAAAATCTAGAACTGGATAAAAAAAAAATTAAATTCGAGCGAAAAGTTCAAAGTTTATTCGAAATTTTATATTTTTTTAACATGGCAGCATAGGATAAAATTTTACATAATCATGCATAAAAGGGTTTATTTATGGCTCACTGATCCTAAGACTTAATAGTCTCAATCATTGTTGTAAAAAAAGCCGTGATACAATTTTTGTGTTCCTAACGTCATTATCCCTCTTTGAGAGAGGGGAGTTAGGAAATTTTGCCAGCTCACCAGGTACCCTTTATACCTCTACAATACCGTAGCAAGATCACGGCTTTGATTAAACACACACTCTCCCCGGGGGCCTACCGTAAGACGGTGGTGTGTGGAACATAGCTTCCTCATAGCTCTGGTCCTTCTTTTACCATGAGGGTAAATCAATCTGTGCATAAGCGGGGTGCTAACGTGCTTTGGTCCTTGAAGCAGGCGCTTCCAGGTGGCGAAGAGGAGCAGACTTTTATGATCTGTTTCCAGACCCGTTGACAACTGGGGTTGAGTTTCGGTGGGTTGCTGTCGCCCTGCCCGGTAAATCGTTCCGCCGACCCTTGCTCTCCTGGCTATAGCCTTGCTGGATTGCGGATAGTCACTTCGCCTCCCTCCCAAAGTAGTCGGCATAAACTTCTAGGTTGCCGCAGAGGGTGATGCTTTTCTAATATAATCTGATCAAACACACACACTCAGCAACGCTGACGCACATACCATGAGAGACTCACAACGACGAATAATACACTTTTGGGAACAGCTGAGAACCGTAAAAACAACGATTCCGCTCATTGAAAGCTAGTGTTATTGCAGATAGCTTGGAATTTCAATTTTTGCCACACATTGACTAAAACTTCAGCCACTCCTTCCCAGACATAGAACACGAATTAAAGCAGACCAATCACAGCGCTTTGCTCTCACAAGCACCAAATCACCCAGAATGCATCTCATTGGCTGAAGTACGCCACATCATCGATGGAGTTACTTTACACCTTTCTGGTAGGTCGGACGATCTGGGTCTCAACAACAAAAACAACATTATCGATGGATTCAAAATCAAGAAATCTCCTGGCTTTGATAAAATTAGCAAATCGCATCATTAAAAACCTTCCTATTATTTTTACTTGCTGGCTGACCGTGCTCTTAAATCATGTGAATAAACTTCGCTTTTTTTCCCCCAAAGTTGGAAAACTGCCGTAGGTCATTCCTATTCCAAAAGCAAATCAAAACCTCTCACTAGCTGAGAACTACAGACTGATTAGCCTATTATCAAGCCTTTCCAAAATTTATGAATTAGTAGTGCTTAGACGTTTGGATATTTTTTGCAGATTGAAAAATATTCTAATTTCAGACCAGCAGGGATTTCGATATGATCATTCTGCGCATTTCAAACTTATGCGTGTAGCAGAAACTATCCATGAAAATTCTACCAACAACCAATATCAGCATTGTATTTTTTGACATCGCAAAGGCGTTTGTTAAAACTTTCATTCCTGGGCTAATCGCCAAGTTGGTGCGACTTCGCATTTTGATGCAACTTTTACCTATCATCAATTCGTACTTTACTAATTGTTCTTTCCACGTACGAATTGTTCAAAGTTTTTCTTCTATCCGACCAATCAGAACCGCGCTTCTCCAAAGAGGAAATCTCAGTCCCCTTCTCTTCAACATTTACATTAATGACATACCCAAGACTCCACAAATTAAGCTGGTCATCTTTGCGGATGACACAGCGCTGATTGCTCGGAGTTGCTCTCCATAAAACTCCCGTAATATATTACAAAGCAACAGAAACACAGTCTTAAGCACTGGTTCGTGACCTGGGAAATAAAAATGGACGCCTCCAAGAGCGCAGTGTGTATTTTCAAACCTAACTACCGAGAACTCAATCATAACTTTAATTTACGAGTTTTCAACGAATCAATCCCTTTCTCGTACTCCGTTAAGTATTTGGGCGTCACACTGGACGCCCATATGACTTACAAAGAGCATATTCAAACTAGATTAAATGTTATTAATAAATCGTTTAAAGCCCTCACTCGCTTCTCGGTAGAAAACCGAACCTTTCCCTCCCAAATAAATTAATTATCCATAATCAGATCATAGCGCCGGCTTTTTTGTACGCCTACCTAATTTGGGGATCGTCGATAGAAAGCCATATTGAAAGATTACAAGTTTTTCAAAAGAAAGTTTTACACTGCATTGTTAATATTTTTGTGCATATTTAGTGGGGAAAATGTACGCATATATGCATTTTGTTATCAATTCTAGTTTTTCATTATTCATTCCCTGTTTACTGTATATAAGGTATGTATAAAAATTTACACCTCAGACTGTTTATTGTATTCTGAATACAATATTTTAACTCAGAAATGTTGTAAAGATAATCTTTTTCGACATTTTTAACATTGGTAAAAATACCTAAAGATAAATTTTACAATTTATTTTCTTATTTTTATAAAGATAATTGAGTTGGAAGTTCACAGTACCTACATGTTGTATATAATAATGAAGCCTACAAAAGCAAAATGAATGAAATAAATAATTTAGAAAAAAAAATATTTCCTAAACTTAACCATAATTTGCTGCATTTTAACATTTCAGACGTCTTATTGCGCCAAATGCATGGGTCATTCGACTTAAAATTTCCGGAATCCACAATAATTTTTTAAGTCGGCCTGCCCTTGCCCCGCCCCTTTTTCAGTTCACACCAGCTTCCACCTATCTCGGACGATTTATGCACCCCCTACTACATACCTGACCATTTCACAACTCCCATGGAATGGAATGTCAAAGTTACCATCTCATATTGCTATGCTAAAGCAAACTGACATATATTGCTATTTTCTGATGTGGAGATAAGTAGCGTATTATCACAGGAGCTCCGTAACCAAATGTGTTAGCAATCGTTAGCCGTGGCTGCTGAAAAAGGGGTTGCAGGTTGAAGGTACCTCGTCTAGTAAACGATTAATATTCATAAATATTGCAGTATCACACGCCTATAAATATAGATATAACAGATTACTTTTAGCTTAGAAAAATTTGATCGTTCAGTAAACATTCATACCTGCATTTGTTTTTTCATCATTTTAGTTGGAGGTGTCCCTTCGGGAAGCCAACGAGAAGTCTAGAAAAGCCATCGCCGAACATCGTCGCGACAGAGATGAATGGCAAATTGAGAGGGACAACATGGAGTCGGAGGTGCGGGCGGAGGTGAAGCGTCGGGAGAAGGCCGAGAGGGAGTGCGAGCAGCAGCTGAAGCAGAGGGAGGAAGAGGTGCTCATGAGCAAGGAGCGAGTGGTGACTATGGAACGAGAGCAGAGGAGGATGCAGATGCAGCTGGAGGAGGTGGAGGAATTAAGGCAGAAGGTAAAGCTCATGGAACAGGAGGCAGACAAGCTGAGGGAGGAATACGAACATATCACTGGAAGGGTGAGTGAAATGACAGATATAAAATCAATCTTGATACAATGTAAATCGTGGATTCATATTTTCCCGTTTCTTGCTTTCAGTACGACCAGCTTGAAGATGACTTTGTGAAAACGAAGGCAAAGTTAGTTCAAGAGAAGGAGCAGGCAGAGGGCGCTCTCGGAAATGTACGACGGGAACTGAACGAAATAAATTTCGAGCTCAACTCTGTGAAAGAGACCTATAACTCCAGGCAGGACAACTGGATTAAGGAAAAGCTAGAGCTCCAGGTGGGAATGGGGTGAACACTTTTTATATTGCAACTCTACGAACTAAGGCTCCTATAAATGCAGGATGAAATATTTGTCATCCTTACTGTGTGCACTATTTCGCGAAATAACGGTATTTTCCCGTAACATTCAGAGGTCGATTTACCGATAAAGGGACCAAGTGACTACCTAGAGGCCCCGTAATTTCTAATGTTTTTAATAACGAAATTTTAATTACAAATTTTTACTTTAATTATGCAAATTAATCCTGTGTATATATATTTCCAAAAAGAATAAAATCCAAAAATTCTGTAAAAGTTAAAAAAGGAATTTCGAATTTTGGGGCCCCTTATAAACTGTCGGTGAGGTAACCCTATAAAGTTTAGAACAAATATATTAAATTGGCGTTGAAATCGGAATGATGATGTCAAAATCGGTGACAGATTTCAGTGCTATAGAAATCGGGACTCATGTAATCAAAAAGATCACATGGGGCACTGACTTAACAGGGCTGCCCATAGGGGGGGGGGGCGTACAGATATCACTCGAGTGGGGTGCCAAGATCCCCAAAACTTTTTTTGAAGGAGGAGTAGACATGGATGGGAAATTCTTAAAAAGAGGATAATCAAATATGTAGGGGACCGGGGATAAATGTTTGTAGATGGCCCCACAATTTGTATGGGCGGCCCTGGATCTAATGCCTCCTAATTTTAATAGACTCGAAACTGGGATGTTTAATGAACAACATGTTAATATTCAAAAAGGCATACTGATATCAACATTGAGGAAAGCATCCAATAAAAATCACCTTCCAAATCCAAAATTTGTAAAGACTTTTCTGTCTCCCCCTCCTCCAAAGAGACAAGCTAATAGAAAGTTATAAGATATTAATGTTGCGTCAACTTTACAAAGTAAAAAATATGCTTTATGATACAAAATATGAAGACTTTATTATACAACTTAACAAAGTAAAAAAAAATATACTTTATGACACAAAATATAAAGTCAAGCGGGTCCCTAAGGAGAATTCACACACACACAACTTGTGAAGATTTCTACTTAAATATTGAAACTTCCATTATCAAAAAGGACTTCATTCTAAATTCCATCCTGCTGAAATACAGACAATCAAAATTCTTAACGCTCAAAGATTTCTACATAGACACAAAGGGGGCGCGGTAGCCCATTGGTTAGCGCGCTGGAGTTGCACTCGGTAGGCCCGGGTTCGATTCCAGCCACTGCCAAAACTGCTGCCGTGTTCATGCGGAGTACGATCACGTTAAACATGTGGGTCCGAAAGTCCTTCCGAGAGGTTGGTGGTAGGGGAAGGAGGGTACGGTCCCTGTGAATGTCTCCCCCACTGAGTTCTGGTCTAAATTGGGTGGCACTTCCCGACCGTTCAAACAGTTACCTTACACCTTTCTGGTAGGTCGGACGGTCTGGGTTTCAACAACAACATAGACACAAAGATAAAAGGTAAATAACATATTTATTTAGCTAAATTACACGATTTCTTACAGGAATAAATAATTTAAATATACTACTTGTACAATTGGGCAATATACAAAAATTGCACAAAAACACACTACCGATACAGTGGATATATAACTCGAAAACTTTTGTACTTTATCATCTAAGGTGAAGTCACTATGTTACCTACAGATCCATTGTCTCGAACACACTCAAAAGGCGCACTAAATTCTGCCGCAGAACCTTGCAGCTCTGTATCTCTCCATAGAACACGTACCCACCGCTGTGCAACCTCACAAGTGTGACTGTCTTCAAGAATGTGATTATCCGAAAACCGAAAATCGAAAACCTTAATTTTATCCTAAATAGAATCCGCACGTTTGCCAAGCTAAAGCTGTAATTGATGAGTGAAACCGAAGATCTGATAGGTTGTAGTTTATAGTAAAATCATAGAAAAGTGAGGTAAATGATAACAAATAAGTTATTGTGACCTCACAGGCTCACATAATGTACTTGCCCAGTGACTCCGAATTCTGGCACAAAAGTTGAGATGTTTAATCAGCAACATGTTAGTTTTCAAAGGGGTATAACAATGTCGACATTGATGAACGCATCCGATGGAAGTTCCATTCTACAATTTTTACTTTTCGTAACACATTTAATATATTTAAAGCTGTGTTTTCAACATTTTGTGTTTTGCTATTGTTTACATATCGCTTCTTTGCGTTTTTCAAACAATCCTGTACTTTCTGAGAGAGACAAATTAATGACATGAATTTTTAAATTAGCCCAATTGACGTCACACAGTACACTGTACCAGCGTCATAAATTGAAAATTAAAATATACTAAACTTTTCAAGAAAATGCGTAAATTCCTATTTAAAAATGTATCTTCGTATAAAATTTCAATAAGTTTGAAATTATTTAATTATTTTGAAATTTATCCATGCTTAAACAAATTTGTTGCTAAATCATTCCTGAAATTTAACCTTGCTGTTATTTCTTTCAGGAAAGAGCGAAGGAGCTTACTCGCCGGTTGGAAAGGCTGAAGAATGTAGAGCAAGAGAGAAGGAGGCTACAGGACCTCATAGACGATAAAGAGACGCTCATAGAGTCCTATAAAAAAGAAGAAAAACACCTTAAAGAAGAGAGAGAAAGGCTGAGAAAGAGAGTATGTTGGAAATACATTTCTGCCTCAAAATCTTCTGTTTAATTCTGTTACTGCTCTTGTTTAATTTTTTAAAAAGTGTTAAAATGTGCAATTTTGTCTTTTTAAGCCCCTGCCAGTATTTTTTTTTCTTTCAATTCAGCCTCTGGAACCTTTAAAATCACCTGCCTACTTTCGTAAATTAGTTTGAGGTGTAAAATAAGCCAAGACATGTGTTCAAAACCATCTGCCTACTTTCGTAAATGAGTTTGAGGTGTAAAAAAAAACCAAGAAATGTGTTCAGAACCACTTACCCACTTTCATAAATTAGTTTGAGGTGTAAAACAAACCAAGAAATGCGTTCAAAACCACCTGCCTACTTTCGTAAATTAGTTTAAGGTGTAAAATAAACCAAAAAATGTGTATTAAAATAAAACACACAGGAAAATGCTGAAAACATTCAAAATTGTATATTATATTAATGGTATAAATTATCAGTAATCAAACTTCAAATTTAAATTAGATAATTTAAAAGAGACGCTCATAGAGTCCTATAAAAGAGAAGAAAAACACCTTAAAGAAGAGAGAGAAAGGCTGAAGAAAAGAGTATATTTCAAATATATTTCTGTCTCAAAATCTCCTGTTTAATTTTTTAAAATGTGTTAAACTGTGCAATTTTGTCCTTTTAAGCTCCTGCCAGTATTTTGTTTTCTTGTTTCAATTCAGACTCTGGAACCTTCAAAACCTCCTGTCTACTTTCGTAAATTAGTTTGATGTATAAAACAAACCAAGATATATGTATTAAAATAAAACAAACTTAAAAATACTGAAAAAAAAATTCAAAATTCTGTATTATATTTAAGAGTATAGATTATCAGTAATCAAACTTAAAATTTGAATTAGATAATTTAACAAATTAATAAATAATATACCATATTCATAGGTATTTCTATTGATTTTAATGCAAATCATGAATTACAACTTACGCCGTCTATATAAATCACAACAAAGAAAGAAATAATAATAATAATAATAATAATAACATAATTTAACAAAGACGAGTATAGTTGCTTGATAATTAAATGCTTCGCAAGTGGATTTTAACGAATTTCTATCTGAAAACAATTCTCTCAAATAAAGCTTGTATGAATGAGTGTGTTAATATTATATTTATCAGTTGAGCTGATTGCAGAATAAGTGTCTGAAAGTTATATCGGCATGAATGAGATAATAAGCAATACTACCATTTTTACATTCTTAGCATAACGCTCTTTTCTTCTATACAATTATTATCTTGATTATAATCTGTAATAATAGTCTGTGAAGGAAAAATTTTCCAATCATGTTGAAAAGTATGCCTGTAGCATCCATAGGCGGCGCCACTGGAGGGTGCTAGGGGTGCTTCATCACCCACATAACAAATTGCTTCAATACTCCTCTTTGCTCACATAACAACTGCCCCTTATTCCAACCACTTTCAGTCTCTCTCTCTCTCTTCCCCTCCCTTTTACTTTCCTTATACACAATAATGTATAAGGAAAGTATTGTGATGGGGGCGAAAATTCGAATTCGAGTTTTCCACGGGAGCGCACGTTTCAAGCATCCCTGATCACGAATCGAACATTTTTGAAGTGATGTCTGTGTGTATGTGTGTGTGTGTCAGTGAGCCTGTGGAGACGATAACTGACAAACGAATGGACCGATTCGAATGAAATTTGGTACAAAAATTGCAATCCGTGAATACTGGAAGCCTATTGTTTTTATACGCAATCGAATGTTCAGAACCCCCCCTAAAATTTCGAGTGAAATTTAGAAAAAATCTTCAAAAAATCAAAACCTCTAATAAAGTTACGCAAGAAGACATTTCTTTTGCAATTTTTCATTAGAAAACGATTGACATAAATTTTAGAATCCTAACATGAACCGTTCTTGAGATATTGCACATTTTTCAAAAAAATTATCAAAAAATCATATAAAATAAAAAAAAATATTTCCTACTGAGAAACATGTTCATTTATCATACGTAATACCATGCGATAAATTTGTAACATCATTCTCGTGGATCTAGCTCGTTCCATTCATGAAAAGGATACTTTGAATAATACTAATTTTCAATAATTAAGTACTTTTAAGTGCTTTTTTATCTAAACAATTTCCATCGTCAATTTGTTTATGATCCCTATTTTCACTGACGAAACAGCCTTTCACATGGTACGGAAATGTGGCATAAGTCAGATTTTTTCTTTATCATAATTCAGTTGATTTTAAAGATACGGATATGCGGTATTTTTTTGTAATGATTTTGTTGCATTAAAAATAAAAATTCTCTGATTGACTAAATTTGTCTAAGGGGATCGTATAAAAATTTAAAAAGTGTAACCTTTTGAAAATGAATGGGAGGACTATTTTATTAACGTAGTCTTATTTCCTACCTTACTTTCAACATTTTTGCAATTTACATTGCCCACTTATCTTCAACAGGTAAAGAATTAAAGCGCGTTAGAACCTCCAATTTTGAAAGCCTGGCGCCACCTATGGTAACACCATTGTCAGTAGCAAGCATACATCCAATGACGCCTTACTCTTAGGGCATGACTCAAACAGGTGGCGACAATGGTTACGCTTAAAATATAACTCTGAGTACACATACTGTTTTAGGCAAAGATAAGATAATATTCAACCAGAGATAAAATAATTTCCTCTAATTCTGATACCTCTTTAAACGTGGTTAGAGCCCCTAATGCTGAAATTTTAGGGCTCTGTATGTTTTGCACTGAGCTCCCTTATATTAAACCATCCTGTGTAAAATTTCAATCATTCTGTTTAATTTAGTATTTCATACATCAAAGGGGTACAAAAACAAAAACTGTTCTTTACGTTATTTTTACGAGATTTTTACGATTTTATATTTACAAAAAGCCACGTAAGGCCCCTATGTCTACAAGACCATCAAACAGTAGCCTTTTGATAAATATTAAGCGTAATTAAAAGCATAAAAGATTGATTAAAAGTATCAGTTGGTTTTGCAGCCTTTTAATAAACCATTTGCTGTTAAACTAACGAAATATTCATTTATACTATTTGTAACTCATTTAGTTTATAATAATTTATTTGTCTTCTTACACCTTGTTTAGATTATTATAACTGAAACTTATTATAACTTTTTTTATTAACACTTTACAATAAAGTTGAAAACTGTTTATGACTTTGTTCATTCTGTCTGTCTGTCTGTCCGTCCGTCAGCACGATAACTGCCGTAAAAATGACTTAATCAAAATGAAATTTTAATATGTTGTTCAGACGGTCTGTTGGACCTATGGGAATATAAATGAATAATATCGCCCAATTAGTTTTGGATTGAACCCGGGTTGAAAAAATGAAATACATTGAACCCTATGGGATCTAATTTTTCAAACATTTCTTAAGCGGATTTAAAATTCACAAATTGCTTCGAAAATTTTATGTAATATTCAAATTATTCCATAAAATATATAAAAAAATTTCAGCAAAATATATTCAGTAGTTTTTTAAATAAAAATTAAAATAATAATTACACCTCTTATATGAAGCGATCACGTGACCATGATATGAAAAGATCACGTAACCTACTTCAAAATAAAATATGGCATCCATCTTGTCTCAAAATCGTGATTTTTAAAGTTCTTTTTAATTCATATTGAGTGTTGTATTTGTCCTAAAACCGCTTTATTTTTGCTTAAATTCTATGCATCTACATACTGAAACAACGCAATGACAATATATTTGAGTTTAAATGATCATCCAAATTTGATTATTTCTACAACGAAGCCTATTTTTCACTTATGTAAAATGTAAACAGCAAAATATGTAGGATGAGTTGTACAAGAATTGCTGCATTTTTTTAACGCAAAATAATTTAGCTCATGGAATCTTCATAGCTGATATGAATGAAATATTCATTGATTTTACAGAGAGAAGGACGATTTTTTTCGATGAAGTTTTAAGCATAGAGATTAATTACTTATAGCTCCATGGTCTTAAGTTTTTAAATAAAATAAATTATTTTAGTACTGTGATGAATGAAATGATTGGTAAAATGTTATGAATGGCATGCTGCTTTTATAGAGAGAGTCAGGCGTGTTATTTTTTCTATGACGTCATTTGAATGAATGTCAGTTGTTTTCGATGAAGTTTTCAAATATAATAAGTTATTGTAGTATTATGATGATTTTAAAAACATTACCTCGGAATGTATCGCATTTTAGAGATGTTTGAACCAGGCAATTTATATTTCAATGCCGTCATTTGACTGAAGTTCATTTTTTTCGATGAAGGTTTAAGTTTTCAAATATAATAAATTAATGCAGTATTGTGATAAGTTTTAAAATATTACCGAGGAATGTATTGCATTTTAGAGATGTTTAAATAAAATTACATTAAAGTTGGAAAGTGTTTCATAATCAATACTTTAAGCATGATTGATCTTTCTTGTTGTATCTTATCTAGCTTATGCGTAAATTGACCCAGATGCAAAACAAGATGCATAAGGTTGCTTCATAAATTTTAAGTTGTAGCTATAGCTGAAAACCAAGAGTTTAATAAATTTTACCAGCGATTATAGTGGAATTTTCAGATCATGGAGTTAGAAAGAAGGAGATAAAACTCCTATAGATGAAGCGTTTGAAAATCCCATAATGCATTAATTATATCTAGGTGTCTCTAGTGTTAGTAAAGTAGCTGTTATTGTTAGTTAACACAAGAGCAAGGCGTAGTATTTAGTATATGTATTTTTAATTATTTTTAAATTAAAGGTTCCCTTATTATAAGTATAATTAATCAATATTTTTTCATAGTTGTAGGATAGAATACAAAAAAATTTGTGGTCAGCACATGACTTTCCTTATATGATGCGATGAATTTACTACTTTTACAGTAAAAAAAAAAATAGATTTTTTATAGTAGAAATTTATATTCTTTCCAAGTTATTGAATTTTCGTCAATGAGTCGTCATTTTCATTGATTTAGCGTCATTTTTATCCATTTGGCGAGTTTTTCGTTAATTTAGCAACATTTAAAAAAGTCACCAAGTTGGCGACATTCCACCAAATTCGTTGCAAAATCTCGCCAAGCGTTATGGACGGAGAAATAAGTTATTCTTATAGCAGATAAATAACTATTGGCGTTTAAATGCAAAAGTATTACTCAAAGTATCTTTTTCCATGAATGGAACGAGCTAGATCCACGAGAATAATGTCACCCAATTTATCGCATTGTATTACATATGAAAAGTGAACATGTTTCTCAATAGGAAATATTTTTAACACTTTACAACAAAGTTGAAAAGTGTTTATGACTTTGTTCATTCATTCTGTCTGTCTGTCTGTCTGTCTCTCCGTTAGCACGATAACTGCCGTAAAAATGACTTTATCAAAATGAAATTTTAGTATGTTGTTCAGACGGTCTGTAGGACCTATGGGAATATAAATAAATAATATCACACAATTAGTTTTTTATTGAACCCGGGTTGAAAAAATGAAATACATTGAACCCTATGGGACCTAATTTTTCAAACTTTTTTTAAGTAAATTTAAAATTCACGAATTGCTTCGAAATTTTTAGGAAATATTCGCATTATCCCATAGAGTATATAAAAAAAAATTCAGTGAAATATGTTAAGTAGTTTTTTAATTAAAAATTATTTAATATAGGGAAAAAAACAAATTCAATTAAATTCTGACTTTGGGATATCCTCCAGAGAGATATATTATATAATAAATATCTTTCCAAATGTTTAAACATTTTGCATATGAGAGAGGCTTCACATTTTAAAATAAATTTGGTAGATAACAATTTTTCATTTTTTTTTATTTTATAACTCTTCATGATATACTTATTTGATGGCATTTTTAATGCACTTTCCTACGTCCTAGAGAGTTAAAATTTGGTGGTACACAGCTTAAATTTGTTGAACATTTTATTCGACAAAAATTTGATGGATCTTTAAATATAGATCATACATTTTTTTTCAAAATGGTCTGAAAATAATCCCCGTTCACTTCTATAAATCATTGTTGTAATATTGTTAAAAATTCTGATGTGGACAGCACATGTCTTTCCCTGCAGACTCATATTCGTTCTCCTTATTTCTTCAATAATAATTTCAGTTTATCTGCACAAAATAACAACCATAAGTATTTTAAATGACATTGAATTTACACGTTGAACTTAAATTTGGTTCTTATTTGATAGCTGGACATATTGTCAAAGGTGGCGTAGCGAAAACGCGAAAAAACTAGAATATCTCAAGAACGGCTAGTCCTAGAGTAATGGGGTTAGTCTTATTCTTTTTGTTGTCAAAAATCACGTATAAAATAGGAATTTTAATTGATATAATTGAGAGCACGTAGTCTTTTATTTTTATATATACCGATTTTTGCGGGCCATTTCGCAAAAATAGCCCGTTCCTTTTTCCGAATCGTACTAGAATAACCTACAAATGATTTATATACAAAATTTTGTTAAATTTGGTATATAAATCACTTGTAGGTTATTGAAATATTATGCACAAAATTTTGTTAAATTTGTTCCATTAGTTTTTAGCTAGAGTGGATAAAGGCAATTTCTGCGGCCATTTCGCAAAGAAGGCAGATTCTTTTATTACGAATCGTACTATAATCTAATGAACATCAGGATTTCCCACAAAAAACATACCTACCAAATTGTATGAAATTCGGTCCATTAGTTTTTCAATTAGAGTGGATGTAATATCCACACAGACGCGCAGAAACATAAACAGATACACCCTTACACACACAGACGTCTTCCTAAAAATAGTTTTTTCGTGTTCTAGAAGTCCCAAAACGTGTAGATCCTTTGAAAATTCGAGTTCCGATCTTCGGCACGATTCCAATACTTTGAGTACATACACATACACACATATATTATCTGTGTATCTGTGTATCTAAATTCCGTGCCTATGCAATTATAATAGTTGTGATTTTAAATGATCCCTAAACTTTTATTATTTCTTCAACGAAGTGTAATTTTAACATATGCAGAATGCAAATATCTCAAGCGATTGTAAGATGAATTACATAAGAATTGCTGAATTTTTTTCACACAAAATTATTTTGCTCTGGTGTATGGAATACAAGTTATATGAATGAAATATTCATTGATTTTGCATAAAGAATCAGATGATTTATATTTCGATACAGCTTTAAATATTTAAGTATAATAAATTACTGTAGTACTGGGATAATGTAAAAGATATCACCACTGAATGTATCACATTTTAGAAATTTTTAAATGAAATTACATTTCAGTTGGAAAGTGTTTCATAATCAATGCTTATGCATGATTGATATTTCTTGTTTTTAGTTTATATGATTTTTTGATGACTTTTTAAAAAAATGTGCAATATCTCGAGAGCGGTTCATACTAGCATTCTAATGTTTATGTCAATCGTTTTCTAATGAAAAATTACATAAGAAATGTGTATTTGCGTAACTTTATTGGAGGTTTTGATTTTTTGCCCATTTTTTCAAAATTTCACTCGATAATTTAGAGGGGTTCGAACATTCGATTGCGTATAAAAACAATAGGCTTTCAATATTCACGGATTGTAATTTTTGTATCAAATTTCGTTCGAATCGGTCCATTCGTTCGTTAGTTATGGTCTCCACAGACTCACTGACACACACACACACATATACTCTCACACACACACACAGACATCACTTCAAAAACGTTCGATTCGTGATCAGGGACGCTTGAAACGTGCTCTCCCGTCGGAAACTCGAATTCGAATTTTCGACCCGTCACAATACTTTCCTTATACATTATTGTATATAAGGAAAGTAATATACGTAGATAAAATACCTTTGAATACGTAGGAATATTCTTTATTGTTTCAGTTCAACTTTGCATTGCGCTAATAATTTATTTTTTGTTAAATTGGCAGTTTAAATAAATACTGTAGGCCTTTCACCATAGAAAAGCATACACTGCAGGGCTACTTAACTTATCCCAGAGCCACCCGAATGATTGTCTCAAACGATATTGATGTTTTCTTAATATAAAGTTTTAACTCCTTTTACCTCCATGGTCCAGTTTATTTAAATCACAAATGTTTCCCGTGTATTTTAAATGAAATTCAACCCACCGGCTCATTATAGCACAGAACCAACCCCCAATTTTGCACCAACCCATCTCTCAATTTAGCACCCATCCACATTACAATTTAGTACAGACACTGTCTGACATTTGCCAGATGGCCAGTCGGTCTTTACTTTTGAGCCTGTAAGTTCCGGTGAGTTTCTCGCCTAAAAGCACATCTTTCTGAGAAACATATGTGATGGTTTACAAGGAAAAGGCCCAGTTATCGGTAAGTCTATTTTTAGCAGAACGTGGTATATAGCCATAAAACCGATAACTGTACCTTTTAGTTTTTAGTCGATTTAGATAACAGCATATCTCATATACAGGAAAAGTTTTCATTATACTCTCAATGTTACTAAATCAGAAAAATTAATTATTTTATCAACTAGGGTTTGATAAAAAAAATCTAATGTGGGCACCACATGACTTTCCCTGCAGACTTATATTCACGTTCTATTTATTTAAATTAAATTTAATTCACTTTTAATTCAATTTTCGTTCTCATTTGAAAACTGGACTTATTTTCAAAAATGGTGTAGGAAAAATACGAAAAACAAAAATATCTCGAGAACGGCTAGTCCTAGTGCAATGGGGTTGGTCTTATTCTTTTCTTCGCTAAAAATTACGTATTAAACAAGCATTTAATGGCTATATTTGAGCATACGTAGTTCTTAAGTTTAGATTTTGATAATTTTTGCGGGCCATTTTGCAAAAAAGGCAGGTTATTTGTTTTCGAATTATACCAAAATCTAATCAGCACCAGGGTGACCTACAAGCGACTTATCTACCAAATTTTGTGAAATTTGGTCCATTAGTTTTTCAGTTACAGTGGATACAAGCTTTTGTGGGCCATTTCGCAAAAAAAGCAGGTTATTTTAACCCGAGTCATACCCAAAACTAATCAGCACCAGATTCGTGCACAAGTGACTTACCTACCAAATTTTATGAAATTCGGTCGATTAGTTTTTTAGTTACAGTGGATACAAAATCTGCACAGACAGACAGACACACAGACACACACACAGACGTCACGCTAAAAATGGGTTTTTCGTATTCTAGAGGTCTTGAAACGTGTAGATCCGTCGAAAACTCGAATTCCGATTTTCGGCATGATTCCAATACTTTCCCTATACATCACAATGTATTGCAGGGAAAGTAAAAATCTGATGTGAGCAGCACATGACTTTCCCTGCAGACTTATATTAACGTTCTCTTTATTTTAATTAAATTTATTTCACTTTTAACTCAATTTTCGTTCTCATTCGGTAACCGGGTTTATTTTCAAAGGTGGCGTAGAGAAAGTACTAAAAACTAAAATATCTCGAGAACGGCTAGTCCTAGTGTAATGGGGTTGGTCTTATTCTTTTCGTCGTTAAAAATTACGTATTAAACAAGTATTTAATAGATATATTTGAGTATACCTAGTTCTTTAGTTTAGATTTTGACAATTTTTGCGGGCCATTTTGCTAAAAGAGGCAGGTTATTTTTTTCCGATACGTACCGAAATCTAATCAGCACCAGGGTAACCTATAAGTGACTCATCTACCGAATTTTGTAAAATTCGGCCTATTAGTTTTTCAGTTAGAGTGGATACAAACTTTTGAGGGCCATTTCGCAGAAAAAAAGGCGTCTTCTTTTACCCCAAATGGTACCCAAAACTAATCAGCACCAGACTCGCTCACAAGTGACTTACCTACGAAATTTTGTGAAATTCGCTCCATTAGTTTCTTAGTTAGAGTGGATACAAAATCTGCACAGACAGACAGACACACAGACAGACGTCACGCTAAAAATAGTTTTTTCGTATTCTAGAGGTCTCGAAACGTATAGATCCGTCGAAAACTCGAGTTGCGATTTTCGGCATGATTCCAATACTTTCCCTATACATTACCATGTATTGCAGGGAAAGTAAAAAACAAAAAAAACGGCTTTTAAAAGACTAAACGTGATCTAAACCATGGTTTAATAAAACAAGGAAGTTCAATCATGCATAAAAGCATTGATTATGATTACTTTCCAACTGAAATAGAATTTTATTTAAAAATCTCTAAAATGCGATACATTTAGCGGTGATATTTTTTAAATTATAACAGTAATAACGTATTATATTTGAAAACTGAACTTTATTCAAATGACGTCACCAAAATATAAATCGTCTGGATCTGTATGTAAAAGTAATGAATATTTCATTCGTATCATTTTTATTCAAGACTCCAGAGCTAAATATTTTTGCACGAAAAAAATTCAGCAATTCTTATACAACTCATCTTACAATTACTTGTTTACATTCTGCATCCATTAAAATAAGGCTTCGATCTAGAAATCATCAAAGTTGGATGATCATTTAAACTCAAAAATATTGTAATTGCGTTGACACAGAATATAGATCCACGAAAAATACGCAAAATTTAAGCGGTTTTAGGACGGATGCAACACTCAATATAAACAGGAAAGATCAATCATGCATAAGCCTTGATTATGAAACACTTTCCAACTCAAATGTAATTTCATTTAAAAATTTCTAAAATGTGATACATTCAGTAGTGATATCTTTTACATTATCACAGTACTACAGTAATTTATTATACTTAAATACTATATCGAAATATAAATCATCTGATTCTTTATGCAAAATAAATGAATATTTCATCCATATAACTTGTATTCCAGACTCCAGAGCTAAATAATTTTGTGTGAAAAAAATTCAGCAGTTCTTATGTAATTCATCTTACAATCGCTTGAGTTATTTGCATTCTGCATATGTTAAAATTAGGCTTCGTTGAAGAAATAATAAAAGATTAGGGATCATTTAAAATCACAACTATTGTAATTGTATAGGCACGGAATTTAGATACACAGATAATACACAGATGCACAGATAATATATGTGTGTATGTGCATGTACTCAAACTACTGGAATCGTGCCGAAGTTCGGAACTCGAATTTTCAAAGGATCTACACGTTTTGAGACTTCTAGAACACGAAAAAACTATTTTTAGGAAGACGTCTGTGTGTGTAAGGGTGTATCTTTCTAGAACACGAAAAAACTATTTTTAGGAAGACGTCTGTGTGTGTAAGGGTGTATCTGTGTATGTTTCTGTGTGTCTGTGTGGATATTACATCCAGTCTAATTGAAAAACTAATGGACCGAACTTCATTCTATTTGGTAGGTATGTTTGTTGTGGGAAATCCTGATGTTCATTAGATTATAGTACGATTCGTAATAAAAGAATCTGCCTTCTTTGCGGAATGGCCGCAGAAATTGCCTTTATCCACTCTAGCTAAAAACTAATGGAACAAATTTAACAAAATTTGGTGTATAATATTTCATTAACCTACAAGTGATTTATATACCAAATTTAACAAAATTTTGTATATAAATCATTTGTAGGTTATTCTGGTACGATTCGGGAAAAAGGAACGGGCTATTTTTGCGAAATGGCCCGCAAAAATCGTTATATATAACAATAAAAGACTACGTGTGCTCAATTATATCAATTAAATTCCTATTTTATACGTGATTTTTGACAACAAAAAGAATAAGACTAACCCCATTACCCTAGGACTAGCCGTTCTTGAGATATTCTAGTTTTTTCGCGTTTTCGCTACGCCACCTTTGACAATAAGTCCAGCTATCAAATGATACCAAATTTAAGTTTAACGTGCAAATTCAATGTCATTTAAAATACTTATTTCTGTTATTTTGTGCAGATAAACTCAAATTATTATTGAAGAAAAAAAGAGAACGTGAATATGAGTCTGCAGGGAAAGACATGTGCTGTCCTCATCAGAATTTTTAACAATATTACAACAATGATTTATAGAAGTGAACGGGGATTATTTTCAGGCCATTTCGAAAAAAAATGTATGATCTATATTTAAAGATCCATCAAATTTTTGTCGAATAAAATGTTGAGCAAATTTAAGCTGTGTACCAAATTTTAACTCTCTAGGACGTAGGAAAGTGCATTAAAAATGCCATCAAATAAGTATATCATGAAGAGTTATATAAAATTTAAAAAAAATGAAAGATTGTTATCTACCAAATTTATGTTAAAATGTGAAGCCTCTCCCATATGCAAAACATTTAAACAAATGGGAAGATATTTATTATATAATATATCTCTCTTTTCTTTCTGGAGGATATCCCAAAGTCAGAATTTAATTGAATTCGTTTTTTTCCTTATATTAAATAATTTTTAATTAAAAAACTACTTAACATATTTTACTGAATTTTTTTTATATATTCTATGGGATAATGGGAATATTTCCTAAAAATTTCGAAACAATTCGTGAATTCATACAATTCTAATTTTTCAAACATTTTTTAAGTTTACTTAAAAAATGTTTGAAAAATTAGGTCCTATAGGGTTCAATGTATTTCATTTTTTCAACCCGGGCTCAATAAAAAACTAATTGGGTGATATTCTTTATTTATATTCCCATAGGTCCCACAGACCTTCTGAAAAACATACTAAATTTCATTCTGATAAAGTCATTTTTACAGCAGTTATCGTGCTAACGGACAGACAGACAGACAGACAGACAGAATGAACAAAGTCATAAACACTTTTCAACTTTGTTGTAAAGTGTTAATTAAAAAGAACTTTTAAAAATCACGATTTTCACAGTTGGAAAAAACGATCTTCTATTTTATTTTGAAGTGGGTCACGTGATCTCTTCATATAATATGGGTGTCGTTATTATTTTAATTTTTATTTAAAAACCACCGAACATGTTTTGTTTAAATGTTTTTTATATATTTTATGGAATAATTTGAATATTCTCTAAAATTTTCGAAACAATTTGGGAATTTTAAATTCACTTAAAAAATGTCTGAAAAATGAGGTCCCATAGGGTTCAATATATTTCATTTTTTCAACCCGGGTTCAATCCAAAACTAATTGGGTGATATTACTCATTTACATTCCCATATGTTCCACAGACCGTCTAAACAAAATACTACAATTTCATTTTGATAAAATCACTTTTACGGCAGTTATCATGCGAACGGACAGACAGACAGACAGAATGAACAAAGTCTTAAACACTTTTCAACTATGTTGGAAAAAACGTTACAAAAAACGTTTTTACAAAAACGGTTTTTAAAAGAAAAACCGTGATTTAACTGTTTATTAAATAAAAAAAATGATGCAAACAACAACTTAAAGAACCCCATTGTTTAATCCAAGGTTTGATCAAATTGGGTTTAAACTGTAAAAGTTTATGCAAACGTTCTCTGTATCGTTGTCACCGTTTGTTTACAAATGTGTCATTTTGTTTTAGGTAGAAGATCTTACCAAGGCCATGGAGTCCAAAGACCGCCCTATTCCATGGTCTCGACCCGATACTGGCGAAGCTAAACTCAGCGAAGAACTGGATTCTACTAGGAGAGAATACGACAGCAGGATGTCCATCATGTCTTCAGAGATGGCCAGCATGCAGTCCCAGATCGCCAACCTGGCTGCAGAGAGGGATTCTTTGAAGTCACAGCTGTCCTCCGTAGAGAGAAACGCGGAGGAGATAAGGACAGGGTCCCTTAAGAGAGAAAGGGCAAGAAACAGGGAAGAGGTAAACATAGATGAATATGTAGTTTAATGAATCAAAAGAAATATTGTAATAATTTAAACTACATTTTAAAATGTTACAGTAATGAAAATTGAGCAGTTTCAAAAATATAACATACCAATAGTATTTGGGTCTCATTCTACACTAGCAGTATACCCATTCTTCGTACGTGGAATATAATGAAAAAATTTAAAATTCACAATCATGTGCAAAGTTATATAGTATACTAAACGACATTGTTAATCAAAATATTCTATTTGTCATAGCGGGTTCCGTGGGAATCTAAAGTCACCACGGATACCGGCCAGACACGGCAGACCGAGAGTCTAACTCTCACCAAATTTGTAACCCAGGTTCGAAACACACCTCTCGTCAGCTGGAGGATTCCAACTGATGACCTGTGAAGGAAAACCCAACAAATACCAAAGAATTACCTTTACCTTCAAGGATACACCAGGAGCTGAAAACACATAAATTCAGTACAGATTCTACACAAATAAGAACACATGATTTTAGTTCAAATCCAATATTTATTAATTATTCAAGAAGTGGAGTTGCATATCAAATACAATTACAGATTTTCTAATTTAACCACTGGACCTCACTTTACCAAGAATCATCGGCTCTTTGCCGGAATTTAATATAAATTCAATAAATCAAATAATTTCATATTCCAATTAAGTAAAATAATGGTATGGTCAGAGAGAATGCACACACCCGGGGAACGTTAAAGGCCTACGTAATTACTGTATTTCAAACAATATAAAATCAATTTAGATTAATATGGCTTAGATAAAGCTTCAATATGAAGAAAGAAACTGTAGTTAGAATATATATATGTATAATGCTGCAGAAGATCCTATGGATGAAAAGTTCTGCAGAGGTCGATGCACAAGTCCAGACGACTGCCCATCGGCAGGTCTAAAGGTACAAGTCTTACCTCAAAATATTCTTGGAAGGACTCATGGCAGATAGAGCACAGGCATCCACTGATAATTTCCCTCGGGGCAACATTGCCCCGCTCCAACAGGAACGGTTGAACCGCAGTTTCCGGCAAGGTGCCGGATCAGGTCAGCCGAAGGAACAGCTTCATATTTGCTCTCTCTGGTCCCGGTACTCGACCAAGCGAGATGAGGCATCATCTCTACGTTTACACGGCGGACGACGGTCGGCGAGGGCAAGGCATCATCAGATCTTGGCAGTGGCGACGGTAACAGCAGTGGCGATGGTAACAGCAGTGGCAGGTGGCATCTCTCCCAACCCTCACAACACGGTAACTCCGCCTGAGGGCTAAGTCCCGCGTTGACGTGAGTTCGAAGATGTGTTTAGGGAGAGAGCCCCGAGTTACAATTTACGCAGCTTATATACATTCCAGATGGATCCAGAACCCGTCCAATAGAAAATGACATGGGCTCACATCATCTCCTCTCCACCAATCGAAAATTACTTCCAATTCAAAATCATCCACAGTTCCGCCCCACAACGGACGATTCCAAAGGCACGCGTATCTGCCGCGTGACAACAAGGAGACATCTGTCTCCGCCAGCAAGCCAGACTAACAGGCGTCATTCCCAGAGTGTGCGAGAATTATTATAACGAAATAAAAAATGGCCACAGATCTGCACAGAATCAGATACAATACGATAATAAAATATATAATGACCTGAGGGTTCCAGGACACAGATTAATTAAATAAAAGTTTAAAAATACAGAAGTTATGCAATTTATAAAGGAGTGACGAATGCCGTCACGACAACTCCCCCTCTCTCCGGAGAAAAAAAATACGACAATGGAGGATTTTTTTCATCCACACCAGCAGAAGCAAGTAGACATCAGGCTCCTTGAAGTCCATGACCTTCAAGAAAAAAATTTCAACAAAATTTTTGAAAAGATGCAGTCGGCCAAAACTACATCAAGGGCTCTTGACACGAACACCATCCCACATGGGCGCATGTCGAAGAACCAGAGCCAAAAGTAACCTAAAAGTGACTGCAAATGAGTCCAATCCTAATGAATACAAGCCCTTCACAAAAGTTTTCACATTAAGTGAATTTCCAAAATATCAAATGATTACATTAAAATTTCAATAAAATTCTGATTTTCAATTAAATTCAAAGTTTCCAAATAAATTCAAAATTGCAATTAAATATTTACAAAATTAACCCTCAAGTCAGCACAAAGTTAAAATAATTTTTCCAAATAAAATTTTCAATTAATAAACTATTTTCAATTATCTGCTTTTAAATTTCAAATTATTTCACATTCTTTAAATAATTAAATTCCAGCAATTATATTTACAAGTGGTCAGCAGAACATTTTTCAATTATAATATTAAGTTTCATTTTCTTTATATTGCAATAAAATTTAATGACCACACAAAGTTTTCTTTTCAATTATATACAGCAGCAAGTATGTGGCTCAAGCATTGTCTAAATAGACACAGCAGACTTTATAAATAACTATTTTTAAAATAACAATATAAATATTGAAACAGATTCAATTTAAGTGACCATACCAAGAACAATTAAATTTTTTATACCAACCTGGTCCAGTGGCGAACAAACATCCATTGACAATCAAAAACTGTCCATTTGACACAAAAGTATTTTCTTTTCCTCTTACAAAGAGGCAGCGAGCAGGCAACATTCATGACACAGGTATTCTTACCATAATACCATTTTAATATATTATACAATTCTCAATTCAAAAGTTTAAATTATTAATTAATTATCATTTTAATTTTCAACAATATTTCCAAAATCATTATTATTATCAATTATAAATCTCATTTGATATTCAAATCATTCTTTTATCAATTAATGACACTTTTTCCAAATAATCATTTCATAAATACAACATTATTATTTTATTTTAATTATTCAACCAGATCATGTGGCCGAAAAGGGGGATCAGTGGTCGAAAAAACACGTCCACACAATTCTAAATTCCAAACTTGAAATTAAATTATTTCTTTTCTTTTTTTTTTTTTTTTCAAATATCAAATGTAAACAACTGTGGACAACCGTGGCAAGCAATCAACAAAAGGTGACCGGGTGACAGAACCAACTCAACACACTGTGATCATTTATATTTTTTTTTTCAATACTCGAATCATTTTCTCCAAAGTCCTGTGACTCGCAAAAAAAACACATGAAAATATACACTAGATCAATATGTCAAGAAATTTTTCTCAACATCAAAAGATTAAATATGAAATATAATATATGCGATTAAATATGCAAATAATTATCAAGAGATTCTTTCTCCTAATAACAGCAAAAGGATATATATGAACATATAACATAAATAAAACAAGAAACAAATGTGGCAGTAAGGGAAGGTCTTACTCCACAAAACACATTTATATACACTTCTCATTCCAAAAAAAAACATTCTCTTAATACCACTCAATGGAATTTGGAACATCCCCGAAGCAACAGACAAAGACAACCAGCTCCTAGTACTGGCGTCAGCAATTTTAAAGAAATTTAGAAGAAAGGCAGTGTGCCCGTCAACACAACTACCACACCTACAAGAACAGAATGCGGGTAACACTCAATACCTGCAGGGCAAAAGTTCCGAAAAAGGCCTAAAGCAAGGATGACCAATTCCACATCCTACTACACATGTAAAAAAAAATACAGTTTTTATATGAAATCAATTTATGTACAACACAGCAATATGCAGTTTATTTTGGTCTCGTTTTTCGAGAACCAACCGAGTCACGGAGAAAATGCCAAAATTTTTCTGTCACCACCGGTTCACACCGAAATAAAATATTTTGTTTCATAAACAACAAGTGCCTCAATTTCATCAGTGCTCTACAGGCACGGGCACGAAAATCAATTCTGAACTTCAATTCCCATTTTTTTGTAATAATCATTTCTTATGTATTATTATCTTTTCTTTTTCTCATGAAGTTCACTAAGCTTTGCCACCAAGTAAAAATATCTTAAAATTTCAAAACAAATTTTTCGCCACTCCCCAATCAAAACATCAAGACCACAGATCCAAATTTCAAATTTCTTAAATCAATATCTAAATATTACCAAATTCTTAAATTATTCGTAAATAACAAATCATTAAAGTATCAATTTTTCAGAATTTCAAACATTTGTAAATAAATAAGTGTCATCTCAAAATTCACTAATTTTCATTTAATTTCATTAATTTCTTTTCTCAAATTTAATATATTTCTCTTAAAATTAAGTTTAAGTTGCCTGCCAAAGATGTTATAAAGTTATTTGAAGTCAAGGACGAAATTCAATCATTCAAAGAAAAAATCTTTTTCTCAATGTTATTTCACTTTTGCACCAATTTTCAATATTAATTTATTAAGTGCAAACAAAAATTTAAATGTGCAACTCCTAATTAAATGAAATCCAAAGTTTATTTTTATAGTTAATCATTACGTTTTCAAAATAAAATTCTTAAATTCAAATCAAAATATTTTTAAGTATGGATTTCAGAAAGTAAATATGTAAAGTAAAATTCAAAAAAATTATCAAGTAAATTAACTTGTGGAATCCAATTTAAAAATTCAACATTTCTCAAAATAAATTAGAGTTCACTGACTCTTACTAGATTTCCACATAAGGTAAACAAACTTTTAAAATGTTCTTATTTCATTTTAATTCAAATTTGTGGAACACATTCTCAATGTTTCATATTAACGTAATTAACTTAGAGTTTCTTTACTCTATCCCGTTCCACATTTCCAATACAATAAATCATTATATAACCTTAGAATATTTCAATTTGCATTAAATATTTGTGGATTCACTTTCCACACATCAATATTCTATTTGTAATTAATTTTAGAGTTTCTCTACTCTTAATTCAAATTTCCACAAAACCAGACTCCATTCAATTATTATAATATTATTTTTTTCTAAATATTTCTCTAAATATTTCATGTTATCAACAGGAGTCACAAAATTATTCTAAGTTTTTAAAATATCTCAATTCAATTGATTTCAAAATGCAATTATCTTTTATTATCCAAATTTAGTTAATATAGTTAAGAAAATATTTATTTTAGTCAATATATTTTTCGATGTTAAAGACATTCATTTCAATTCCGTCATACAAATAAAATTTCTACTTCTACACTTCAAACCAAAACTTATCGAAAGTAGGTCAAATGTTTCTCATACGTCATCAACAAAATTATTTCATTTTCGCTCTGCATCATGCAGGAATGTCTAGCACGGGGGGGGAAAGAACATTTCGTTTACACAATCGGCGTCAGCTCATTATCGGCTGAAGTAAACACAGCTCTTTTTAACTCAATCGAAAACCCAGAGCCCAGGAATGGAACTTTCAATTTCTTTATGTAATTAATTTCAGAACAATATATATTTTTTTTTTTTTTCATTCAATACCAAGGGGAAACAAGGGAAATCTGAGGCCGAAAATATATTTCAAACTTTAAATTCAATATCAACGTTAATAAATAAGTCACTTTTCGACTTTCCTCATAATATTTCAATTTAAATCATTTCATTATTCTTATTTTTAAAACATTTCTCCACAATTTCTATTTAATATTTCGACATTATATTTTCAAATTTTCAACATTTCATTTTTCAATACCTCACCTGCGAGCAACTCATTCTGACAGAATTTTCAAACTTTTCAACAAAAACTCGCCGGACACAATACGGAATTGAGCAAATATTCTGACCAACGGTTCTTCCCGAAACAAAATTTTTTTTTTACTTTTTTCTTTTTGAGCAAGACTTTTTATTGCTACCGAAATTAACACAGATGAGTGCAAAGGGGGATCAACCCACGTAAACAACAGTTCTTAATATTAAGCAACATTCCAAACAAAGTCAATTCCAACCCAAGAAACTCAACACCCCTCAAAATTGTTTGTGAGGCAATTTCGAGCAACAAACACTGAACACAGAGTGTAAACCGGGTAGCTAATCCTATTACACAACAAAACACAACAGAACATACGAGTGAAAAACGGGTCGACTTCCGTAATCACAACAAAACAAAACAGAACTTAGGAAGGTCAAGACACGAAAATAAATATTTAGCAAAATATTTGGATGCAAAAATTTTAGCAAGGAGGCAGAAACAAACAGGTGGAGAATCAATCATTTCATTTAATCATCCTGAGGCAAACAAATCAATTTCAATCACTCACAAGCACTCAGGGAAAATAAATATTCAAACATGGCTCTCAGTCCCACACAAACACATTTTTACAAGTTGACTTTTCAAAAATATCATTTTTCATAAAATTATTATTTATCTTTATAAAACTGTGGAAACAGATTTTTCATTTCTTATTTTATAAATTTCACAAACAATTCAATTTATTCAAGTCAAAATTTCATCTTTCAAATTCTAAGTCAACATTTTCCAATAAATTTACCCCTTTTTCGAAAAAAATTCCTGGCTCATCCCCGAATTATTGAAATGACACAGTACATACATTTCATTTTGATAATACACAATTTTTCACTTTATATATTTTTATGTGCTCATTTAATATTTCATTTGTAAATATCATCATCAAATATGTGTCAATATAATATTTCATATATGTAATCAATTTTTTTCCAATTTCAGTATTCAATTATACATAATACCATATTTTTCACTTACCGTAATAAAATGTACTCTTTTCTTTTCTTTTTATCATAAACAATTCACAACTCATTTATTTTACTCAATAATTTACGTGATCTAAAAGGACCTTTATTTTATATTATTATTATATTTTTTTCCTTAAAACTCAAATTTACAATTTGGTCCAACAACTCGAGTCTGTCTGTCATACAGAACTCAAAACCTGTAACCAAAACAGAACTCAAAACCTCTTGGCTACACAACAACAAACTTTTTTCACACGGAATTATTTTTATTTTCTCACGTAATTATTTTTATTTTTAAATTCTTCATATTTATCAAATCTTATATGTCATAATTAGTTGTTATAAAACACAGGGTGTAAAATCAAATCATTAAACTATTTAATATTTCAGTATTTAATATCTTAGTATTATTTAAAATTCAAATATTTAATTTAAGCATTTATAATCAATTTACAAAATTTTCTGATCAAATCTCAAGAACAACCCTCATCTCCAATTCAAAATTTCAAATCCATTTTTAACCATCTAACATTCCATGAGACTCGGACTCTGCAAACCCCAAATTTTCATTCTTTTTTTTTTTCATTTGGGAAAGGGCTCAATGAGCTCGTCGTAATAAACTTTTTTTTTTTTTTTTTTTTTCTTTTTGCAGTGAATCTCCTCACATAACTCAAACAAAAATTCGAAACCGAAACAAGAAGAATTCTCAAAATTCAAAAGCGAAAGTTCTTTTAAACAAATATTTACATTTAACTTTCTTATATATCAACTTTAATTTTCAATTTAATTAATATAAAGTTTTAAATAATCAATTTCTTAATTCTTAAGTTTTCTACAAAGTTTAGAACATTTCTTAAAACATTTTTACTGTCAGCTACTTAACATGTATTCTTACTTTATGTCACTCTATTATACACCCCTCAACAAGTCATAATAAATAAATAGATATGGAATTTCTCATTTTATTTCCGTGCAACTTTTGCACCATTTTTTTTTTCTTCTCAAATCTGGCTATGTGTCACTCTGCACATACCAACAACTACTACTTTATTTTTTTTTTCCACATCGCAATATTTTTCAACACTAATATACTCAATCATTCCATATCTCTTTTATTTCTGATATTATTTTCAACACACGTCACAATCATGTAGTCGCAATCCGGTAGTCATAATTAAGGATTGTCATTTCAATGCAGGTGTACTTTCGATTCAGATTTTAAATTAAAATTTATATTTCAATTTACACAGATTTCATTTTATTTTATTTTTCGAATGAAATTCAGAAGATGGCCTCCATTCTCGGCCTAAATTTTCAATCTCACATTTTAAAACAAAACTAAACACACGGAGTTTCAAAAATTGCCAAGCCAATTTTTCTCTCTCTTTTTTTTTTTCTTATTGGGAAAATTGCTCAACAGAGCTCGAAGATAAAATTACAGCAAATTCTTAAATCTCACACAGACATTAATACTTTCAAAATTCAGATCAAAAACAGAAGAATTCCCCAAAATTTCAAATCGAAACCAATTCTCACAGTAGAACTTTATACTATTTAAATTCAATTTTTAAAGTAATTCTTTAATTAAATTTTCACTTTTAACAGCTTTATATATTTTATAGTTAGTAATTTTCATTTATCATAAAAATTTTCAGATTCTAAACAATTTTCCAAAACTGTATTCTTAACCATTTTTATCGTACACCAAGCATTTTCGTTTTATACCATGCCACTTTTCACTAAAATTTCACACATTTAAACTATTTTTCTGTATAAATACTTTTTACAATAATTTCATAAATAATGCATACAAATTTTCAATACAAAAGTGTGCAACTCTCAAAACCGAAACTCAAACCATACCAACGGTCCAGTTTCACCAAAAATTTTCAAAACTCCATACAACAAAATTTAAAACACACAGGTGCTCGAGAGGGAAGGTCAAAGGCACCAATTGTCATAGCGGGTTCCGTGGGAATCTAAAGTCACCACGGATACCGGCCAGACACGGCAGACCGAGAGTCTAACTCTCACCAAATTTGTAACCCAGGTTCGAAACACACCTCTCGTCAGCTGGAGGATTCCAACTGATGACCTGTGAAGGAAAACCCAACAAATACCAAAGAATTACCTTTACCTTCAAGGATACACCAGGAGCTGAAAACACATAAATTCAGTACAGATTCTACACAAATAAGAACACATGATTTTAGTTCAAATCCAATATTTATTAATTATTCAAGAAGTGGAGTTGCATATCAAATACAATTACAGATTTTCTAATTTAACCACTGGACCTCACTTTACCAAGAATCATCGGCTCTTTGCCGGAATTTAATATAAATTCAATAAATCAAATAATTTCATATTCCAATTAAGTAAAATAATGGTATGGTCAGAGAGAATGCACACACCCGGGGAACGTTAAAGGCCTACGTAATTACTGTATTTCAAACAATATAAAATCAATTTAGATTAATATGGCTTAGATAAAGCTTCAATATGAAGAAAGAAACTGTAGTTAGAATATATATATGTATAATGCTGCAGAAGATCCTATGGATGAAAAGTTCTGCAGAGGTCGATGCACAAGTCCAGACGACTGCCCATCGGCAGGTCTAAAGGTACAAGTCTTACCTCAAAATATTCTTGGAAGGACTCATGGCAGATAGAGCACAGGCATCCACTGATAATTTCCCTCGGGCAACATTGCCCCGCTCCAACAGGAACGGTTGAACCGCAGTTTCCGGCAAGGTGCCGGATCAGGTCAGCCGAAGGAACAGCTTCATATTTGCTCTCTCTGGTCCCGGTACTCGACCAAGCGAGATGAGGCATCATCTCTACGTTTACACGGCGGACGACGGTCGGCGAGGGCAAGGCATCATCAGATCTTGGCAGTGGCGACGGTAACAGCAGTGGCGATGGTAACAGCAGTGGCAGGTGGCATCTCTCCCAACCCTCACAACACGGTAACTCCGCCTGAGGGCTAAGTCCCGCGTTGACGTGAGTTCGAAGATGTGTTTAGGGAGAGAGCCCCGAGTTACAATTTACGCAGCTTATATACATTCCAGATGGATCCAGAACCCGTCCAATAGAAAATGACATGGGCTCACATCATCTCCTCTCCACCAATCGAAAATTACTTCCAATTCAAAATCATCCACAGTTCCGCCCCACAACGGACGATTCCAAAGGCACGCGTATCTGCCGCGTGACAACAAGGAGACATCTGTCTCCGCCAGCAAGCCAGACTAACAGGCGTCATTCCCAGAGTGTGCGAGAATTATTATAACGAAATAAAAAATGGCCACAGATCTGCACAGAATCAGATACAATACGATAATAAAATATATAATGACCTGAGGGTTCCAGGACACAGATTAATTAAATAAAAGTTTAAAAATACAGAAGTTATGCAATTTATAAAATTATCTTCACGGGCAGATCTGAAGGCACGGGCAGATCTATACAAAATTATCTTCACGGGCAGATCTGAAGAATAAAATATCCTGGTCCCGTTTGTCAACACATTTATAATAAATATGAAATGAATCGATATATGTAAAAGAAAAGCGCTAAAATTGTATGGTACTACTTATATTCGCGAATGTTAAAAGATATACTCGTGTATTAACAGAAGATTACACTTATTACAATATATGAGCTTCTAAAATATTTGCCAAAATAAAACAATGACGTAATAAATTGAAAATATCAAAAAAACCCGTAAAGATTACCTGTACTACAGCACATGAGTTTCTGAAATCTTTTGTTAAAATAACAATAATCCCGGAAAATATCAATAATAATAATGTTTAAATCTGAAGACCGTAATTGATATAATCCAGTCAAAAGTGCAATATCGATTAAATTTATTTTATATTCATATCTTTATTATTTAAATCGGAAAAGATTTAATAAAAATCGTCTGCTGCATAAATACATTGGTTTAAATCCGTTGCTGGGCGACAAGATTTTCTTCAAATAAATTGGTGGAAAAAATATCGTCTGCATAATGCTATCTCTATGGAAGGTTTAATTGTGCGTTTTTAATTAATATCTAGATAACTCCTGGTGCTAGAACCTCGAAACATGGAGTGCATTTTAAGTGGGACTATTCCAAGTCTATCCCGAAAATGTCATCCAATTCGGTGCGATGATTGGACCATACTGCATGACAAGTACTGCATGACCAGTACTGCATGAAACGTGAGTCTAGGACAAACAATAGCGACCATTTCCTTCGCTTTCCCGCATTACTAAGTTGATGTTGATGACCCAGACCGTCCGACCTACCAGAAAGGTGTAAGGTAACTGTATGGACGGCCGGGAAGTGCCACCCAATTTAGACCGGAACCCAGTGGGGGAGGCATCCACAGGGACCGTACCCTCCTTCCCCTACCACCAACCTCTCGGAAGGACTTACGGACCCACATGTTTAACGTGATCGTACTCCGCATGAACACGGCGGCATATGTGGCAGCGTGCAAATCTAGCGCGCAAACCACGGGGATACCGCACCCGAGATGGCCAACAGCACGCGGCGTTCCGAGGTGGTCACCCACCAAGTTACTAACCGCGCCCGATGCTGCTTGACTTCGGTGATCTAACGAGAACCGGTGTTTTCAGCACGGTACGGCCGTTGGCCTCCGCATTACTAAGTGAAATGCTTCTTTTGTTCATAAAAAAATCCTTTTCTGTTCAAATTTAAGTTTTAGAGGAGTTATCGCCAGGCAAAGCATACAGACAGACAGTCAACAGAAAATCTCATCCAACTGAAAAAGAAAAAGAAAAGAAAAAGCTTTGTTACTTACTCTCTCTCAACTTGAATGAAGAAAATCGTTAAAATACGTGTGAAATCTAGATATTTTAATATAGAAATTCTTCTATCTGCTGTTTCACAATCACTCGTTAAATACTTAAGAAACTCAATTTTCTGATTAAATGCATTTAGTTATGTGAATAGCACGATAGAAAGATCTTTTTAGTAATTTAAATTATCGAATATTTTTAATGGATGATTACCAAATACAAGTAATAAGCCGTGAATAATTTTAAAATTGAATGGTCGTGGTCGTGCTAACAGGTAGTCGCTAAAGGCAGTGCTAATTAATATTATACACAGCGGTAAACTTTTCCGTATCTAAAATAACTTGTCTTTCTTCACAGGTTACTATTGAAAGCAAAAGATATGATTTCACTATTGTATTTTATTTAAAACATATGCTCTTTGCACAATTTACGTTCATTCTTTACAGGCAGATGCAGCCAGACGAAAGGTACAAGAACTTCGTTACCAGCTGGAAGATTTGCGAGAACAACTGGACGACTCCATGCTGGAAAACAAGAACCTGAAGCTGCAGATTGAGACAGACAAGAACGGCTTTGAAATCGAGATTGCTGAGCTTAAGTCCAGGATCAACCAGGTGAGTCAATTTAGCAACGAACTAATTTGCAGATGCCACATTAATTAGAAGGGCGTGTTACACAAATAATTATGTCTCTAATTGAACCTTGATTTCTCTTTTTATTACCTTTTCTCTTCGGTCGGACGTTGGCTTCCAGCCGATTACTCTTCCATTTGGTACATCGTTGAATCTTTCGATTACATTGACGAACGTTGACCTTTATTTTCCATTACCTTTCCTTATGGTCGGAGGTTGACCTTCCTTTTGATTACCTCTCCCTTTATTCAGACGCTGGCTTTCCTTTCTGTTACCTTTCTTTCAATCGAACGTTTGCCTTCCTTTTGCTTACCCTTCCATTCGGTAGGACGTGATCTACCTTTGGATTATCTTCTCATCATTCAGACGTTGGCCATCATGATTGCTTTTCTTTTATTCTGACGTTGACCTTATTTATTTTATATTTTCATTCCATTAGACATTGACCTTCCTTTTAATTACCTTTTCCCTTATTCAGACATTGGTTCTTTCTTCGCTAACCGCCCATTCATTTGGATGTTAGCCTTCTTTTCGATTACCCTTCCTTTAATACGTACGTTGGCCTTATTTTCACGTACCTTTCTTATTTTCCTTTCGTTCGGGCGTTGGTTTTCCTTTCGATTACCTTTCCATTTGGTCGGACTCTGACCTTCCTATTGAAGTTACATTATTAAACGTAGCATTATAAAAGTTACATTATTAAAAGTTATATTTAGTTAACTTGAATTATCGTATCCTTCACTATTGATTATTCCTATAAATCAATGGTACTAGTTGAGGATTTTTTCTGAGGTATTGCTTCTTCATTGATTTAGTTGTTGTGAGGTAATGCAACCAATCTACTAATTCTGCACGCTTGAAATGTGGTGTGTACATTCTGCTAAATATTTAGAAGAAATGCTCTATGAGACCTTATATAAGAAAATGATGGTCACTTTTGGCGTGTTCGTTACGAGATATTTGCAATATATATTTTTTTCAATTATAGCTGGAGGAGCAAAAGATCCTGGAGTCCACGCGGGGTCAGACTCGAAACATCGCCAAGACACGCCTGGAGCTGAACTGGGAGAAGGAGCGCGGGGAGCTTCAGCATCTTTTGGCTGAGACGCAGAGGATGGTCGGGGACCTGCGGAGTCGTGTGCAGCAAGCAGAGACCGAGCGGGAGAAAGAGCGGCAGGCTGTGCGAAAGCAAATACTCGACATGAGGAGCACTACGGAAAAGGAACGACAAGAAAGCAGGAGGAAGATGAGCGAGGTTAGTAAAAACTTTCAAAATCATATAAAGCAACGTCTACATACTTTTCAAAGTCTAGTGAAAAAGCAAAAACGTATAATCGAAATGAAGGTAAATGGATAAGGTAACGGAGATAAACTTATAAAATAGTAGCGCATGAACTGTACTTTACTGTACTTATTAATAAATTCGCATGTGCAGAGACACAATCATCGATGGTTTTAAAGCACACCTTTACAAGCAAAGAACTTTTGTCAACATTAACCCTTTCGGGACGATTGGCACGCCCGCGTGTCGGCTGCGAACTTGCATTCAAGGACGGACGGCACGCACTCGTGACGGAGGAAACTTTACCGTAAACGGCGAGTGGCACGCATGCGTGCCTTCACGTGAAACGTTTTAATTTGTCTACTAGATGGCGTTAAATGTCCGTGGAACTAACTTCAATGTATTTTGCAGATACATGACCTTGGCATAAGGAGAATCCAATGAATTATTTCTTCATTTGGAACGGTGAAACATGATTTTGTAATATAAACAGACAGAACAATTCTCGCAGCATCAACAATTTTATAATTGAGTTTCGGGTTTCGTTTTTATTTCAGCGTTATGATTTCGTTGGTGAATCATAGGAATATAAGAGAGTATTTTTTTGTTTGGGTTTTAGAGGCAGTTAAATTATTCCTTTATTTTGGATAAAAGAATGGGAGCAACAAACGAGTATTTTGTATTCAGATTTGTATGAAAAATATACATCAAATAGAAAATAAATATTTCTTTTATTCCTGAAAAATGTAGATTTCTGTGTTGAATAGGTGATTTTTAGTGAATTTTTTTCGAGAGTTAGGCTTAGCGCAAAAAATTTGCCGTCCTTTGGGAACAGTTCGGAAGCGAAGCGCTGGGCCGCGGCAGTTCCGGAATGCCGCCGTCCCGAATCGTCTTTTCTTACAATTATAAAAAGCACACTGTGCGATATCTTTCTTAATTGTCATCAACTGATCATCAGAAACTGTGCTTTAAACAACTATTAATTATTTCCATCCCTAGTAGGGATTGATTGCATCAACCTACTTTTCATGGAATTTAATACCACGCAATCGGAAGAGTATTCCTGCTATGTGTGGACAGAATATGTGTACAGAATACTCTGAGAAAGGAAAATTATATTGTGGTTACCAGGTGTATTATTAGCTATGAGATGGATCACAGTGTGCAAAAACCAGCATCATTGATGCTCATGACGACGAAACGAGTAGCGCTCGTTCCCAGCCATTCTAACAAAACGTGTAGTAGACTGGATATACTCATGATAATCACTTAAGAGCTTAATGGGAATTAGTTCATTATAAATCTTGTAGAATTCACGTCTACTATGGAAGAATTGGCTATCGTCAGCTTAGCTGATGCAATGTCAACCAGGGGGGTTCATCCCGGGCATGACTGATTTAATTTTTTTTCTAGTTCTGCGCATGTGATGTCACGGGAATAGCAAACGCTCACATTTTGTTCTCTGGCTCCCTGAAGAGACCGAGAATATCTTTAGACGCCACTGAGGAAGGTGGGCACAGCACAATTAAAACTCTCTGTGCAGGTTCTTTACGCCTAGATATTGTCACTTCAAAATTAACAAACAATTTTTAATTGTAATGATGGGAAAACGTGCTATGTTTTGGCAGCAACGCTCCTACTCCGTGATGTCACGAATGATGAAATACTAAGCTTACTGATGTCAGGCTGACAACTTTTTGATTGGTTATCGGGGTGATGACCCAACATTATTAGAGTCTTGACGTCAGCTTCGAATGCCTGTTCGACATGAGTTTTTTAGGAATATATTAATGGGACAAGCAGAATAATATTTAAAATCAATTGTTTTTCTTTAATGAATAATTTTTCTCTTTTATGTAGCTGCACAGCAGTCTTCTGGAGATTCGAGAATCGCATGCCAAGCTGCGTGGTATGTACGACCGCATGAAGAAGGAGCGGGAGATCCTGCTCAAGGAACGGGAGGAATGGCGCCAGAGGCTGCAGGTCGCCATGCAGCTGCATGCCAGGATCACGGAGATTGTACAGGACGTAAGTATCCTGCATCCTTTAGATTTTTCTGCATAAGAAGTTGATTTATTCAATAACGCTTAAATTTCTCTATCGACGCTGATACTCGCGCTTACACCGGTTAGGCGGATATCAATATAGAATGAAAGACTGTAGCAGCGAAAACGGTAGTATAATTCACAAGATAAATAATACAGTTTAAATTACTAACATTTTTGATTTGGTAATTTAACAGTTGAATTATAGATCAAATTATTTTGTTAGATAATGGACTATCATTTGATATTTCACTGACAGTCTTGACAAAATTCTAAAGCAGTCGTCAGTTTGATGTTAGTAGTATTTGTGGAAGTAAAAAGAATACTTTTTTAGGAATTTAAAAGAGACATATTATAATCCAGAAACAGGTTATTGTGGAATTAATGAATTGAAAAAAAAAACAGGGTTACCTAATGTTGAAGAATTTTTACATGAACAAGATGTATATACTAGATATAAACCTGTCATTCGTAAATTTAAAAGAAGGAGAGTTTTTGTTCCAAACATTTGAAAATGAATAAAGATTATAACGAAGGATACACAATGAGATGGGAAATAACGAAAGATAGCATTGTCTTTAAAATAACGACACCTTTAAATCATATAATCGATTTCTTTAGAGAATATGAAAAGGTTATTTCAGGTTTTGAAGTGAAAATAGAAATTCAAAGAAATGAAAATAAGAATATGATATATACTGATATAAGAAATGAAAATTATAAGGTAGTAGTTGAAGGTTTAACCTTGCATTTACCTTATATAGAATTTAAAAATTCTGCAGAAAGCTTGTTTATGGAATCATATCTATCTGATAAAGATATAGAGGTAAATTGGGATCGATATAGATTTAAGATGGCAGGTCCCTATAGAACCGATTGCGGATCTGTGACAGCTGCAACAGCATCCGATGAAGTTTTAGGTGTCTATGTTATTCCTCAGTATGTTGAAAGAGATGGTAATTATGAAAAAAATAATATGATATTTGATAATATAGATATGACTGAATGCTGGTTGATGATTAATAATAAACAAATTCCTCTTATGCGTTACAATTTAGAGGACTTCCATTCAGGTCCTCTTTTTTCACGTATTTATTTTAAATAGTCTAGCTTTTTAACTAAAGAAAGTTAAAATTTGGTTTAAATTTTAAAAAGGTATATATACACCTTTTTTAGCTATAAAAACATGTTTTTAATATTAAAATGGATCGAGACCTTTTTTTTTATATAAAAAAGATAAAAATAAGCTATAATATCAAGTTTTTAGTGTATATAGTATATGTGTGCTCGTAAGGGTGTACAGATACTACTGATGTTCAGAACTAGTGCTGATCCCGTTGTCATATCAACAATCAATGAGATAACAAGAAATGTGTTGTTATAGTACGTGCTCAGGTAGTGCTCTGGGCATAAAGTTCCTAAATATACAGGCTGACGCTACCGCTTTTTTGACTTCAGCTTGTCCAATCAGTTATCGTCTACCTGTGCTATTTCTATGGCGCGCGCATGTTACATAACTGATATTTGATACGCAATTTAGTTGTAAAATATGTGCTTCTGCTTTCAAAACCTTGTCCCAATCATTCAAGAAAATAGTCTAGAATGTTTAGATTTTCTTGGATTCTGCAAAAAGGACAAGAAAGTAACATCCTTTTCGCCATGCACTGTCATCGGTTCAACTGTCAAGATGGCCGCTGTTGCGCCAGCTTGTTTATACAGGGTGGTTAAAAAAAGATGGTCTAAACTTTACAAGGTGATAGTACACTCCAAACCAAGCATTTTACGCCATAGTTTACCAGGTCGGAAATTAAACGCAAAGGCGTTACAGGGCAATAGATTGGGCAAGGTGGTCCCATAGCTTCGCCCTCACGATCGGCCAATCTGTCGTATCGTGACTTCTTTTCGTAGGGATATCTCAAGAGGCACGTCTATGACACTACTCTTGAATATGAAGAGGAACTCGCCACCAGAATTTTGGTCGCTGCTGCCGAAGTACGCGACATGCCGGGTCTGTTCGAGAGAGTTCGCCAATCCCTCTATTAGCGTTGTGAGACGCGCATTCAGGTTAGCGGTCGTTCTTTTGAGTCATTACTGTAATTATTGTTTATTAAATGTCATTTTATAACTTCTAAGTCATTCTTGTGGTTTTCGCCTCACCTCATCGGTTTCACCATTAAATTTCACCATTAAAGCCCGCTGGTGTCTTTACGTTTCACTTCCGACACGGTAAACTATGACGAATGCTTGGTTAGGTGGTACTACCACCTCATAGAGTTCGGCCCGTCTTTTTTTCACCACCCTGTATAGATTATCCACCCTGTATTAGATATGTCTTATCTGGGTACGTGAAAGATTGAAAAATCGCAACTGAGACTGGAAAAACATGAACGTTACACGTACCACATTACAAAAATCTTAGACATTCCCATTCTTAAAGTTGTACATTATGATAAGAATTAGTATCAATGTTTGAAATAAGTTATAAAAAAAGTGCTTAAAGTGGGGCATGATTGCATTAATATTATTGATATTTTTCTTTTAGGGTGTTAATATTATATAATAAGCATTCGAAACTTTCTGTTTTTTAGCATATATAAAATGACCGATTTCTATTATTTTCAACTGTAATCTATAACGGAAAAATACATTAATGAAAAAATAGTATATATACTTTAATGATCAATATTTACTTTCAGTAGTTCATTGGCACACTGAGGAAGTCCAAGGAATTATTACACCTATGTATAAAAGCACGAAATTCAGAATGATAAATAGGCTTACTCCAAGGGTCATTTTAAGATGTCGGGCCACTTCAAATTTTGTCCATAACCCCTTAAAATCCAAGATGGTGGCCAATATTTCAATTTTCTCTTAAGGTCTGATTCGATTGATTTTCAGTTTAGACATGTATTTTCAGATGCTTAATACGAATTTGAAATTAAAGTCAAAGCAAAGTAAAAACATTAAAAAAATCTGATGTGGGCAGCACATGACTTTCCCTACAGACTTATATCCACGTTCTCTTTATTTTAATTAAATTTAATTCACTTTTAATTCAATTTTCGTTCTCATTTGATAACTGGACTTATTTTCAAAGGTGGCGTAGAGAAAATACGAAAAACTAAAATATTTCGAAAACGTCTAGTCCTAGTGAAATGGGATTGGTCTTATTCTTTTCTTCTTTAAAATTTACGTATTAAACAAGCATTTAATAGATATATTTGAGCATAAGTAATTTTTATTTCAGATTTTGGCGATTTCTGCGGGCCATTTTGCAAAAAAGAGCAGGTTATTTTTTTTCGAATCGTACTAAAATCTAATCAGCACCAGAGTGACCCACAAGTGACTAATCTACCGAATTTTGTAAAATTCTGTCCATTAGTGTTTTAGCTAGAATGGTTACAAGCTTCTGCGGGCCATTTCGCAAAAAGAAGGCGGGTTCTTTCATCCCGAATGGTACCCAAAGCTAATCAGCACTAGATTCGCCCACAAGTAATTTACCTACCAAATTTTATGAAATTTGGTCCATTAATTTTTTCTTTAGAGTGGATATAAAATTTCCACAGACAGACAGACAGACACACATACAGACGTCACGCTAAAAATAGTTTTTTCTTGTTCTAGAGGTCTCGAAACGTGTAGATCCGTCGAAAACTCGAGTTGCGATTTTCGGCATGATTCCAATACTTTCCTTATACATTGCCATGTGTTGCAGGGAAAGTAAAAACAAACTAAGTTTGATCTGCGTACATGATTTTGCAAAGAAATGCAATCTATCAGGAGATTTTCTAGCTTTTGCGCGATTTGGTGAACTAAAACTAATAAAGAATATCTCTCCGAATTCAAAATTATTTTACCTTTCAATTTATATTTATCTCCATATATTCTGTATTCTATCCTACAACTGTGAAAAAATACTGGTTAATTATACTCATAATAAAGCAGCCTTTAATTTAAAAATAATTCCTTATTTGGCACCACTGTGCGTCGGTGCAACTCATCTATTGTTTTAAAACAATCGAAAGGGTACTTAGTACATGTATTTTTGTTTATTTTTAAATTAAGGGGTATTAAGGATTTATTTCATAATGATTAATAATAAAAATTAAAATATATATATATTTTTTTTTCTGTATGTTCTTACACAACAGTTGTAAGACAGAATTCAGAATATAGGGAGATAAAATAAATTGAAAAGTAAAATAATTTTGAATACGTATTGAGATATTCTTTATTGTTTCAGTTTTACTTTGCATTCCTCTAATAATTAATATTTACAAAATTGGCAGTTCAAATAAATATTTTAGCCTTTCGTCATAGAAATGTATACAGTAAAGGGCTACTTATCTTATCCCAGCGCCACCTGAATTATTGTCTCAAACGGTATTGGCATTTTCTTAATATGAAGTTTTATTTCCTTATTTTTACCTCCATGGTTGTTGTTGTTGTTGAGACCCAGACCGTCCGACCTACCAGAAAGGTGTAAGGTAACTGTTTGGACGGCCGGGAAGTGCCACCCAATTTGGACCGGAGCCCAGTGGGGGAGGCATCCACAGGGACCGTACCCTCCTTCCCCTACCACCAACCTCTCGGAAGGACTTACGGACCCACATGTTTAACGTGATCGTACTCCGCGTGAACACGGCGGCAGTTTTGGCAGTGGCTGGAATGGAACCCGGGCCTACCGAGTGCAACTCCAGCTCGCTAACCAATGGGCTACTCCATGGTGTAAATGCTTTCCGACTGGCTTAAAGTCAATTGAAATTCAAAATTGTTGTACGAGCAAGGTATATTACGATCTAAACTGTTACGATAAAGTTCGCCTTACCAAAGCTGTTAATTATGAATGTTCATTAATTGCAGTTTTTCTGCACTAAAACTCATAAACGATTTATTCAAATTATGTTTTTAACACGTTACAATATTGTTGAAAAGTGTTTATGACTTTGTTCCTTTTGTCTGTCTGTCTGTATGTATGTCTGTTCGCACGATAATTGCCGTAAAAATGACTTTATCAAAATGAAATTTTAGTATGTTTTTGAGACGGTCTGTGGGACATATGGGAATGTAAATGAATACTATCACCCGAGTAGTTTTGGATTGAACCCGGTTTGATAAACTTAAATACATTGAACCCTAGGGGACCTAATTTTTCAAACAATTTTTAAGCGAATTTAAAATTCACAAATTGCTTCGAAAGTTTTAGGAAATATTTTCAAATTATCCCATTAAATATATAAAAAAAAATTTCAGAAAAATATGTTCGGTAGTTTTTAAAATAACAATTAAATTAATATAATTACACCCATATTATATGAAGAGATCACGTGACCCATTTTAAAAGAAAAGATGGCATCCATCTTTTTTCCCACTGTCGAAATCGTGATTTTTAAAGTTTTTTTTTAACTTATATTTAGTGTTGCATTCGTCCTAAAACCGCTTTATTTTTGCATAATTTCTGTGCAGTTATATTCTGCGCCAATGCAATTACAATAATTTTGGGTTTAAATGATCATCAAACTTTGATTATTTCTACTACGAAGCCTAATTTTAACGTATGCAGAATGTAAACATATCATGCTGTAAGATGAGTTGTATAAGAATTGCTGAAATTTTTTAACTTAAAATTATCTAGCTCCGGAGTCTGGAATATAGCTGATATGAATAAAATATTCATTGGTCTTACATAGAGAAGCAGACCATTTTATAGCATTGCCTTTTTCGATGAAGTTTTACGCATGGAGTTAGAAAGTACTTTTACCCCCATGGTTTTAAGTTTTTAAGCAAAATAAGTTATTGTAGTATTGTGATAATTTTAAAAATATCACCACTGAATGAAAGGAATGAATTAAAAGGGTATGAATGAAATATTTACTGCTTTTACAAAGAGCCAGGCGAATAATATTTCAATGACGTCATTGGAATAAAGTTCATTTTTTTAGATGAAGTTTTAAGTTTTCAAATATAATAAATTATTGTAATATTGTGACAAAAATATCACCGCTGAATGTATCGCATTTTATTTTGTTCAGATAAAATTGCATTGCAGTTGGAAAGTGTTTCATAATCAATGCTTTATGCATGATTGATCTTTCTTGTTACTTTTTTAAACATGTTTCTCATTTACCAATTTAGGTAGAGAAGGTTAGCTCCGAGGTGTCAAACAACTCTGGCAAACCAAACCTTCCTCTAACTACAGAGTTTACAACTGCTGTTCAAAAAGTGAGTATAAATTTTAAAAAAAAATGTATTTTATCAAAATGCTAAGTTGTTCTTTGTTTATTCGATATAATATTAAATGCCTTAGACTAACCTGTAATATGGTTTCTACAATTTTCAAATATGTTGAGGACAGTGCGTGTTCATGCTCAATTCAGCGTACATTATTTATGTATGTAAAGAAAAATTTTAATGCACACAGGTATACTACAAAATGTTAAACTATAGTTTAAAATAAACTACTTAGGTGTGTCTTTAAATCTCTTAAGAAAATTAATTTCTCGTCTTTTAAAGACCCTTTTCCAGACTTGGAGTGATTATCACATTTCATACGAATGAGTTCTTGATTATGTTGATCAAACAAAAAGAGCTTTTAAACTTCGACTGAAGGAACGCATGAGCCATGTTTCTGAGCAAGATGTTTCTAAATCTGCAATTGCTGACCATTCATGGGACTCTAATTATGTTTTTGATTTTTCGGAAGCTAAGATCCATTTTACACCTAATTCCATTCCATTTCTGAATAGGATTTTCTTGAAGGTTTCTCGATTATCTTGTAGTCAAACTCCTTTATTAATTATAATTGACCTTTCTCCTGCTTCGAAATCTCTGGTTGAATTTTTTAATTTCGTTTGCTTCCTTCTCCTTATTTCAGCAATTTTCATCCTTTTTCCCGAATTTTTGTTTTCCCTGAAATATTTATTGACAATGTAAGCTCTTTCAGCTTCCCAAACCATATTTTGTTCTACTTATTTTTCGTATTTGTTTAAAATCCGATATTCTTACCTCTGGCTTGATCGACTTATGCAACTTCCGAAATCTGTTAATTGCTTTTCATAATTTAATAGGGCTCTTATGTCCCTAATTTTACTCACTGAACAGGTACTTTAACTCCTTTGTTGGGTATTCATTTTCCTCTTTGGTATTTACCGTTTATTCATTGTGTCATACTTCTTACTTCTTCTCCTCCTTCGGAAAAAATTAATCCGTTCGCAACCTTCTTTCACTGCTTCAGTCACGTTATGTATATATATATATATATATATATATATATATATATATATATATATATATATATATATATATATATATATATAGCATAGTAAATATATTAAAATAAAATTATTTCACAGTTATCCAATTTTTCTCCAGAAGTTGGCGCAATGCAGCACATTCTCCTAAAGTAACATACAAGATTCATATGAAAAAGAGGGGAAATGACCAAATGCAAGGCATAAAATGGTAGAGGGGGATGGCGACCCCTCTTTCCCGTTTAAAAGACTGCTTTTATGCCCGGGCAACACTCACGGTACCAATGCCATGCAGAAGCCATACTTCCGTAAATGTGTCAAATCAAAAACACTCGAAAAAGTGCAAAGAAAACAAATAGGAATCGACCAGGATCGCAAGGGAAAGAATGGAAATGCAGCAAATGCCCCTGTCGGTTAAGATGGAGTGCATCATATATAACAGAAGTCCACGCATGCGCTATTCGTTATTTTCACTTTCATCGTTCTATACCTCTGCCATATCCTTTAAGTAAGCATTTTCTCCCTTTTTTGTATTAAATAGGGAATTATAATAACATTTCAGGAAACCAATTGGATAATTACGTTTTATTGCCTCCTTCATAATATTCCTATTATGCATGATGCAATCAGACTTGAAAGTATTAATGCGTTGATTTCTTTTGAGGTGACCAATGACGACATTTCTGAAAATGTTTTTGGTCAAATTGGACCTCCAATCAATAATGCGGTTGATTTTTATATTGAAATTGTTTCTCTTGTCATATAAGACGGTATAAGTACCATATCTACTGTCATGTTTTAGTGTGATATCTAGAAAATCAACACTATCTTCCTCCTTACTTATATTCTCAATCAATTCCAGTTCTTTTGGATAAAAAGTAAAATCAAATTGGGGTGTATTCTTATATTGCCCAATAAGGACATCGTCAACGAAACGAAAATATGGCATTTCATGTAATATATGAGTGCCATTTTTAAATTTGCACAAGTATAGATCGGCGAGCAGGGATGAACATCCCCCTCCCATCGGAATACCCTTAACCTGTTGAAAATAGTTGGTGCCGTCAAATAAGATGTTTTCAAACAACACAATGCGAATCAAGTCCTCGTATTTTCTGAACGTAATATGCTCTTTTAAGTCATATATTTCATGTAGTTCCTTCAAAATTTCATATAGATTTTCCAGATTGATGTTGTTGAATAAATCACGGAAATCGTAACTTTTGAAACGTATATCCCTGCTATAGAATGGAAGTCGGTTGATGACATCGTAACTATTATTTATCATTACTGTACAAATATAATACAAAAGTAATCAGATGAAGAAAACGTAAGCATACATAAGTATGAAAAAAGGCTTAACGTAGATGGCGCAATGCTGCACAAGGACGTAAAGCAGTTATATAGCAAATAAAAGTATGAAGGGAAAAATGGGAATCAAGCCAACGGGAAAGCATAAATGGCCGAGGGGGATTGGATCCCGGAACCAAATACTTTGCCGAAACTTGATTTCCGAAATGGTGTCGAGCACAAGACACTGACCGTGGAAGTGAGTACAAAACTCAAGAATCGAAGAAAAGTCCGAAGTAAAACACATAATGAAAAAGGCCAAGAGTCGTTAACAAAGGAGAGTGCAATCCATATATAGCATTATACTACCACTAGGGTGCGCTATCAGCAAGTTCCGTGTAGGTGAATCGCACAGTTACCATCATAGGTGTGTACAAGTTATATCCTTAAAATAAGCGTTTTTTACATCGTTGTATACAGTATTATAATAATGTCTAAGGAAATTTGCGGGATAATGTTTCTTGATCGCCTCTTGCATTATTCTTCTGTCATTTTCAGTTCGATCTTTTCTGAAGGTATGGATTCTTTGATTGCGTATCAGATGATTGACTATAATATTTCGTAATATATTTTTACTCAAATTTGAGTTCCACTCGATAACGTGATTGATGCTGGTCTTGAAAGTATTTCTCTTGTCGTATAAAATGGTATATAAACGATTGTTTTTATCGTAAAGGATACTGATATCGTAAAGGTAACTTATCACTATAATGGAAAGGGGGTGAGGGCAAGATGAGTATAAAAAAATCATAATCAAATAGGTATATATATATAAATATATATAAAATAAAAAAGCAAACACGGCAAAAATTAGAAAAGGCAATAATAAATAGCTCAAGATTGAAGATCAAGACATCGAGAACAATCAACTGAAACTACACAAAAAACGGCGGTTAGTTCGAAATTGCATTCTCATCAGGACAGCCATACAATTCGAATTAAAACCGATAGAATAGCCAGTTTCAGACAATTGCTATAGTATTTACCTATGGACACCATTGGAACTATCTACTGGCTAGTGGAAGGACAAATAATAAAAACCAAGTGAATTATAAACTACAAATATAAAAAACAGAAATATTAACTCACAGGCACAGCTACCACGTGGGAGTCCACATGTTCGCAGCTGAACATTCGACAGAGCATTTTACATCTCTTCCTCAAACCGAGTGGACACCGGAATGAATAAACTTGAACGAAAAATTATATGTTATGCTACGCACGGCTTAAAATCATTTTTTCATAATTTAAAAGTAAGTGCTTAAAAGAAAACAGCACGGAATACTGGACATAAAAATGTCATTTGATGAATGAATTTCTCACTCCTACAGTTCAGAAATTTTTGCATTCGATTTAGTTAAGGCTAAACTTAAAGATCAAAATAATTCTTGCACAAATATTAAATCTGTAACAAGAATAGAAAATGGTTATCAGATCAGATCATGGAAAATTTTGGTCAAAAGCATTATTAGTACAGCGTAAAAGGAATATATATATATATATATATATATATATATATATATATATAGTAATAATAAAAGTTTGAAAATTCAATGAAAGAATACAGAGAAGTTTCAACTTAAAAAACCCCAACTTTAAAGAATGGTGTATATATATATATATCCACAATACGGGCCAATCTTTATCTACATTTTTACGAAATTCAGTACCCTTTCAACAGTCATTATCATGTACAGATTTATTGACGATCTAATTATTATTGGAATTACTAATGAATCACCTATATTAAACTTTAATTATTATCCACCTAATCTACAACTAATTGAAAATGTATATACATCAAACTGGACCAATTATCTAAACGTTAGTTTAAAAATTCAAAATGCAGACACATTAAAATTTAAAATTTACGGCAAAACAGAAACTTATAACTTCAAAGTAAATAATAAATTATTAAATAATTAATAATATATATAAGTAAATATATAATTATATATATATATATATATATATATATATATATATATATATATATATATATATATATATATATATATATATATATATATATATTGAAGCAATGATACTTTCAGGTTAAAGAAAACATTTCCGAGTTGCAGAAATCAGCTGCAATACTGAAAGAAGACGAGCGGCTAAAGAGGACCACATCTTTCAGAAGGTAATAAAATAATACAAAGCCACATGTATTCGCACAACAAATGCAGTAATTCACTAATATCTCACGGTTCTTGAATCCATTGATGTTATTGCAGCCAGGGATCCAGTTTCACTGAACTGTCAGTAGAAGAGAAATTGGTGTTCACCAAGAAAGGCGGAGCAATGCGAAGCAAGGTGCAAAATGGCCGCCATCTTGAATTCCGTAATCCTGGACGGGGGTGTAAAAAGGGGAAAATTAAAAAATGAGGGGGTGAAAATTTTTTAGAAACTTTTTTCAGGCGGCAACGATTTCGTAGTCTTGTGCGAGGGGTTTGGGGAGAAATAAAGCTAGGGGGCGCTAATGGCACTGCTCCGCCTTTGGTGGTGAAGTCCCCAAACCTCTCGTACAAGACTACGAAACCGTTGCCACCTGAAAAAAGTTTCTAAAACATTTTCACTCCCTCATTTTTCATTTTCCCCCTTTTTCACCCCTGTCCAGGATTACGGAATTCAAGATGGAGGCCATTTTGCTCCTTGCTCCGCCTTCCATGGTGAACAAACACCCCTTTCTCTTCTACTACTGTCTTTCCTACAGCCACATGAGCTAATAATGAGTTTACACTTTCAAGTAATTAATGGACTGTACAGATTTAATAAGAAACATTTGGAATGTAACTTCAGCTTTTACATATATATATATATATATATATATATATATATATATATATATATATATATATATATATATATATACACTCTATAACAAAAAAATCGACGCACCAAGAAGGAGTTGTCCGATTGTGATAAAAATTGGTGGATGTGAAGAACATACATAGAAAAAGAAACGATTAATATTTCAGAACAATTTAATGATTTAGAGTTTGACCGTATGCAAAGGGAGGAAGTCAATAAGGCGTTGGTCCACCTCTGGCCTGGATGCAAAATGTCCCCCGGTGTGGCATAGACTGATAAAGTTCACGGATGGTGTCCTGCGGAAGGTCTTGCCACATTGTCTCCAACTGTCGGGCTAAATCGTCAAGATGCCGGGATGGTTGCAATCGCCTTCCCATAACGTCCCAAATGTGCTCTATGGGAGAGAGATCAGGAGACCTAGCTGGGCAAGGAAGTGTTGGGCAAGCTTGAAGACAATTCATAGCAACACGTGCCGTGTGCGGCCGGGCATTATCTTGTTGAAAAGTAAGTCCAGGGTGTCGCAAAAGGAACGGTAACACAACCGGTCATAGAATGTTGTCTACGTACCGCTGTGCTGTCAGTGCGCCAGAAATGACTACCAAAGACGTAAGATATCCGCAGTTGAAATGCAACAGAAATTTTGACCACCGATTCAGAATCGCTCCTTATATACACCTGCTGAATGCGCAGTTCCGATGTGCTGGAGCTCCCACTATTTATTCATTGGACATCAAATTGTATTCATTTGCATGTTCGCTCAAAATGTCTTTGCATACGAAATTTCATTACAATCGGACAATTCCTTCTTGGTGCTTCGATTTTTTTTGTTATAGAGTATATATAAGCTGACGTTAGGGCTAGTAATATAAATATTACAAAATAATTATACTTATTATAAGTATACAAATGAGTTATTTTAAATAAATATAAGATTTTTTTACAAGCCATAATTTAAATGTTTGATTGTTGATGTTGTTGAGACCCAGACTGTCCAACCTACCAGAAAGGTAAATGTTTGATTGTAAGAAACTTTTCAAAAGAAGATTATATTAATATTGATATACTTAAAAATTTGACTAAACTGATGCCGTCTTTAAAAAATCGGAGGTAGCTCTAGTCTGATGGAGCTGAACTGATTTTGCGTGAATAACTTCTTGTAAATAAAAAAATTAAATAAATAAAAAATATACATATATAAAGTTCCATTTGTATATCTTTGTAGGGCTTTCCAAGGGCTACAAATTATTTACCTATTGTTAATAGTTAGCTTAAATGTAGAAATTTAAAATATCGAAATTATAATCACTCTATATTTTGAAAACTGAGAATCTGATTCGACATCCAATTATTTATTTTTGTGGAACTTACAGAAGGCTACAAATTAATTGCTTACTGTTTGTTCATTGTTTCACTTTTAGTTTTTAAGATGTAGCATTACAAACGGAACATTTTTTAATATTCTTCATTTTAACAAAATGATTGCTCGGGAGCTATTGAAAGCTTTATAAAAACCCATTATTGATCTCAAAACTAGATTTCCTACTGCACATTTTTGTCTCCTACTCCTTACCTTTGTCTTTAATAGTTTAGAAAATATTTCGAGTTAATGTAAGCAAGTAAAGAAAAAAAACTTGATCGGACAAAATCTTTTTATGTTTTTTGAAAAAAAAAATAGTTAAGAATAATTAAATATTAAAATTACTTTTGTATATTCATAATTGGTATCCTATTTCTGACACAGTTGATCACTAACACTTTCCAACATTGTTGAAAAGTGTTTATGACTTTGCTTATTCTGTCTGTCTGTTCGTTCGCATGATAACTGCCGTAAAAATGACTTTATCAAAATGAAATTTTAGTATGTTGTTGAGACGGTCTGTGGGAGATATGAGAATGTAAATGAATAATATCACCCAATTAGTTTTGGATTGAACTCGGGTTTGAAATACATTGAACCTTATGGGGCCTAACTTTTCAAACATTTTTTAAGCGCATTTAAAATTCACAAATTGCTTCGAAAATCTTAGAAAATAAAATTTTCCTATAAAATATATAAAAAAATTTCAGCAAAATATGTTCGGCAATTTCTTAAGGGTGAGCGTCAGTAAATTTTCTGCCCTATCCGCGCTTTGTTAACTTTCGCGGCACACATATTTCGCCGAAATTCTGCTCAAACAGTTGCGAAATATTTTCTTATAGATAAAATGCTATGCTTAGATTATATTAAAACTAAATTTAATACCCAATAAAACATAGAATATATGTTTTATTTTAATTTAAAATATTTTTGGTGCTGCCATCTGTTGTCGTAATTTAATTCATACCGACTATTTTTATTTTTTAATGATCATTTTTAAATGTCTATTCCTTCTAATACGCTATTAAATACAACAACAGATCATATATAATGCCATAATCACGGAAACGTAATTGAACTTAGACTTGAAGACAAAGTAACTTTAAGACAAAACTGCAGCCCTCAGTGATGTACATTCAGATCCCTTATCAAATTTATAGAATGATAAATTACCTTTTCGTGATTGTGGCATTATTATATATGATCTGTTGTTATATTTAACACTGTATTAGAAGGAATAGATATTTAAAAATGTTCATTAAAAAATAAAAATAAGCGGTATGAATTAAATCACGACAACAGATGGCAGCACCAAAAATATTTTGGATTAAAATAAAAAATGTGCTCTATGTTTTGGGGGGCATTATATTTAGTTTTAATATAATCTAAGCATTGCATTTTATCTTTCAGAAAATATTTCGCAACTGTTTGATAGAATTTCGGCGAAATATGTGTGCCGCGAAAATTAACAAAGCGCGGATAGGGCAGAAAATTTACTGACGCTCACCCTTAAATAAAAATTAAAATAATAATTGCACGTATATTGTATGAAGAGATCACGTGACCCACTTCAAAATAAAATATGCATACATATTTTTTTCCTAGTGTTAACATTGTGATTTTTAAAGTCCATTTAAATTTATATTAATATTGCATCCGTGCTAAAACCGCTTTATTTTTGCGTATTTTCTGTGCATCTATATTCTGTGCCAACGCAATTACAATATTTTTTAGTTTAAATGATCATCCAACTTTGATTATTTCTACAATGAAGCCTAATTTTAATGGAAGCAGAATGTAAACAAGTGATTGTAAGATGAGTTGTATAAAAGTTGCTGAATTTTTTTCACGCAAAATTAAATAGTTCTGGAATCTGCAATATAAGTTATATAAATGAAATATTCACTACTTTTACATACAGAGGACGTCATTTGAATAAAGCTCATTTTTTTTCGATAAAGTTTCAAGTTTTCAAATATAATAAATTACTGTAGTACTGTGATAATTTAAAATATATCAGCTCTGAATACATCACATTTTAGAGATGTTTAAATAAAATTGCATTTCAGTTGGAAATTATTTTATAATCAATGCTTTATGCATGATTGATCTTTCTTGCTTTTAGTAATGCTCCGATCTCTACGAAACTCCGATCAAAGCCATTATTCAACCTTCAAAAAATTTATATATTTCCTTGCGAGATGCTGATCTATACCTTGGCATCGCTGAATTTGAGTAATTATTACATCGAAACAAAGACATCATCAGTGTTTAGTTCTTGAACAGTGGAATTTTTTTTTTTTTTTTGTCAAAAATCGCAACTCGTGTTTTCGACGGATTTATGCGTTTCGACACCCTAGAATACGAAAGTTTTAGCGTGACGTCTGTATGTGTGTATCTGTCTGTCTGTACAATGTAATTATCTACCCTTACTCAAAAACTAGTTAACCACATTTCATACATTTTAGTAGGTCACTTGTGTATTAATTACCCTGGTGCTGATTGAATTTTGATACAATTCGAAAAAAAAAATATTGCATTTTTTGGTAAAATGGCCACCAAATTCGCCAAAATCTGAATATAAAGACTACATATGCCCAAATGTATCAATCAAATGCTTGTTTCATATGCATTTTGTTTTATGACGTAAATACTAATATCAACCACAATACTCTAGAACTTACCGTTCTTAAAATATTTCAGTTTTTCGCATATTTTCCAACTTGGAATTACGTCCAGTTTCCAAGTGAAATCGGAAGTTGATTTAAAACTGCAAATTCAGTTTTTAATTTCTAATAAATATCCAAGTCATTTTGTGCTATTAAACACAATTTAAAGAATTTTGAAAGAATTAAAAAGAAAATAAATTTGGTTCTGTAGGGAAAGTCATGTGCTTTCCACATTAGAGTTTTAACTCTATTTTTAAACAATACAGAACACAATATTTTTATATTATTATCTAAAGTAAAGATAATAGTTTAATTGAAACATCATTAAACCATACTCCTAAAAGGAGGTTTTATGAACTTTTTTTCACAAGGTATGTGAGAAAGAAAAGATAACCATATTTGGAGAGAAATTAGGTTAAAGCTTCAAGTTATGCTTCAAACCAAAAAGTTTGGTGTTTAGGATTTTAAATCTCACAATAGAATAGTATGAAAAATAAATCTGGAAAGTAGCCAATATATATTCCGCCTCTACACCCTTAAGCTGAAAAGGCTTTACATCTTCGCTATATAATTCCTGGAACGTGTTCCTCCTGTTAGCTGTAGCTTCTATAGAAGTCGTATGAAGTCTTCTATAGAAGTCGTATAAAGTCTTCTATATAAATCGTATTAAGTCTGTGGTTAGAATTTTCAAAAATCAAATGGACTAGAATGTTGCCTACGGCAATTTCTCAACCAAATTCCCAATTTCGATAGCGGTAGACATTGAAAATCCATTGCAGCGTAGGAACACATCTCTGAACATAGGAGACAGATAAGTACAGACAATAGAGAAACTTTGTTCTCCCTGCATTGTAATTGTGAATTTCAGTAAGCCAGTATTGGGTATATCTTCGAGTATTGTTTTACGCTATTAAAAACTTCGTTAATAATTTTTATTGTAAAATTAGAGGTAGAAAAATCTTGTATTCTGTCAGGAAACATAAAGCTTTCCAAGACAGAAACCACTTTGTAAGAGATTTACTAATGTCAAAAATATAATCATCACGCCAATCTTTTCACTCTTTGTCCAAGTTCCATAGGAGACGGGATTTTTATACCAGGTGCTAAAGGAGGGTCCATGCTTTTAATGAAAGAACACGATTTTTGTAAATTGTAGCTGTCAGTCAAAATACCTTTCCTGTAAAATAAAAGAACAATAGAACGTCAAAACAATTCAATACCCCAGAGCTTGCAAACATCAGCAGAAAAAAGTTTTCTTGTAAAATTTATAATTTAACAAGAAAACTTTCTGCCTACTTCAGGACTGTTAGAAATCATCCATTCTATACGGACAGTTGGATGCATTCATACTATGTGATACTTGGATGCATTCATGCTATGTGATACTTGGATGCATTCATGCTATGTGATACTTGGATGCATTCATGCTATGTGATACTTAGATGCATATTTTTTACACTGCAATTAAACGATGCCTGTAATACCCACACTTTTCTGCATCATATGTCTTCTGTTAAACGTTATGAACAGTACTACTGGAGCATGTTTACGTCTTGTATTTGCAAGTTTAATTGGACCATTTGCTTCTATCTCTCCAGGGCCGTATCGGCGCAGGACATGAGTGCACAAAGCAACGACCCTATCCAGCGATGGGACCACCCCCAACGTGTCACAAACTACCCATTAGCCCCGCCCAGCATGATCATCCGTCCGCCTCCACGACAAAAGACCTTGCACAGAAAGTCCCTCTCTCTGGATCACACATTGACGGGCACCACGCATGAACAGCGGCTAAAGATCTGGGAATCGGAAGGCGAAAGCGTCACCTCGACACCTGCAGGAAGTATGCTGAGTCTCGGTGGATATGGGTACGAGACAGATTCGTCGCTTCCCGATTCTGAGTATAGGTGAGTGTGAATGTTGTTTATCTTATTTCTTAATAGCTGAAAGCCCTCAAAGTCAGCAGAAGATGGTATTGGAGAAATGCTTGCTTGTAGCGCAGGATTACTACAGCAGATCAGGGGGCAAATTTGTTAACTGCGACTGTCACCTTACTCCACTGACGTCACTAAATTTCCTTGAACGTCGTTAGATTCTGTGTACAGCATAATTTGAAATCTTTGCGCAAGTTGTTTATTACTGAATATTGCCACTTCAAAATTAACAAACTATTTTCAACTGTAATAATGTCTGTGTTTTGAAAACTCCTCTCAAAGTTTATCCTGAACCGTGACACCACGAATGACAAATCTTAATTCCCATTACGTCAGGCTGCCAACTTTTTATTGGTTGCCCTGCTGAATGCCCAACCTTATATTAAAGAACCTTGCAACCAGTTGTAGGTCAAAAAGGTGATCGTCCCGGGCATGACTGACTTAATTTTTGACTCTGACCATATGATGTCAGTGAGAGTGAAAATTCGCGCATTTTGTTCTCAAGCTTTCAGGAGAGACAGAACTTGTTAACTGCAACTATCATTCCACCCCACCGACGTCAGTAAATCTTTTTGAACGTCACTGGGTCCTGTGTGCACAGCATAATTAAAAATCTCTGCGCATGTTGTTTACGTCTGTATATTGTCCCTTCAAAATTAACAAATAATTTTTAAACTGTAATAATGCGAAAATTTGCTGTGTTTTGGCAACACCTCTCAAAGTCCTAAGTAGAGCCCTTATATAGGAGTCTTTGTCCTCCCTGATCTGATACGTCACGAATGGCGAAACCATCCCCTACTGACGTCAAGCTGACAACTTTTTGATTCGTTGCTGGGCTGACTGCCCAACCTTATTAAAGAACCTTGTGTAAGCCGGTGAATAATCAATGTTCATTTATATAAGGTTACGCTATTCCTTGACCATTCATTAGGACTCTCAACAGAGTTTCGGAAAGCTCTACATGTAATAACAAATGTTGCAGGTTTTTATTACCGCTTCCGAGCTTACGTATTAGGTTCGCTTCAGTCCTCAAAGCTGCTTTTGGTTCTGATTAACGTACTGCGTAAAAAGAAAATAAAAGTAATTTTCTAGGATTGCTAACTGTACCTTCTAATGAACAGCGAAAAATATTTAACAAGCTGATTTTCACCACAAGCAGAAAAAAATGAGGAAACACGCTATTTACTTTCTCATATTAAAGAAAATAGTATACAAGAAATATTGTTTCACGAAAATTTTCGTTTTCGAGAATTTAATGCTAATATATGGTTTAGGACCTCCTGAATACGTTTTGACTATTTTTAGAGTGATGTCCGTCTTTCTATCGTCAATTTCTTGTGTACACTATAGCTGTCACAAATATTAATAGACGTTTTTCATCCGTCTTTGTCAGCAAAAACCTAGAACTAGAATGTTTTGAAATTCGAGAACAAACTTTAAAATTTATTCAAAGTTTTATATTTTCTTAACATGGCAGCATAGGACAAAATTCGACATAATTAGGCATAAAAAGGGTTATTTATCGCTTAATCATCACTAAACAGTTTTAATCACTGAAGTGAAAAATAGCAGTGATACAATTTTCATGTTCCTGGCATCATTATATCACATCCTGACATAATATATCACATCCAAGTTGCTCCAGAGGGGGTACATTTTGAAACTTGTTATCAATCGAAAAATAATTTTAAGATCTTTAAAATAAAGGGTAACATGCTACATATAATTATGATCATTTGGCCCAACGATACAAACTTTTCACATTTGTTCTTGCAAAATTTGGAAAAAATAATTTACGAGCTACTTAAAAAAGAATTTTGGTATAAGAAATTTGAGTTGAGTGAAACTCCAGTTAATTTTAACATGTTATCTTGTTTAACAATGCACATGCTATTTTGTCATAAAAAAAATGATTTATTTCTATTGAGTCATATTTAACTCCATCTAGGATCGCGATCGAGGCTAAGGAACAATAGTGGCGGATGGATACATTAGAAGGAATATGATCGAGTTCAATCCAATTCTGGAAAGCAGTGGCGGCTCGCGTATAGGCACTGTGGAATTGCAGCACCCCTATTTTCACTTGATATTATCGATAACATTTAATATAATGAGTCCTTTTTTCTTTAATATTTTATTTATAATTGTACAATATATAATCCTTAAGCTTAATGTCAGTGGCCATCCCTCAGTTTATAAAAAAGATACAAAAATCTTTGTATGGAATTGTGCGCTTCACAGTTCCAGCGGCTGTTGTGCGCATGCGCACATAAGAAGCTGCGCGCGAGAATGCGAGGGAGAGAGAGCACTGTCGCTCCCGCAGTGCCGACCCTGTGGTGCTGGTGGAAGGTGTTTTTTTTTTTACTCCGCGTGTGTTGTGCTTAAAAACCGAAGCATGGATTTCATTTTTAAATGAATAGATCAAACTTGAACTGTAACGATTTAGGTTAAAGTAAGTAAAAAATGTTTGATTTTGTTCTTTTAGGATTTTATCAAGTTTTTGAATAAATTTTCTTTTTATACATGTTTATTTCCTTTTACACAATTTTAAAACAAAGGCTAAAATTTTTCTAGAGTAGCACCCCCACTAATTTTAGCTACGAGCCTCCATTGCTGGAAAGGGTATTAACAATTTGAATCATTGTTGAAATGTTTACATCTCAACAAAACCTTGAGATGATGTTTCAATACGGGTTGAAAGTTTCGATCCCTTTGCAGAAGGAGTTCGGACTCGATCTTGTTTTTATTGATGTATATTCATCCGCAAATTCAGTTTCTCTGTGGTTCAACCGGGATACAAATTTGTAGTGCGAACCAGAGGGAGGGGCATTCATCCCGGCCATGACTGATTTTATTTTTGTTTTATCCTGGCTCTGTGCATATGATGTCAACGGAGTAGCAAACTTGCGCATTTTGTTCTCGGGCTCTCTTAAGAGAGTATCTCTTTGGACGTCACTTAGGAAGGTGTGCACAGCACAATTAAAACTCTCTGCGCAGTTTGTTTACGTCTGGATATTGCCAATTCATTATTAACAAACAATTTTTAATTGTAATTATGGGAGAACTTGCTGTGTTTTGGCAGCAATTCTCCTGGTCCGTGATATCACAAATGACGAAAAGCTACTCTCGTATAAACGTCAGACTGACAAGTTTCTGCCCAACCTTATGTTAAAGAATCTTATTGCGAACGGGGTATTAGGATCTCACTCATACCTTCTCATATGGTTCTAATCTCTATAAATATAAAGAGTCACATACAGGCGTGAGACAGGGGAAAATCATCGTCACGAACATGCGACCAGAGCAAATATTTAAATTATCATGCATTTTCAGCATTTTCTATTTCTGGCTCTTTCTATTTTGCCTATTTCGGGATTTTTATTTCATTGTAACCGTCCATGAAAATGCTTATTCTGACAAATAAATTTGATAAAGATAGAAGTAGGTCTGTTTCTTTTCTCACTATGTTAGTATACTCTTCTGCTAGTCCAAACCAGAACACAGCTACTGATGTATCTTCTTTTGACCAAATTGGATTTCAGATTTCAATGCGGAATTCATTCAAAGATCGATAAATTCCTATCGCTCTTCTGCAGTGGAATCTAGCACTTCGACACTGAAAATTCAAATGGCGACACAATCAAGTGGATTCTCGGTAAAAAGTAAAGAAAAGTAACGACCAATTGCGTCTCACAATATAGACACGTGATCAAGTAAGATATGTTCCAGCTTTCTCAGACCAGCATTTTTTAAAAGACCCGGAACAGAAGAAAAGTTTGACATATCTCCTTTCTGGAGTGCAGTGTAGACTTCCAGGAAACTTCCTCCTGAAGTCTTTGTTTTTATTAATGGAGGAAACTATTGTCTCTTGCCGTCCTTGCATTGAAAGATTTATTTGAGTTTCTTGAAAATATCCGCATGTTAGGGAAGTTTCAAACACTGTGTTATTTTATAGCAGGTAGTTAAAGGTGTCTTGTGTTTGTTCTTCAAGAAACGCTTTTAATTCTTCGAGCTCTAATACTCTGTCAAGCACTGGGCCTCGAGAGATTCATCTCACATCTGTATGCAGTAGTAACGATGTATGCGCGACTTCCATTTCTTGACAGATTTGCTCAAAAATACTGCATTTAAAAACTAATGACTGTATAAAATTTAACTTTCTGGCAACCTCATTTAAAACACCATAGAGTTCTTTACCACAAGTTTTTTACAACTAGAGATTTTTTGTGTAAAAAAAAAACTGAAATTCTTATCATGGATGTATTTTCCTGTAAAGCTCTGGTGGTAAAACCTTTATACTTTTCCATCATTGATGATACACCATCCGTTCATATTGCATAAGTCCGGCCATAATAGACACTGATATAGGAAGTAACAGCATCCTAACTAGTAGTTGTAGTTTTCAGTTCTTTACAAAAAAAAAAAAAAATTCTCAATAACACATTTTCCCATCAATAAACCTACTAAACTCAAGTAGCCGAGTTCTAGAAGTTGGGAAGGAGTCGGAATGAACACGCAGGCATCTTTTTATAAAAACAACAATTTTACTCTTAAACTGTATAAATAATAAAATAAACTCCATTAACGCAATTTACACATAATAAATCAGTATGTAGATTGTCCACCTTTTTGACCATCGTCTGCATCTACACATACCATGTTCTACTTCGTACCAACCAGTACTGTAGTGGAGGGTATACGACGGTATACGCCGTATACCCTCTGGTTTTTCCAGCAAATTCCGTATACCCTCTGCTTTTTCTTAAAAACTACGTACACGCTTTGTAAAACGCTTTGCTTAATGAACAACATAGTAACAAATTTGAGATCATTTTTATTGATTTCAAACGTCTCCAATCTAATGTTTATTAATGCAAATGGACCACCTATAGAACACTTTCAACCGGAAAAATTTGTAAATTCTTGGTTGGCCAACCATGACAATAGATCAAAAGTATGCGCTACAAGAAAAGACACAGAGACGGATTTCTCTCGTCAAGCAGTTTGGAAAATATTTCAATGGAAATAATAGATGTAGGCCTTAAAATTTGTTAAAATAAAACAAAATTACATCCTACTTTATATGTGTTTAAATATTTTTCTCTTAGCATTTCCTGCAATTATTTTATATCATAGTTAAATATTAATATAGTGAGATTTTCAAATTTGAATATCACTCGATGCTACTCTGCATATTTTGCTTTGCATAAATACAGTAAACCCCCAATAACTCGAACCTTGTGAACACGAATTTCTGTGTTCACAAGGTCGAAGTTTCTTCAAAGTTCCACAATTCCTTTCCTATAATATAAAATTAATAGGCTTTTTTTTTCCTCGATAATTTGAACTTCGATTAATTCGAACATTTCCCCCCGGTCCTTCTAGTATACCCCATAGGCGCCCGGAGGGGGGGGGGGGCAAGGAGGCGGTCACCCCCTGGCTTATGGATTTCCTATATATATACATGTATGTGCGTGTGTGTGTGTACATGTTTTTTTGCTCCCCCCCCCCCGGAAAGTGTAAGTAGTAAGTACATGTTTTGCCTTCTCCTGGAAAAAATTCTGTGGACTCCCATGGTATACCCTCTGTTTCTTTTACGACTACAGCACTGGTACCAACTCGTATCATCTCGAACCCATCTGAACCATCTCGTGTTTCTCACTTCGCCTTTTTATAACCTGGTTGACAGCACCCTCTACCGCCCGCAAATCTTCGCGGCTGTTATGTAAATTTAGGTTCTTCTTTCCCCCGGGAAAACAGTGCTTGAAAATTAAGAAGTCGAGAATAGAATTGTTAATCCTTACAAAGCAGTGTCAATACTTTCATCTATTTGTAATGCAAATTTGAGCTTGGCTTTAATCTTTTCTGTTACTTCCTCGTTGACAGCAGTCACTTTCTCGTTGCAGAGCCCACTTCGACAACTTGCTATTTCGTCCCCAATAGCTCAACGGTAGAACATCGGCTAGCCAGTTCAAAGATCCAGGGTTCGATTCTCGCATGGGATAGCAAGGTTCTTTGCAGTGGTGCCCGAACAAATCCACCCTATAGGTTAGTGCAAAGATGCCGGTGGTCTAAAGGTGACCCTAGTACAACTAGCATAGATTCAGTGGACTCTGAGATATGGAATGCCGATTTTAAATCGCGAAGATAGCGACCAAGCCGGAAGCTAGCCTGAGGGTTAAAAATAGTATTAGGAGGCTAATCTGGGGTAAAAATGGCAAAAGGTGGTCAGCCAGATTGTCAGTTGCTTACCTATCTGGAAATTGAAAGCGGAGTATGCAGAATGCACTTCGACAATCAAAGCTTGCAATTTCTTCCCAGAAGTTCAACTGTAGAGTGTCGGTTGGTGCAGCAAGGTTCCTTACAGGTTTTTGATATTTCAAATATTCTATGGCTGCTTCTATTGTCTGAGAGAATAATTTTCAAAACATGATCTTTCGTTTCATGGCCAAGTATTGCTTCAATTAGAATACTGTATGCAGGTCGAATTATATCCTCTCCAATGGTATGAGGTTTCATGTTTTAGGAGGACTGACAATCCGTTTAAAAATTTTGAGAAAAGTCTTTAGAGCCAAGTCAGCAATGGTAACATTTTTAATCATTTTCATATGCTGTTTTCTGTGTCTCTCTAGATGTGGAAACTATAACAGAACTCTTCTAGAACTCACCAGGAAGCCTTGTAAGATTCCCCTTCAGTTTGCGGGAACCATGGCCTGATTACTAAAAGTTTCGACACACTTCTACTTTATGGCGGGTTTAGCAACCTTAAGAGAAACCTATCCATATTATTCACGAGACAAAACGAACTATTCAACTATCAATAAATCACTCATGTGATTTATTGATAGTTATTATTCCTACCTATGAATACTATATATTTTTTAAAAGTTAGAAGTTATTGTTGGTATCGTAAGTAGTTATTGCTGGTATTGCAAGAAGTTATTGTTGGTATTGCAAGAAGTTATAGTTTCATTGCAATCAAGAAGTTTATTGTATCAACTGTCAAAGTCTAGTTGTTGTTGTTGAGACCAAGACCGTCCGACCTACCAGAAAGGTGTAAGGTAGCCGTTTGGAAAGCCGGGAAGTGCCACCCAATTCAGACCGGAACCCAGTGGAGGAAGCATTCACAGGGACCGTACCCTCCTTCCCCTACCACCAACCTCTCGGAAGGACTTACGGACCCACATATTTAACGTGATCGTACTCCGCATGAACACGGCGGCAGTTGTGGCAGCGTGCAAATCCAGTGCGCAAACCATCGGGTTGCCGCGTCCGAAATGTGCCAACAGCACGCGGTGTTCCCAGGTGGTCACCCACCCAAGTACTAACCGCGCCCGATACTGCTAGACTTCGGTGATCTAACGAAAACCGGTGTTTTCAGCACGGTAGGGCCGTTGGCTCTGTCAAAGCCTAGTGTAATAACTTTTCTTTCTGAAAACAATTGTTTCTATTTGAAAAAGTATTTTTTTTCTGTAAATCGTAGGCCACCCTCAGGTGTCGCGGCACATTGATTGAAGTCGCTGGCATTACAGATAAGACTAAATTCGAGAGGATAGCATCAAAAAATTGCATCATTGAAAAAAAACTTTCATACCTATGAATACTATATATTTTTAAAAGTTAGAAGTTATTGTTGGTATCGTAAGTAGTTATTGTTAGTATTGCAAGAAGTTATTGTTGGTATTGCAAGAAGTTATTGTTGGTATTGCAAGAAGTTATCATTTCATTGCAATCAAGAAGTTTAGTTATTGTTGGCATTGCAAGCAAGAGACTAAAGTCGAGAGGGATAGCAACTAAAAATTACATTATTTAAAAAAACACTTTCTACCTATGAATACTATATCTTGTTAAATGTTAGAAGTTATTGTTGGTATTGTAAGTAGTTATTGTTGGTATTGCAAAAAGTTATTGTTAGTATTGCAAGAAGTTATTGTTGGTATTGCAAGAAGTTATTGTTTTATTCCAATAAGTTATTGTTTCATTTGAGGAAGTTATTGTTGCAATTGTAAGCAAGAAGTTATTGTTGGCATTGCAAGCAAGAAGTTATTGTTGGTATTGTAAGCAAGAAGTTATTGTTGGCATTGTAAGCAAGAAGTTATTGTTGGCATTGTAAGCAAAAAGTTATTGTTGGCATTGTAAGCAAGAAGTTATTGTTGACACTGTAAGCAAGAAGTTACTGTTAGCATTGTAAGCAAGAAGTTATTGTTGGTATTGTAAGCAAGAAGTTATTGTTGGCATTGTAAGCAAGAGACTAAAGTCGAAAAGGGTAGCACCTAAAAATTGCATCATTAAAAATAACCTTTCTACCTATGAATACAATATTTTGATAAAAGCTAGAAGCTATTGTTGGTATTGCATGTAGTTAGTATTGGTATTGTTATGTTGGTATTGTAAGAAGTTAATCTTATATTGCAAGAAGTTATTGTTGTATTGCAAGTCATGTGTAGTTTATTTTTTGTGTGAGTGAAGGCATACATTCTCAAGAAGAATGGCTTGCATTGTATTTGTGAGAGTTTCAAATTTGGTAATTCATCATTATGTATATTATCTTTGTAGGTACGGCGGACTTTCACAGCAAAGACGTTATCGCGGCTTGACGCCCGGTATGACGACGGACAGTGAGGCTGGCATGTCCTCCAGAGAGCCCAGTGTTGACCCTGGTGGCAGCACGGAAAGCGTTCCGATTGCTTCACAGCAGAAAAAGAACTCACTAAAAGACAAACTAAAGATGCTGCGGTAAGACGTTTCCCGCCACTTATTTTTCATACAACACAAAGGGGGAACTACTGTGATTGGGTCAAGAATGTGACTTTCGGATTTCGCTGGATCTGCACTTTTCAGCATCCTTGAAAATAAATTGACACTTTTTCAGTTAGTTTGTGTGTCTGTTTGTGCACCTGATATCTCTCGGATTCATTGAGAAAATTGAAAAAAAAATGGTACGTTTATTACAATCAATAAATTGATTATAAGGGATCTCGAACCAAGGAAACTCGGTCTTCAATTGAGCCTAGTTTTTTTTTAATATCGAAAGAATATAAAAGCAGAATTACGTCAAAATTTTTTGCACAGATACCCGTTATGAAATTTTTATAAAGAGGTGAATGGCATAACATATTATATAATGAGCCATTCTGTAGATATTTTCCCATCTCAGAAATATAATGGAGAATTGCGTTAAACAAACTATATAATTTCACTATTATCAAATGACTGAATGGTTTGCAAGTATTTTTAACAAAAAATAAATGGGCACAATTTTTCAAAAGCTATCATAAGCCGTTCTACTTTTCTACCGACTGTGCGAAATCTCGAACTAATCAAGCAAAATTGGTATTATTGTTTTAATCGGTAACATCAATAAGATTATTGATTTTCAACGATGTCTATACTAATAAGAAAGCTTGAATTTGTTCCGCTTCCCAAGAAATCCAAATTTGTTAGAAAGTCACGTGTCAACGATCAATGAATTCAGTTTCCGGACTCCCAGGATTGGGGAAAATCCCGTCTTTTACCTCCTGTGGAAAATAAGTAGGGATAGAAACAGAGATTTTTGAAAGTAGAATTTCGTAGACCGTCAGGCTATCTATTGTAGCCATTGAGATTTTTCCAATATATCTCAAAAATTTATGTGAAAGCTTTTGAATGATTTTCAAAAAAGGCCTGAAATTGAGATCGTTATGAGCAACCTCGAGTTAAAAAGTCACGTGTTGGATACAACAGGTTTTTTATGGCAGTTTTGATTGGTCGTTTCAATTTTATCTGTTTCCACAGGCGGGCGAAGAGCATAGACGTGGCCAGTGGGCGCAAAATCGGCTCAGACGATCCTAGGCAAGGTAAGGAAGAAAAAGAGCAGAGCCTCCGTTCCAAAATCTCCAAGGTTCTGAAGAAGCCTCTCGGAAGGAGTTTTAGCATGGATTCCCAGAAGCCAGCTCCTGCATTACCCCCTAAAGGAGTAGTGCCAGATGTGGTGCCGAGCAGACCAAAATCAGAGGTATGTAAAATGGAGGGGGGGGAATATAAAATAAATATGTGATTATTTCTGATTTGTTCCGATGATAGTAGTCCGTTTTGCATTGTTTTTAAAATTAGATGATGAAGTAAGCTCCCATAGCTTTCTAAAATGTTTTTGGTAGCAAGCTCTAGTGAGAAATCTGCAATTATGTTTTTACCCCCACCTCCGAATTTTTTTTTCAATCATTTGTTTTGCAGATAGATATTAGATGATGAGTGGCATAGATCAAATTCCAGAGTGATGGTCGCATCTGTCTGGACGGCCGGTAGACTGCCATTCAATCGATTGAGACGCCGGTAGACTGCCACTCAATCGATTGAGACGCCGGTAGACTGCCACTCAATCGATTGAGAGGCCAGAGGACTGCCTCTCAATCGATTGACAGGCCGGAGGACTGCCTCTCAATCGATTGAGAGGCCGGTAAACTGCCAATCAATCGATTGAGAGTCCGGTAGACTGCCACTCAATCGATTGAGAGGCCTGTAGACTGCCACTCAATCGATTGAGAGGCCGGTAGACTGCCACTCAATCGATTGAGAGGCCAGAGGACTGCCTCTCAATCGATTGACAGGCCGGAGGACTGCCTCTCAATCGATTGAGAGGCCGGTAAACTGCCAATCAATCGATTGAGAGTCCGGTAGACTGCCACTCAATCGATTGAGAGGCCAGAGGACTGCCTCTCAATCGATTGACAGGCCGGAGGACTGCCTCTCAATCGATTGAGAGGCCGGTAAACTGCCAATCAATCGATTGAGAGTCCGGTAGACTGCCACTCAATCGATTGAGAGGCCTGTAGACTGCCACTCAATCGATTGAGAGGCCGGTAGACTGCCACTCAATCGATTGAGAGGCCAGAGGACTGCCTCTCAATCGATTGACAGGCCGGAGGACTGCCTCTCAATCGATTGAGAGGCCGGTAAACTGCCACTCAATCGATTGAGAGGCCGGTAGACTGCCACTCAATCGATTGAGAGGCCAGAGGACTGCCTCTCAATCGATTGACAGGCCGGAGGACTGCCTCTCAATCGATTGAGAGGCCGGTAAACTGCCAATCAATCGATTGAGAGTCCGGTAGACTGCCACTCAATCGATTGAGAGGCCTGTAGACTGCCACTCAATCGATTGAGAGGCCGGTAGACTGCCACTCAATCGATTGAGAGGCCAGAGGACTGCCTCTCAATCGATTGACAGGCCGGAGGACTGCCTCTCAATCGATTGAGAGGCCGGTAAACTGCCACTCAATCGATTGAGAGGCCGGTAGACTGCCACTCAATCGATTGAGAGGCCAGAGGACTGCCTCTCAATCGATTGACAGGCCGGAGGACTGCCTCTCAATCGATTGAGAGGCCGGTAAACTGCCAAACAATCGATTGAGAGGCTGGTAGACTGCCACTCAAACGATTGAGAGGCCGGGGGACTGCCACTCAATCGATTGAGAGGCCGGTAGACTGCCACTCAATGTAGACTAGAACCCAGAAAGTATCGGTTTTGGAAATAACACTTACTGTTTATCCAACTTGGATGAACAAACAGTACGATCGCCCCTGCCATACATTTAATAACTTTAAACACTAGGTTAAGTCGTACAGTCTGGGGTCTTCAAACAATATGCTCGAAACTCACTTTAGTAAGCACTTCACCACCTGCACTCTTTATTGTAATAAACCATTAGATCTTGAATAACGAGGACTAGAAGTTGTGAATTTAAATTCGCACATTCTTGAAGTCGCTTGGAATCGCAATGTATCCGATTGTGTGGGCAGACTTCTCTCTCAGTTCCATGTCTTGCAAAAACCTTTCAAGTGCTTTATTGGTAGTAAATGTTAAAAGATAATTGATTTCTTCAACTTCTGGATAGTTAAAGTAGAAATCATATATTATCAGGTAGTGTTTTTTTGTATAGTATATATCAGTTCCAATAACATTCCATGGGATTTTAGAAGATCGTTGTATTAACGATTCCTTCTGTTGCTTACACTAAAACTTCTGACTTATGTTGCAGCTTTAAACTTTTCTTCAATATCTGCATTCATGAATGACGGAAAAAGAATTTGTCTAGATCTCCTTTTACACTTTTCTATTCCTAGGTGCCCTTCATGAAATTTATCTAGCATGTAACTTTTCTTAAATTTAGGAATTATTCATCTATTTTCTTTCATTATCCAGCCCCCAATAACCGTAATAATATCTCTTTGTGCTTGATATGACCTTGCGGTGTTTTTATTTTTTGTTCTAGCTTTGATTTATCAAAGACTTCCACTGTTTTTACTTTCCTTATATACATAATGTATAAGGAAAGTATTGTGACGGGGTCGAAAATTCGAATTCGAGTTTTCGACGGGAGAGCACGTTTCAAGCATCCCTGATCACGAATCAAACATTTTTGAAGTGATGTCTGTGTGTGTGTGTGTGTGTGTGTGTGTGTCAGTGAGTCTGTGGAGACGACAACTGACGAACGAATGGACCGATTCGAACCAAATTTGGTACAAAAATCACAATCCGTAAACACTGGGAGCCTATTGCTTTTATATGCAATCGAATGTTAAGAACCCCCCTAAATTTTCGAATGAAATTTTGAAAAAATCGTCAAAAAATCAAAACCACTAATAAAGTTACGCAAATAGACATGTCTTATGTAATTTTTCATTAGAAAACGATTGACATAAATTTTAGAATGCTAACATGAACCGTTCTCGAGATATTGTTCATTTAAAAAAAAAATTATCAAAAAGTCATATAAAAAAAAAAAATCTATTTAGAAACATGTTCACTTTTCATATGTAATACCATGCGATAAATTGGGTTACATCATTCTCGTGGAACTAGCTCATTCCATTCATGAAAAAATATACTTTTAGTAATACTTTTGTGTTTGAACGCCAATAGTCATTTATCTGCTGTAAGAATAACTTATTTCTTAGTGCATAACGCTTGGCGAGATTTTGGCGACGAATTTAGCGGAATGTCGCCAACTTGGCGACTTTTTGAAATGTTGCCGAATTAACGAAAATCTCGCCAAATGGATAAAAATGACGACTAATTGTCGAAAATTTAATATCTTGGAAAGAATATTAGTATCTACTATAAGAAAAACCTACTTTTTTTTTACTGTAAAAGTAGTAAATTAATTAGTAGTAAATTAATAAGGAAAGTCATGTGTTGCCCACATCAGATTTTTTAATCTGTTTCTTCTTTAAACTTGCGAAGCATTCCTTCTGTAATATTCAGAGCCTTCATAATCAGATCCACATGAACTTGAACCAGTTCTTCCATTTCAATCTATTCAGTTCCATGCACATACGTTTTTGATAGAATACCTGCATTTGCCCCTTGTATATATCATCTTAATTGATATTTTAAAAGCTGAATAAAAAGTCTTCGCAATCCCATTGGAGCATCCGCTAAACATGTCTTACTCAATGAAATTAAAGATTTGTGGACACGTTTCTAAAACTGCTTCACGACCGTAGAAACGGGCCCCTAACCTTTGATTTCAAATAAAATTTGATTTCAAATTATCCTTCGCACAAAGTGTATTGTACTTATTGACTCTGATTTGAATGTTTATTTTGCAGCACGCTCTAAAATGCACATATTCGAAAACGTATGTAAAAAATACTTTGTGCAAAAGAAAAAGAAAACTTCAGCAATATATCTAAACATACATAAGATAATAATACAACATACAGCTGTTTCGAGAATTCAGTGAGTCCCTTTCGTCAGTGCGAGAGAACAAACCCGAAGTCAAAAGGACAAAATGGACACTGTGAGCTGAATACTACATTATTATCTTATTTGTGCTAACTACATTGCTCAAGTTTTCCTTCGCATTATTCTGTTACTTTTGTTTATATAGTTTCAAATCCTGATGTTGTTTAAATCAGGTGTTTTGCATGCGCTCAATAATATAATATATATAGGCCACAGGTGCTGCATGCACTCAATAATTCGAATATATAGGCCACAGGTACCCTTAAAATAAATAGATTACCATAACTACCTTTTTATAGCTATTTTTTTATAACTATTGGTCCTTGAACAAAATATATTTGTGTTATCTCATTGAATGTACAAGAACGACAGGAACAGTTTTATCACATAGCACTCCTCTAGGAAAAAGCATTGTATATTACTTTCCTTATATACATAACGTATAAGGAAAGTATTGTGATGGGATCGAAAATTCGAATTCGAGTTTTCGACGGTAGAGCACGTTTCAAGCATCCCTGACCACGAATCAAACATTTTTGAGGTGATGTCTGTGTGTGTGTGTCAGTGAGGCTGTAGAGACGATATCTCACGAACGAATGGAGCGATTCGAATGAAATTTGGTACAAAAATCACAATCCATGAATACTGGAAGCCTATTGTTTTAAAACACAATCGAATGTTCAGAACCCTCCTAAATTTTCGAGTGAAATTTTGAAAAAAACCATCAAAAAATCAAATCCTTTAATAAAGTTACGCAAATAGACATTTCTTGAACACTAGCATGAACCGCTCTCGAGATATTGCACATTTTTCAAATAAATTTATCAAAAAATCCCATAAATTAAAAAAAATATTAACTGTTGAGAAACATGTTCACTTTTCATATGTAATATCATGCGATAAATTAGGTGACATCATTCTCGTGGAACTAGCTCGTTCCATTCATGAGAAAAGATACTTTGAGTAATACTTTCGTATTTGAACGCCCATGGTTATTTATCTGCTATAAAAATAACCTATTTTTCCGTCCATAACGCTTGGCGAGATTTTGGCGACGAATTTACGGAATGTCGTCAACTTGGCGACTTTTTGAAATGTTGACAAATTGACGCTGCTAAATCAATGAAAATGATGACTAATTGTCGAAAATTCAATATCTTGGAAAGAATATAAACATCTACTATAAGAAAAACGTATTTTTTTTACTGCAAAAGTAGTAAATTCATTGCATTATATAAGGAAAGTTATGTGTTGCCCACATCAGATTTTTTTTGCAAGAATTGACAGGGTGGCTAGAGCATCTCAGATAAAAAATTCCTTCATATTTCCCTAATTTCCAGATAATAACTTCAAAAATTCCCTGATATGTATCACTTTCTACTTTTGCTGACTATTAGCTTAATAAGCATAAAAATGTCGATTAATAAAATTGAAAGTGATCATTAAGAATAAATAATTAAAATTAATTACTTTCAATATTGAAAAATATAGCAATCAAAGTATAGTATATATGCAAGAGGGATAAATCAAATGACGAGGGATAAGATGACGAGGGATAAGAACAGTATTATTAAGAGAAAATTAATCTTTTAAGCATTAAAATTCTAGATAAGCTATAAAACTCAGTTATAAACTCATCAGTGTTCTGTAAAATTCATTCAAGAATTCATATAGTTAAATATCACTTATTGCAATAAAATTATGTATAAACAGAAACAGTATTCTTTTCATCCGCTTTTCCTGTCATATGAAATATCTTGACAACTATCAAAATTATTACGATACGAGGGATCACTGAGAAATGCTGAAATTTTAAAACTCTCTTCTTGTTATTGAGGTATATAATATAAACCGTCTCCTGTCACATAAAACTCGAATAAGAAATTCTGTGTATTGTTGTGAATCAGTTGAAAATTGTGATTACCTTAAAAATTCAGATTTCCCTAATTTTACAGGGTTTTTTAACACTTTACAACATAGTTGAAAAGTGTTTATGACTTTATTCATTCTGTCTGTCTGCCTGCCTGTCTGTCTGTCCGTTAGCACGATAACTGCTGTAAAAATGACTTTATCAAAATGAAATTTTAGTATGTTGTTCAGATGGTCTGTGGGACCTATGGGAATAAAAATGAATGATATCACCCAATTAGTTTTGGATTGAACCCGGGTTGAAAAAATGAAATACATTGAACCCTATGGGACCTAATTTTTCAAACATTTTTTAAGCGGATTTAAAATTCACAAATTGCTTCGAAAGTTTCATGTAATATTCAAATTAGCCCATAAAACATGTAAAAAAAATTTCAGCAAAATATACTCAGTAGTTTTTTAAATAAAAATTAAAATATTAATTACATCCTTTATATGAACAGATCACGTAATCATTATATGAAGACATCATGTGACCCACCTCAAAATAATATATGGCATCCATCTTGTGTCAAAATCGTGATTTTGAAAGTTCTTTTTTATTCATATTAAGTGTTTTATATTAAGTGTTGTGTCATCCAACTTTGATTATTTCTGCAACGAAGCCTACTTTTCACTTATGGAGGATGTAAATACCAAAAGATGTAGAATAAGTTGTATAAGAATTGCTGCATTTCTTTAACTCAAAATTATTTAGTCCATGGAGTCTGCAAGATAGCTGATATGAATGAAACAATCATTGATTTTACAGAGAAGCAAACGATTTTGAGCATAGAGTTAAATTACTTGCACCTCCATGATTTTAAGTTTTAAATAAAATTAATTATTATAGTATTGTGATGAATGAAATGAATGGAAAAATGTTTATGAATGAAATGCTGCTTTTATTTAAAGAGCCAGCCGATTTATATTTCGATGACGTCATTTGAAAAAGTTCATTTGTTTTCGATGAAATTTACAAATATAATAAATTATTGTATTATTATGATAATTTTAAAAAATATTACCGAGGAATGTATCACATTTTAAGGATGTTTAAACCAGGCAATTTATATTTCAATGCCGTCATTTGAATGAAGTTCATTATTTTCGCTGAAGTTTTAAGTTTTCAAATACAATAAGTTAATGTAGTATTGTGATAATTTTAAAAACATTACCGAGGAATGTATCGCATTTTAGAGACATTTAAATAAAATTGCATTGAAATTAGAAAGTGTTTCATAATCAATGCTTTATGCATGATTGATCTTTCTTGTTTAAAACTGTATTCGCTTCAATTGATTGTGCACTTTTAATTGTATCTAATTAATTCATAGATATTTCTCTTAGTATGTGAACAGTCAAAAGTTGAGAACTGCTCACACTAAATAACTCCTAATTACATGATATTTACCTGTTATTACATGATATTTACCTGATTTTTCCAGAATGTTGATATTCCCTGATTTCCATTTTCTGTAGCCACCCTGATTGACTAATTCAAAGAAATAAATAATTTTCTCCCTAACTAAATTTTTTGAATACATCTCTTTGTTACAGAAACCTCTGTCGTCGAGTCGAGGGAACTTGAGCAGTCAAAAGTCGCCATCTTCTGAGCAAGTCAGAACGAGACCCAAATCTTCGACAGGAAAATCCGGAGTAGAGACTCCGGTGTGAACTTTACCAAAATCGATTCCTTGATACATTCAAAGAAACACCTCTTGTAAACAATAAAGTGTACCTTTTACTTCTTGTGTTATTGACTTGCTTACTCAATCAATTTACAAAATCATTATCATGTCATGCTATTAAAAGGAATCTCTGTGTGTGTGGTGTATATATATATATATATATATATATATATAGTTAACAAGACGTGCATAAAAATACATAACATACTAAAAAATGTAAAGTAATAAGGAGTACGAAGAAACAACGGATTTTAGTATATCTGTCTAGAATGTGCCCCTGAAGACGTTTCTGGCAGATATACTATTCTTTAATATGTTTTCCTTGTCCTGGCCTCTCCGTGCTCTACTTTTTCGGCCCTTCCTCGTTGCTTTTTGCTTTTCACAACACGCTTTATTTTGCTCGCGGTTTGATACTGTGGTTACTGATTCACACTCTTGCACTTTAGTTTTAGTTATTTTAATTTATATATATATATATATATATATTAAAATAGTAAATCCAATGGAAGAAGTAACCCATAATACACTGTCTTAAAATTATATATATATATATATATATATATATATATATATATATATATATATATATATATATATATATATATATATATATATATATATATATATATATATATATATATATATATATGCACTACGCGACAGTGAAAATGAGATATCAGGAAAGAGTGGGCAGAAAAATGTGCAAATTACAGGGAAGACGCAGCTCACTGAGTTATGTAAATGATGCGAAATGCGCAGCTGTCCCGCGCACGTTGAGTGAGATATAAGGGAAGGAACCTGCAGAATCGACAATAGTCGCGCCGCTCTGTCTGCCAGGGAAATCATTTTGCAATTTTTTTTGTCTCAGGAAACGTGTAGTAGAAGAGAATGCCATGCCGCCGCCAACCGAGGCAGCTCCAGTAGACAGACGATTTCACGAGGTTGCTGTTGTTGAGACCCAGACCGTCTGACCTACCAGAAAGGTGTAAGGTAACCGTTTGGACGGCCGGGAAGTGCCACCCAATAGACGATTTCATGAGGTGTATGGTGTTCGGACTCAGAAGGGCAGGTTGATCCATACGTCAAATATCAGCACATAGCCACCTACATGCGTCCACGGTGCACCGGCTGGAGCAAAGATGGTTGGAACAAGGGAACTTGGCACGTTTGAAGGGTGCCGGTACGGCCAGAGCGACGTCATCACGCGTGGACCGACGCATCCGTCGCCAAGCGTTGGCGATCCCGCAGACCACTTCCGTCGCCCTTTTGCAGCATATGCAAGACACCCTTGATGCTTCCATATCGATCAGGACCATTATCCGCCGATTGGTCGCCGACGACCTGCACTCATGGCGCCCGTTAGGAAGACTGTCATTGACCCAACAGCACAGACGCCTCTGTTTACAATGATGTCGGGATAGAGCCACGTGGACGGCGACAGGACATAGGGTCATGTTCTCAGGCTAGTCACGCTTCTGCTTTAGCAATGACAGTCGCCATGTACGAGTCTGGCGCCAAAGTGGTGACGGGTCCAATCCGGCTGCAACTATAGAACGCCGCATCGCGCGACAACGCGACCTCATGGTTTGTGGCGCCATCGCCTACGATAGCAGGTCACCTCTGGTCCGTATTAAGGACACTCTGACGGCCCAACGATACGGCGATGACGTGCTGCGGCCGGTGACACCATCCTTCCTTCAGGCGATACCCAATGCCATTTACCAGCAGGATAACGCCCGACCACCCACGTCACGCATCAGCCAACATGCCCTGCAAGGTACCTAGGTGCTTCCTTACGACCAGTCTCCCCTAATCAATCACTAATCGAACACGTCTTAGATGTGATTGGACGTCTCTTGACTGCACTGCCACCGCCGCGTTTAGAAAACGAACTCTCCATCCCTCAGGACACCCTCCGCATACTCACTGACTCTACCTAGACTGTTGCTCCCTGTATCGCTGCCCAAGGTGGTCCTACAACCTACTCATCAGACGGTGTTATCGCTCAGTGTGTTGGTGTATCATGTTAAAATAAACATCACTCATTGTTCGTTGCTATCTCTCTCTGTTTGCCGATTTTCATCACTTTCTGCTTCTTGGTGTCTCATTTTCACTTTCACGTAGTGTATATAAGATAGATTAATAATTAATAGCAAGGAATTAATGGAGAAACACTATAAACAGTGGGCTATCCTAAAGTGGATAAGACATGGTTATCTGGCTATCAAGCCGAAAAAAGAGGAGTAACACTAGGTCTAAGTTGAATATTAATTCAGAATAGAATATTAATCAAGTCTGGTCATCCATTCCAAATTAACCAAAACAAATGCTTGTTTCTGAATATTGTGGTAATTAGTCACTCTGAACAGCTCAATAGACAAGCATAATTAGAAAAATAGGATTGAAAAATAAAGAAATCAAGTAATTACCAGGGACCATGTGTTAAGTATCCAGATATAGTGAAACGAATTTAGTTGTGCCCAAGAAGTATGTAATGGATGAGTGGACCGTGATGACTAGAGGGTAGAAAGGTCTTATACACACAATGAAGCCTAAACGAGGGAGTAAGTGGCAGGAATAAAATGCCATAATTGAGAAAAGATGAATGTAGTGAATAGTAATCATATATGAAAAGGTTACAATAATATTTCTCAGGAGTACAGGAAAATTGAATAATGAAAGTAATATTACTTTCCTTATATACATAATGTATAAGGCAAGTATTGTGACGGGGTCGAAAATTCGAATTCGAGTTTTCGACGGGAGAGCACGTTTCAAGCATCCCTGATCACGAATCAAACATTTTTGGAGTGATGTCTGTGTGTGTGTGAAAGTATGTGTGTGTGTGTGTGTCAGTGGGTCTGTGGAGACGATAACTGACGAACGAATGGACAGATTTAAACCAAATTTGGTACAAAAATCACAATCCGTAAACACTGGAAGCCTATTGTTTTTATACGCAATCGAATATTCGGAACCCCCCTAAATTTTCGAATGAAATTTAAAAAAAATCGTCAAAAAATCAAAACCACTAATAAAGTTACGCAAACAGACATTTCTTACGTAATTTTTCATTAGAAAACGATTGACGTAAATTTCAGAACGCTAACATGAACCGTTCTCGAGATATTGCACATTTTTCATAAAACTTATCAAAAAGTCATGTAAAATAAAATAAAAATATTTCCTATTGAGAAACATGTTCATTTTTCATAAGTAATACCATGCGATAAATTGGATGACATCATTCTCGTGGATCTAGCTCGTTCCATTCATGAAAAAGATACTTTAAGCAATACTTTTGTATTTGAACGCCAATAGTCATTTATCTGCTGTAAGAATAACTTATTTCTTCATCCTTAACGCTTGGCGAGATTTTGGCGACGAATTTGGCGGAATGTCGCCAACTTAGCGACATTTTGAAATGTTGCCAAATTAACGTAAATCTCGTCAAATGGATAAAAATGACGCTAAATCAATGAAAATGACGACTAATTGTCGAAAATTCAATATCTTAGAAAGAATATTAGTATCTACTATAAGAAAAACCTATTTACTTTACTGAAAAATTAGTAAATTCATTACATTATATAAGGAAAGTCATGTGTTGCCCACATCAGATTATTACTTTCCTTATATACATAATGTATAAGGAAAGTATTGCGACGGGGTCGAAAATTCGAATTCGAGTTTTCGACGGGAGAGCACGTTTCAAGCATCCCTGATCACGAATCAAACATTTTTGAAGTGATGTCTGTGTGTGTGTATGTGTGTGTGTGTGTGTGTGTGAAAGTATGTGTGTGTGTGTGTGTGTGTGTGTGTGTGTCAGTGAGTCTGTGGAGACGATAACTGACGAACGAATGGATCGATTCGAACGAAATTTAGTACAAAAATCACAATCCGTAAACACTGGAAGCCTATTGTTTTTATACGCAATCGAATGTTCAGAACCCCCCTAAATTTTCGAATGAAATTTTGAAAAAATCGTTAAAAAATCAAAACCGCTAATAAAGTTACGCAAATAGACATTTCTTATGTAATTTTTCATTAGAAAACGATTGGCATAAATTTTTGAACGCTAACATGAACCGTTCTCGAGATATTATACATTTTTCTAAAAAATTATGAAAAGTCACATAAAAAAAAAATTCCTATTGAGAAACATGTTCACTTTTCATATGTAATATGCGATAAATTGAGTGACATCATTCTCGTGGATCTAGCTCGTTCCATTCATGAAAAAATATACTTTGAATAATACTTTTGTATTTGAACGCCAATAGTCATTTATCTGCTGTAAGAATAACTTTTTTCTTAGTGCATAACGCTTGGCGAGATTTTGACGACGAATTTGGAGGGAATGCCGCCAACTTGGCGACTTTTTTGAAATGTTGCTAAATTAATGAAAATCTCACCAAATGGATAAAAATGATGCTAAATCAAAGAAAATGGCGACTAATTGTCGAAAATTCAATGTTTTGGAAAGAATATTAGTATCTACTATAAGAAAAACCTATTTTTTTACTGTAAAAGTAGTAAATTCATTACATTATATAAGGAAAGTCATGTGTTGCTCACATCAGATTTTTTTTTTAATGTAATGAAAGTCACTGTAGTTAAGAAGAATTTTTTCTTGATTATATCAAGTGGTGGTTGACACACTGTGTTAATAATATTAATGTCTAATTGGGAAGGGTATGTATTATTAGTTGTATAAGATATATTAATCTATACGTATCATCACTGATTTTATTTATTCTAAGAACTTGGTTAAAATAAATGTTTCTAAAAACAATTAGATGCAAACAAGATTTAAAATACTGAAATTTAGAAGTATTAAAATTAAAATCTATTCTTTTATCATAAATATATTTTTACTTTCCTTATATACAATAATGTATAAGGAAAGTATTGTGACGGGGTCGAAAATTCGAATTCGAGTTTTCGACGGGAGAGCACGTTTCAAGCATCCCTGATCACGAATAGAACACTTTTTAAGTGATGTCTGTGTGTGTGTGTGTGTCAGTGCGTCTGGGGAAACGATAACTGACGAACGAATGGACCGATTCGAACGAAATTTGGTACAAAAATTACAATCCGTAAACGCTGGAAGCCTATTGTTTTTATACTCAATCGAATGTTCAGAACCCCCATAAATTTTCGAGTGAAATTTTGAAAAAATCGTCAAAAAATCAAAACTTTTAATAAAGTTACGCATATAGACATTTCTTATGTAATTTTTCATTAGAAAACGATTGACATAAATTTTAGAACGCTAACATGTACCGTTCTCGAGATATTGCCCATGTTTCAAAAAAATTATTAATAAGTCATATAAAATAAAAAAATATATATTTCCTATTGAGAAACATGTTCACTTTTTATATGTAATACCATGCGATAAATTGGGTAACATCATTCTCTTGGATCTATCTCGTTCAATTCATGAAAAAAGATACTTTGAGTAATACTTTTGTATTTAAACGCCAATAGTCTTTTATCTGCTGCAAGAATAACGTATTTCTCCGTCCACAACGCTTGGCGTGATTTTGGCGTCGAATTTGGTGGAATGTCGCCAACTTGGCGACTTTTTTAAATGTTGCTAAATTAACGAAAAACTCGCCAAATGGATAAAAAGGACGTTAAATCAATGAAAATGACGACTCATTGACGAAAATTCAATATCTTGGAAAGAATATATATATCTACTATAAAAATAATCTATTTTTTTTTACTGTAAAAGTAGTAAATTCATTGCATTATATAAGGAAAGTCATGTGCTGTCCACATCAGATTTTTTTTGTATAACTAAATTTAAATCTAAAATGTTAGCAAAATTAAAATTATTATTACTGACAGCCAATTGGAAATTATAAGGTTAAAAGTTAAAGGCCATATTAGGAGTTTTTTTTTTTTTTTTTTTTTTTTTTTTTGCGATATGCACCAAAACATCATCTAAATATCTATACAAGAGCATATCATGTAAACCATGATTATAATTTTTTTCATAGAAGTATAAGCATAAATTAGCTAGTATGAATGAGGCACCCCTTGTGGGATACTAAACTGCTGCTAAAATACAAAACTACCATGTTGCATATAATTTTCATATAGTGTGAAAATAAGTAATTTTTTAAAAAGATATGATAAATATTTCAGAGTAACAATATACCATTAAAACATTTCTAAAACAATTTTAAAAATCATCTATATTATTAAATATATCTATATTATGTCTATATTATTAAATAAGTCTTTAAAATCGAGAGTATAAATGGTATGGATATTAGTAAGATCTACTTCTATTAGTAAGAGTAACTTCTTAACTAATTCAAAACTGTTCTTTATTATATGACTATGGGAAATATCAAATAAATAAAATATTTTATTTAAAAATTTTAGTAGAAGTTAACCCGCAGTAATAGGTAAAAATTGTGGCCACTAGTAACAGTTCGAAAAACTACAGGGAATTTATGAAATTGAGGTATTAATACTATCTTTATAGGGAAAGTTGTTATAACAATTATTTTTGAGATGGAGTTGTCTATATTTAGCAAAAATTCTATCAGATGAGATTTTAAGGATTGCATTATGTAAATTGCAAATAGAATTATTAAGAATGTGTGGTTTAATATTACTTATATGACAATATTTGCAAATTATAGAGTAGTTACTTCTAGCTTTGTCAACATAAGTAATAACATATTTTTGAATTTCTTTTGTAAGTAAATTCAGTTTGAAGGTTTTATTATTATTATTACTATTATTTATATATTGTATTATTTATGAATTATATATGAATATACATTAAAGTACTGCTCTATTAAAACATTCCAAGATTTGGAGGCTTTAGCAGGAACTTGATATTTATAGCTAATTTATATATACGAACTTATTTAAGTCAAGAGATAAAGATTTACAAATAAGGTCATGCAGAAGGTCAGTAGAAGGTAAATAATATACACAGTAACATTACAAATAAGGTCAGTAGAAGATAAATAATATACACAATAACATAAGTGATCTCACTTAGTGTATCACAATAAAAAATCTCAAGATTTCCTGTAATAATAGGCCCATGGCGCATATCAACTAACTTTTGTATTTTTCTTACTGACTGTGACGAACTGGGCTCTCATTTAAATGCTTATTGCCTCGATCCAGCTCGATGACTCTTTTCTCTGTCATTATTAAACACAATTTCTAATCACACGAACACATTTATTACACCTAAATATTTATACAGATCCATGATTATTCACACATTATAATATCCGGACTCCCCGAGTCCCACCGTTCTTTCTGATGATAGTCCAGCAATCCAGCAAGCAAGTATTTCGTTCTTCAGCCGCTATCCCCCTCCCCTGCAGTTTCGGCCACTTGACCCCCGAAGTATCAAATTGAGGGGCCCAGCTACAAGGTACTTTAAACAAGTTATACATGCGGGGCCAGCTGTATAAACCGCCAAGAAGCAAGATGGCGGACCGAAAATAACTTTTCCCCAGTCCTCTTGGCATAGACAGGGAGATGTTCATGGCACTGACAGTATGACTTTCTATCTAATTTATGATTTTTATAAATATACATATATACTCTGATTATAATAGAAAATGTATTACGGAGCCAGCTGTACAAACCTCGAAGAAGCAAGATGGCGGACCGAAAATAACATTTTCTCAGTCCTCTTGGCATGGACAGAGAGAAAGAAGTTCGTGGCATTGACAATATGACTTTCTATCTAATTCATAATTTTTATCAATATATATACACTGAATATAATAGAAAATGTGTTACGGGGATAGCTGTACAAACCTCGAAGAAGCAAGATGGCGGACCGAAAATAACATTTTCTCAGTCCTCTTGGCATGGACAGAGAGAAAGAAGTTCGTGGCATTGACAATATGACTTTCTATCTAATTCATAATTTTTATCAATATATATACACTGAATATAATAGAAAATGTGTTACGGGGATAGCTGTACAAACCTCGAAGAAGCAAGATGGCGGACCGAAAATAACATTTTCTCAGTCCTCTTGGCATGGACAGAGAGAAAGAAGTTCGTGGCATTGACAATATGACTTTCTATCTAATTCATAATTTTTATCAATATATATACACTGAATATAATAGAAAATGTGTTACGGGGATAGCTGTACAAACCTCGAAGAAGCAAGATGGCGGACCGAAAATAACATTTTCTCAGTCCTCTTGGCATGGACAGAGAGAAAGAAGTTCGTGGCATTGACAATATGACTTTCTATCTAATTCATAATTTTTATCAATATATATACACTGAATATAATAGAAAATGTGTTACGGGGATAGCTGTACAAACCTCGAAGAAGCAAGATGGCGGACCGAAAATAACATTTTCTCAGTCCTCTTGGCATGGACAGAGAGAAAGAAGTTCGTGGCATTGACAATATGACTTTCTATCTAATTCATAATTTTTATCAATATATATACACTGAATATAATAGAAAATGTGTTACGGGGATAGCTGTACAAACCTCGAAGAAGCAAGATGGCGGACCGAAAATAACATTTTCTCAGTCCTCTTGGCATGGACAGAGAGAAAGAAGTTCGTGGCATTGACAATATGACTTTCTATCTAATTCATAATTTTTATCAATATATATACACTGAATATAATAGAAAATGTGTTACGGGGATAGCTGTACAAACCTCGAAGAAGCAAGATGGCGGACCGAAAATAACATTTTCTCAGTCCTCTTGGCATGGACAGAGAGAAAGAAGTTCGTGGCATTGACAATATGACTTTCTATCTAATTCATAATTTTTATCAATATATATACACTGAATATAATAGAAAATGTGTTACGGGGATAGCTGTACAAACCTCGAAGAAGCAAGATGGCGGACCGAAAATAACATTTTCTCAGTCCTCTTGGCATGGACAGAGAGAAAGAAGTTCGTGGCATTGACAATATGACTTTCTATCTAATTCATAATTTTTATCAATATATATACACTGAATATAATAGAAAATGTGTTACGGGGATAGCTGTACAAACCTCGAAGAAGCAAGATGGCGGACCGAAAATAACATTTTCTCAGTCCTCTTGGCATGGACAGAGAGAAAGAAGTTCGTGGCATTGACAATATGACTTTCTATCTAATTCATAATTTTTATCAATATATATACACTGAATATAATAGAAAATGTGTTACGGGGACAGCTGTACAAACCTCGAAGAAGCAAGATGGCGGACCGAAAATAACATTTTCTCAGTCCTCTTGGCATGGACAGAGAGAAAGAAGTTCGTGGCATTGACAATATGACTTTCTATCTAATTCATAATTTTTATCAATATATATACACTGAATATAATAGAAAATGTGTTACGGGGACAGCTGTACAAACCTCGAAGAAGCAAGATGGCGGACCGAAAATAACATTTTCTCAGTCCTCTTGGCATGGACAGAGAGAAAGAAGTTCGTGGCATTGACAATATGACTTTCTATCTAATTCATAATTTTTATCAATATATATACACTGAATATAATAGAAAATGTGTTACGGGGATAGCTGTACAAACCTCGAAGAAGCAAGATGGCGGACCGAAAATAACATTTTCTCAGTCCTCTTGGCATGGACAGAGAGAAAGAAGTTCGTGGCATTGACAATATGACTTTCTATCTAATTCATAATTTTTATCAATATATATACACTGAATATAATAGAAAATGTGTTACGGGGATAGCTGTACAAACCTCGAAGAAGCAAGATGGCGGACCGAAAATAACATTTTCTCAGTCCTCTTGGCATGGACAGAGAGAAAGAAGTTCGTGGCATTGACAATATGACTTTCTATCTAATTCATAATTTTTATCAATATATATACACTGAATATAATAGAAAATGTGTTACGGGGATAGCTGTACAAACCTCGAAGAAGCAAGATGGCGGACCGAAAATAACATTTTCTCAGTCCTCTTGGCATGGACAGAGAGAAAGAAGTTCGTGGCATTGACAATATGACTTTCTATCTAATTCATAATTTTTATCAATATATATACACTGAATATAATAGAAAATGTGTTACGGGGATAGCTGTACAAACCTCGAAGAAGCAAGATGGCGGACCGAAAATAACATTTTCTCAGTCCTCTTGGCATGGACAGAGAGAAAGAAGTTCGTGGCATTGACAATATGACTTTCTATCTAATTCATAATTTTTATCAATATATATACACTGAATATAATAGAAAATGTGTTACGGGGACAGCTGTACAAACCTCGAAGAAGCAAGATGGCGGACCGAAAATAACATTTTCTCAGTCCTCTTGGCATGGACAGAGAGAAAGAAGTTCGTGGCATTGACAATATGACTTTCTATCTAATTCATAATTTTTATCAATATATATACACTGAATATAATAGAAAATGTGTTACGGGGACAGCTGTACAAACCTCGAAGAAGCAAGATGGCGGACCGAAAATAACATTTTCTCAGTCCTCTTGGCATGGACAGAGAGAAAGAAGTTCGTGGCATTGACAATATGACTTTCTATCTAATTCATAATTTTTATCAATATATATACACTGAATATAATAGAAAATGTGTTACGGGGACAGCTGTACAAACCTCGAAGAAGCAAGATGGCGGACCGAAAATAACATTTTCTCAGTCCTCTTGGCATGGACAGAGAGAAAGAAGTTCGTGGCATTGACAATATGACTTTCTATCTAATTCATAATTTTTATCAATATATATACACTGAATATAATAGAAAATGTGTTACGGGGACAGCTGTACAAACCTCGAAGAAGCAAGATGGCGGACCGAAAATAACATTTTCTCAGTCCTCTTGGCATGGACAGAGAGAAAGAAGTTCGTGGCATTGACAATATGACTTTCTATCTAATTCATAATTTTTATCAATATATATACACTGAATATAATAGAAAATGTGTTACGGGGACAGCTGTACAAACCTCGAAGAAGCAAGATGGCGGACCGAAAATAACATTTTCTCAGTCCTCTTGGCATGGACAGAGAGAAAGAAGTTCGTGGCATTGACAATATGACTTTCTATCTAATTCATAATTTTTATCAATATATATACACTGAATATAATAGAAAATGTGTTACGGGGATAGCTGTACAAACCTCGAAGAAGCAAGATGGCGGACCGAAAATAACATTTTCTCAGTCCTCTTGGCATGGACAGAGAGAAAGAAGTTCGTGGCATTGACAATATGACTTTCTATCTAATTCATAATTTTTATCAATATATATACACTGAATATAATAGAAAATGTGTTACGGGGATAGCTGTACAAACCTCGAAGAAGCAAGATGGCGGACCGAAAATAACATTTTCTCAGTCCTCTTGGCATGGACAGAGAGAAAGAAGTTCGTGGCATTGACAATATGACTTTCTATCTAATTCATAATTTTTATCAATATATATACACTGAATATAATAGAAAATGTGTTACGGGGACAGCTGTACAAACCTCGAAGAAGCAAGATGGCGGACCGAAAATAACATTTTCTCAGTCCTCTTGGCATGGACAGAGAGAAAGAAGTTCGTGGCATTGACAATATGACTTTCTATCTAATTCATAATTTTTATCAATATATATACACTGAATATAATAGAAAATGTGTTACGGGGACAGCTGTACAAACCTCGAAGAAGCAAGATGGCGGACCGAAAATAACATTTTCTCAGTCCTCTTGGCATGGACAGAGAGAAAGAAGTTCGTGGCATTGACAATATGACTTTCTATCTAATTCATAATTTTTATCAATATATATACACTGAATATAATAGAAAATGTGTTACGGGGACAGCTGTACAAACCTCGAAGAAGCAAGATGGCGGACCGAAAATAACATTTTCTCAGTCCTCTTGGCATGGACAGAGAGAAAGAAGTTCGTGGCATTGACAATATGACTTTCTATCTAATTCATAATTTTTATCAATATATATACACTGAATATAATAGAAAATGTGTTACGGGGACAGCTGTACAAACCTCGAAGAAGCAAGATGGCGGACCGAAAATAACATTTTCTCAGTCCTCTTGGCATGGACAGAGAGAAAGAAGTTCGTGGCATTGACAATATGACTTTCTATCTAATTCATAATTTTTATCAATATATATACACTGAATATAATAGAAAATGTGTTACGGGGACAGCTGTACAAACCTCGAAGAAGCAAGATGGCGGACCGAAAATAACATTTTCTCAGTCCTCTTGGCATGGACAGAGAGAAAGAAGTTCGTGGCATTGACAATATGACTTTCTATCTAATTCATAATTTTTATCAATATATATACACTGAATATAATAGAAAATGTGTTACGGGGACAGCTGTACAAACCTCGAAGAAGCAAGATGGCGGACCGAAAATAACATTTTCTCAGTCCTCTTGGCATGGACAGAGAGAAAGAAGTTCGTGGCATTGACAATATGACTTTCTATCTAATTCATAATTTTTATCAATATATATACACTGAATATAATAGAAAATGTGTTACGGGGACAGCTGTACAAACCTCGAAGAAGCAAGATGGCGGACCGAAAATAACATTTTCTCAGTCCTCTTGGCATGGACAGAGAGAAAGAAGTTCGTGGCATTGACAATATGACTTTCTATCTAATTCATAATTTTTATCAATATATATACACTGAATATAATAGAAAATGTGTTACGGGGACAGCTGTACAAACCTCGAAGAAGCAAGATGGCGGACCGAAAATAACATTTTCTCAGTCCTCTTGGCATGGACAGAGAGAAAGAAGTTCGTGGCATTGACAATATGACTTTCTATCTAATTCATAATTTTTATCAATATATATACACTGAATATAATAGAAAATGTGTTACGGGGACAGCTGTACAAACCTCGAAGAAGCAAGATGGCGGACCGAAAATAACATTTTCTCAGTCCTCTTGGCATGGACAGAGAGAAAGAAGTTCGTGGCATTGACAATATGACTTTCTATCTAATTCATAATTTTTATCAATATATATACACTGAATATAATAGAAAATGTGTTACGGGGACAGCTGTACAAACCTCGAAGAAGCAAGATGGCGGACCGAAAATAACATTTTCTCAGTCCTCTTGGCATGGACAGAGAGAAAGAAGTTCGTGGCATTGACAATATGACTTTCTATCTAATTCATAATTTTTATCAATATATATACACTGAATATAATAGAAAATGTGTTACGGGGACAGCTGTACAAACCTCGAAGAAGCAAGATGGCGGACCGAAAATAACATTTTCTCAGTCCTCTTGGCATGGACAGAGAGAAAGAAGTTCGTGGCATTGACAATATGACTTTCTATCTAATTCATAATTTTTATCAATATATATACACTGAATATAATAGAAAATGTGTTACGGGGACAGCTGTACAAACCTCGAAGAAGCAAGATGGCGGACCGAAAATAACATTTTCTCAGTCCTCTTGGCATGGACAGAGAGAAAGAAGTTCGTGGCATTGACAATATGACTTTCTATCTAATTCATAATTTTTATCAATATATATACACTGAATATAATAGAAAATGTGTTACGGGGACAGCTGTACAAACCTCGAAGAAGCAAGATGGCGGACCGAAAATAACATTTTCTCAGTCCTCTTGGCATGGACAGAGAGAAAGAAGTTCGTGGCATTGACAATATGACTTTCTATCTAATTCATAATTTTTATCAATATATATACACTGAATATAATAGAAAATGTGTTACGGGGACAGCTGTACAAACCTCGAAGAAGCAAGATGGCGGACCGAAAATAACATTTTCTCAGTCCTCTTGGCATGGACAGAGAGAAAGAAGTTCGTGGCATTGACAATATGACTTTCTATCTAATTCATAATTTTTATCAATATATATACACTGAATATAATAGAAAATGTGTTACGGGGACAGCTGTACAAACCTCGAAGAAGCAAGATGGCGGACCGAAAATAACATTTTCTCAGTCCTCTTGGCATGGACAGAGAGAAAGAAGTTCGTGGCATTGACAATATGACTTTCTATCTAATTCATAATTTTTATCAATATATATACACTGAATATAATAGAAAATGTGTTACGGGGACAGCTGTACAAACCTCGAAGAAGCAAGATGGCGGACCGAAAATAACATTTTCTCAGTCCTCTTGGCATGGACAGAGAGAAAGAAGTTCGTGGCATTGACAATATGACTTTCTATCTAATTCATAATTTTTATCAATATATATACACTGAATATAATAGAAAATGTGTTACGGGGACAGCTGTACAAACCTCGAAGAAGCAAGATGGCGGACCGAAAATAACATTTTCTCAGTCCTCTTGGCATGGACAGAGAGAAAGAAGTTCGTGGCATTGACAATATGACTTTCTATCTAATTCATAATTTTTATCAATATATATACACTGAATATAATAGAAAATGTGTTACGGGGACAGCTGTACAAACCTCGAAGAAGCAAGATGGCGGACCGAAAATAACATTTTCTCAGTCCTCTTGGCATGGACAGAGAGAAAGAAGTTCGTGGCATTGACAATATGACTTTCTATCTAATTCATAATTTTTATCAATATATATACACTGAATATAATAGAAAATGTGTTACGGGGACAGCTGTACAAACCTCGAAGAAGCAAGATGGCGGACCGAAAATAACATTTTCTCAGTCCTCTTGGCATGGACAGAGAGAAAGAAGTTCGTGGCATTGACAATATGACTTTCTATCTAATTCATAATTTTTATCAATATATATACACTGAATATAATAGAAAATGTGTTACGGGGACAGCTGTACAAACCTCGAAGAAGCAAGATGGCGGACCGAAAATAACATTTTCTCAGTCCTCTTGGCATGGACAGAGAGAAAGAAGTTCGTGGCATTGACAATATGACTTTCTATCTAATTCATAATTTTTATCAATATATATACACTGAATATAATAGAAAATGTGTTACGGGGACAGCTGTACAAACCTCGAAGAAGCAAGATGGCGGACCGAAAATAACATTTTCTCAGTCCTCTTGGCATGGACAGAGAGAAAGAAGTTCGTGGCATTGACAATATGACTTTCTATCTAATTCATAATTTTTATCAATATATATACACTGAATATAATAGAAAATGTGTTACGGGGACAGCTGTACAAACCTCGAAGAAGCAAGATGGCGGACCGAAAATAACATTTTCTCAGTCCTCTTGGCATGGACAGAGAGAAAGAAGTTCGTGGCATTGACAATATGACTTTCTATCTAATTCATAATTTTTATCAATATATATACACTGAATATAATAGAAAATGTGTTACGGGGACAGCTGTACAAACCTCGAAGAAGCAAGATGGCGGACCGAAAATAACATTTTCTCAGTCCTCTTGGCATGGACAGAGAGAAAGAAGTTCGTGGCATTGACAATATGACTTTCTATCTAATTCATAATTTTTATCAATATATATACACTGAATATAATAGAAAATGTGTTACGGGGACAGCTGTACAAACCTCGAAGAAGCAAGATGGCGGACCGAAAATAACATTTTCTCAGTCCTCTTGGCATGGACAGAGAGAAAGAAGTTCGTGGCATTGACAATATGACTTTCTATCTAATTCATAATTTTTATCAATATATATACACTGAATATAATAGAAAATGTGTTACGGGGACAGCTGTACAAACCTCGAAGAAGCAAGATGGCGGACCGAAAATAACATTTTCTCAGTCCTCTTGGCATGGACAGAGAGAAAGAAGTTCGTGGCATTGACAATATGACTTTCTATCTAATTCATAATTTTTATCAATATATATACACTGAATATAATAGAAAATGTGTTACGGGGACAGCTGTACAAACCTCGAAGAAGCAAGATGGCGGACCGAAAATAACATTTTCTCAGTCCTCTTGGCATGGACAGAGAGAAAGAAGTTCGTGGCATTGACAATATGACTTTCTATCTAATTCATAATTTTTATCAATATATATACACTGAATATAATAGAAAATGTGTTACAGGGACAGCTGTACAAACCTCGAAGAAGCAAGATGGCGGACCGAAAATAACATTTTCTCAGTCCTCTTGGCATGGACAGAGAGAAAGAAGTTCGTGGCATTGACAATATGACTTTCTATCTAATTCATAATTTTTATCAATATATATACACTGAATATAATAGAAAATGTATTACGGAGCCAGCTGTACAAACCTCGAAGAAGCAAGATGGCGGACCGAAAATAACATTTTCTCAGTCCTCTTGGCATGGACAGAGAGAAAGAAGTTCGTGGCATTGACAATATGACTTTCTATCTAATTCATAATTTTTATCAATATATATACACTGAATATAATAGAAAATGTGTTACGGGGACAGCTGTACAAACCTCGAAGAAGCAAGATGGCGGACCGAAAATAACATTTTCTCAGTCCTCTTGGCATGGACAGAGAGAAAGAAGTTCGTGGCATTGACAATATGACTTTCTATCTAATTCATAATTTTTATCAATATATATACACTGAATATAATAGAAAATGTATTACGGAGCCAGCTGTACAAACCTCGAAGAAGCAAGATGGCGGACCGAAAATAACATTTTCTCAGTCCTCTTGGCATGGACAGAGAGAAAGAAGTTCGTGGCATTGACAATATGACTTTCTATCTAATTCATAATTTTTATCAATATATATACACTGAATATAATAGAAAATGTGTTACGGGGACAGCTGTACAAACCTCGAAGAAGCAAGATGGCGGACCGAAAATAACTTTTTCACATCCTCTTGGCATGGACAGAGAGAAAGAAGTTCGTGGCATTGACAATATGACTTTCTATCTAATTCATAATTTTTATCAATATATATACACTGAATATAATAGAAAATGTATTACGGAGCCAGCTGTACAAACCTCGAAGAAGCAAGATGGCGGACCGAAAATAACATTTTCTCAGTCCTCTTGGCATGGACAGAGAGAAAGAAGTTCGTGGCATTGACAATATGACTTTCTATCTAATTCATAATTTTTATCAATATATATACACTGAATATAATAGAAAATGTATTACGGAGCCAGCTGTACAAACCTCGAAGAAGCAAGATGGCGGACCGAAAATAACATTTTCTCAGTCCTCTTGGCATGGACAGAGAGAAAGAAGTTCGTGGCATTGACAATATGACTTTCTATCTAATTCATAATTTTTATCAATATATATACACTGAATATAATAGAAAATGTGTTACGGGGACAGCTGTACAAACCTCGAAGAAGCAAGATGGCGGACCGAAAATAACATTTTCTCAGTCCTCTTGGCATGGACAGAGAGAAAGAAGTTCGTGGCATTGACAATATGACTTTCTATCTAATTCATAATTTTTATCAATATATATACACTGAATATAATAGAAAATGTGTTACGGGGACAGCTGTACAAACCTCGAAGAAGCAAGATGGCGGACCGAAAATAACATTTTCTCAGTCCTCTTGGCATGGACAGAGAGAAAGAAGTTCGTGGCATTGACAATATGACTTTCTATCTAATTCATAATTTTTATCAATATATATACACTGAATATAATAGAAAATGTGTTACAGGGACAGCTGTACAAACCTCGAAGAAGCAAGATGGCGGACCGAAAATAACATTTTCTCAGTCCTCTTGGCATGGACAGAGAGAAAGAAGTTCGTGGCATTGACAATATGACTTTCTATCTAATTCATAATTTTTATCAATATATATACACTGAATATAATAGAAAATGTATTACGGAGCCAGCTGTACAAACCTCGAAGAAGCAAGATGGCGGACCGAAAATAACATTTTCTCAGTCCTCTTGGCATGGACAGAGAGAAAGAAGTTCGTGGCATTGACAATATGACTTTCTATCTAATTCATAATTTTTATCAATATATATACACTGAATATAATAGAAAATGTGTTACGGGGACAGCTGTACAAACCTCGAAGAAGCAAGATGGCGGACCGAAAATAACATTTTCTCAGTCCTCTTGGCATGGACAGAGAGAAAGAAGTTCGTGGCATTGACAATATGACTTTCTATCTAATTCATAATTTTTATCAATATATATACACTGAATATAATAGAAAATGTATTACGGAGCCAGCTGTACAAACCTCGAAGAAGCAAGATGGCGGACCGAAAATAACATTTTCTCAGTCCTCTTGGCATGGACAGAGAGAAAGAAGTTCGTGGCATTGACAATATGACTTTCTATCTAATTCATAATTTTTATCAATATATATACACTGAATATAATAGAAAATGTGTTACGGGGACAGCTGTACAAACCTCGAAGAAGCAAGATGGCGGACCGAAAATAACTTTTTCACATCCTCTTGGCATGGACAGAGAGAAAGAAGTTCGTGGCATTGACAATATGACTTTCTATCTAATTCATAATTTTTATCAATATATATACACTGAATATAATAGAAAATGTATTACGGAGCCAGCTGTACAAACCTCGAAGAAGCAAGATGGCGGACCGAAAATAACATTTTCTCAGTCCTCTTGGCATGGACAGAGAGAAAGAAGTTCGTGGCATTGACAATATGACTTTCTATCTAATTCATAATTTTTATCAATATATATACACTGAATATAATAGAAAATGTATTACGGAGCCAGCTGTACAAACCTCGAAGAAGCAAGATGGCGGACCGAAAATAACATTTTCTCAGTCCTCTTGGCATGGACAGAGAGAAAGAAGTTCGTGGCATTGACAATATGACTTTCTATCTAATTCATAATTTTTATCAATATATATACACTGAATATAATAGAAAATGTATTACGGAGCCAGCTGTACAAACCTCGAAGAAGCAAGATGGCGGACCGAAAATAACATTTTCTCAGTCCTCTTGGCATGGACAGAGAGAAAGAAGTTCGTGGCATTGACAATATGACTTTCTATCTAATTCATAATTTTTATCAATATATATACACTGAATATAATAGAAAATGTATTACGGAGCCAGCTGTACAAACCTCGAAGAAGCAAGATGGCGGACCGAAAATAACATTTTCTCAGTCCTCTTGGCATGGACAGAGAGAAAGAAGTTCGTGGCATTGACAATATGACTTTCTATCTAATTCATAATTTTTATCAATATATATACACTGAATATAATAGAAAATGTGTTACGGGGACAGCTGTACAAACCTCGAAGAAGCAAGATGGCGGACCGAAAATAACATTTTCTCAGTCCTCTTGGCATGGACAGAGAGAAAGAAGTTCGTGGCATTGACAATATGACTTTCTATCTAATTCATAATTTTTATCAATATATATACACTGAATATAATAGAAAATGTGTTACGGGGACAGCTGTACAAACCTCGAAGAAGCAAGATGGCGGACCGAAAATAACATTTTCTCAGTCCTCTTGGCATGGACAGAGAGAAAGGAGTTCGTGGCATTGACAATATGACTTTCTATCTAATTCATAATTTTTATCAATATATATACACTGAATATAATAGAAAATGTGTTACGGGGACAGCTGTACAAACCTCGAAGAAGCAAGATGGCGGACCGAAAATAACATTTTCTCAGTCCTCTTGGCATGGACAGAGAGAAAGAAGTTCGTGGCATTGACAATATGACTTTCTATCTAATTCATAATTTTTATCAATATATATACACTGAATATAATAGAAAATGTGTTACGGGGACAGCTGTACAAACCTCGAAGAAGCAAGATGGCGGACCGAAAATAACATTTTCTCAGTCCTCTTGGCATGGACAGAGAGAAAGAAGTTCGTGGCATTGACAATATGACTTTCTATCTAATTCATAATTTTTATCAATATATATACACTGAATATAATAGAAAATGTGTTACGGGGACAGCTGTACAAACCTCGAAGAAGCAAGATGGCGGACCGAAAATAACATTTTCTCAGTCCTCTTGGCATGGACAGAGAGAAAGAAGTTCGTGGCATTGACAATATGACTTTCTATCTAATTCATAATTTTTATCAATATATATACACTGAATATAATAGAAAATGTGTTACGGGGACAGCTGTACAAACCTCGAAGAAGCAAGATGGCGGACCGAAAATAACATTTTCTCAGTCCTCTTGGCATGGACAGAGAGAAAGAAGTTCGTGGCATTGACAATATGACTTTCTATCTAATTCATAATTTTTATCAATATATATACACTGAATATAATAGAAAATGTATTACGGAGCCAGCTGTACAAACCTCGAAGAAGCAAGATGGCGGACCGAAAATAACATTTTCTCAGTCCTCTTGGCATGGACAGAGAGAAAGAAGTTCGTGGCATTGACAATATGACTTTCTATCTAATTCATAATTTTTATCAATATATATACACTGAATATAATAGAAAATGTGTTACGGGGACAGCTGTACAAACCTCGAAGAAGCAAGATGGCGGACCGAAAATAACATTTTCTCAGTCCTCTTGGCATGGACAGAGAGAAAGAAGTTCGTGGCATTGACAATATGACTTTCTATCTAATTCATAATTTTTATCAATATATATACACTGAATATAATAGAAAATGTGTTACGGGGACAGCTGTACAAACCTCGAAGAAGCAAGATGGCGGACCGAAAATAACATTTTCTCAGTCCTCTTGGCATGGACAGAGAGAAAGAAGTTCGTGGCATTGACAATATGACTTTCTATCTAATTCATAATTTTTATCAATATATATACACTGAATATAATAGAAAATGTATTACGGAGCCAGCTGTACAAACCTCGAAGAAGCAAGATGGCGGACCGAAAATAACTTTTCCCCAGTCCTCTTGGCATAGACAGGGAGATGTTCATGGCACTGACAGTATGACTTTCTATCTAATTTATGATTTTTATAAATATACATATATACTCTGATTATAATAGAAAATGTATTACGGAGCCAGCTGTACAAACCTCGAAGAAGCAAGATGGCGGACCGAAAATAACATTTTCTCAGTCCTCTTGGCATGGACAGAGAGAAAGAAGTTCGTGGCATTGACAATATGACTTTCTATCTAATTCATAATTTTTATCAATATATATACACTGAATATAATAGAAAATGTGTTACGGGGACAGCTGTACAAACCTCGAAGAAGCAAGATGGCGGACCGAAAATAACATTTTCTCAGTCCTCTTGGAATGGACAGAGAGAAAGAAGTTCGTGGCATTGACAATATGACTTTCTATCTAATTCATAATTTTTATCAATATATATACACTGAATATAATAGAAAATGTATTACGGAGCCAGCTGTACAAACCTCGAAGAAGCAAGATGGCGGACCGAAAATAACATTTTCTCAGTCCTCTTGGCATGGACAGAGAGAAAGAAGTTCGTGGCATTGACAATATGACTTTCTATCTAATTCATAATTTTTATCAATATATATACACTGAATATAATAGAAAATGTATTACGGAGCCAGCTGTACAAACCTCGAAGAAGCAAGATGGCGGACCGAAAATAACATTTTCTCAGTCCTCTTGGCATGGACAGAGAGAAAGAAGTTCGTGGCATTGACAATATGACTTTCTATCTAATTCATAATTTTTATCAATATATATACACTGAATATAATAGAAAATGTGTTACGGGGACAGCTGTACAAACCTCGAAGAAGCAAGATGGCGGACCGAAAATAACATTTTCTCAGTCCTCTTGGCATGGACAGAGAGAAAGAAGTTCGTGGCATTGACAATATGACTTTCTATCTAATTCATAATTTTTATCAATATATATACACTGAATATAATAGAAAATGTATTACGGAGCCAGCTGTACAAACCTCGAAGAAGCAAGATGGCGGACCGAAAATAACTTTTTCTCAGTCCTCTTGGCATGGACAGAGAGAAAGAAGTTCGTGGCATTGACAATATGACTTTCTATCTAATTCATAATTTTTATCAATATATATACACTGAATATAATAGAAAATGTATTACGGAGCCAGCTGTACAAACCTCGAAGAAGCAAGATGGCGGACCGAAAATAACATTTTCTCAGTCCTCTTGGCATGGACAGAGAGAAAGAAGTTCGTGGCATTGACAATATGACTTTCTATCTAATTCATAATTTTTATCAATATATATACACTGAATATAATAGAAAATGTGTTACGGGGACAGCTGTACAAACCTCGAAGAAGCAAGATGGCGGACCGAAAATAACATTTTCTCAGTCCTCTTGGCATGGACAGAGAGAAAGAAGTTCGTGGCATTGACAATATGACTTTCTATCTAATTCATAATTTTTATCAATATATATACACTGAATATAATAGAAAATGTGTTACGGGGACAGCTGTACAAACCTCGAAGAAGCAAGATGGCGGACCGAAAATAACATTTTCTCAGTCCTCTTGGCATGGACAGAGAGAAAGAAGTTCGTGGCATTGACAATATGACTTTCTATCTAATTCATAATTTTTATCAATATATATACACTGAATATAATAGAAAATGTGTTACGGGGACAGCTGTACAAACCTCGAAGAAGCAAGATGGCGGACCGAAAATAACATTTTCTCAGTCCTCTTGGCATGGACAGAGAGAAAGAAGTTCGTGGCATTGACAATATGACTTTCTATCTAATTCATAATTTTTATCAATATATATACACTGAATATAATAGAAAATGTATTACGGAGCCAGCTGTACAAACCTCGAAGAAGCAAGATGGCGGACCGAAAATAACATTTTCTCAGTCCTCTTGGCATGGACAGAGAGAAAGAAGTTCGTGGCATTGACAATATGACTTTCTATCTAATTCATAATTTTTATCAATATATATACACTGAATATAATAGAAAATGTGTTACGGGGACAGCTGTACAAACCTCGAAGAAGCAAGATGGCGGACCGAAAATAACATTTTCTCAGTCCTCTTGGCATGGACAGAGAGAAAGAAGTTCGTGGCATTGACAATATGACTTTCTATCTAATTCATAATTTTTATCAATATATATACACTGAATATAATAGAAAATGTGTTACGGGGACAGCTGTACAAACCTCGAAGAAGCAAGATGGCGGACCGAAAATAACATTTTCTCAGTCCTCTTGGCATGGACAGAGAGAAAGAAGTTCGTGGCATTGACAATATGACTTTCTATCTAATTCATAATTTTTATCAATATATATACACTGAATATAATAGAAAATGTGTTACGGGGACAGCTGTACAAACCTCGAAGAAGCAAGATGGCGGACCGAAAATAACATTTTCTCAGTCCTCTTGGCATGGACAGAGAGAAAGAAGTTCGTGGCATTGACAATATGACTTTCTATCTAATTCATAATTTTTATCAATATATATATACACTGAATATAATAGAAAATGTGTTACGGGGACAGCTGTACAAACCTCGAAGAAGCAAGATGGCGGACCGAAAATAACATTTTCTCAGTCCTCTTGGCATGGACAGAGAGAAAGAAGTTCGTGGCATTGACAATATGACTTTCTATCTAATTCATAATTTTTATCAATATATATACACTGAATATAATAGAAAATGTGTTACGGGGACAGCTGTACAAACCTCGAAGAAGCAAGATGGCGGACCGAAAATAACATTTTCTCAGTCCTCTTGGCATGGACAGAGAGAAAGAAGTTCGTGGCATTGACAATATGACTTTCTATCTAATTCATAATTTTTATCAATATATATACACTGAATATAATAGAAAATGTGTTACGGGGACAGCTGTACAAACCTCGAAGAAGCAAGATGGCGGACCGAAAATAACATTTTCTCAGTCCTCTTGGCATGGACAGAGAGAAAGAAGTTCGTGGCATTGACAATATGACTTTCTATCTAATTCATAATTTTTATCAATATATATACACTGAATATAATAGAAAATGTGTTACGGGGACAGCTGTACAAACCTCGAAGAAGCAAGATGGCGGACCGAAAATAACTTTTTCACATCCTCTTGGCATGGACAAAAGTTCGTGACACTGACAGTATGACTTTCTATCTAATTAATAATTTTTATCAATATCTTTACACTGATTATAATAGGAAATGTATCGTCCTAATTTGTTATATTTAAATGTAATTAGGATTTACAATTTTAATTGGAAAGAAAATGGATGCCAAATTAAAAATATTATTAATCTTTATATTATTAATTGTAGGATTAGTAAAATTCAGAGTACAATATTCGTTTGTTTTAGTATTTTGTTTAGATTTATCTATTAAGATTTTGTCAAACATTAAGTATTTTGCTTCTGGTAATCAACAAATCATAGAAGATGTGTTTAAACTGCATATTATCAAGAGTAGTAGATAAAATATGTTATACACTACATTTAATTGCGAAAATCAATTTCTTACATTATTTCCAATCATCAGTAATTTTGAAATTATCATGTTGCTGTAGAATTATTTTTAAAATCAGAAATTAAAGGCAATATTTTATTATATTTACTTGCTCTTTTAGTTCCTTTTATTTATATAATTAGATAGGCAGAGTATATTATAGACACTGAAATTCACAGGAATAATTGAAAGATGTTTCAACGATGTTATGATAATTAAACATCTAATTTAGTCGTATGAAAAACAATTCTATGTGTGCACATGAGTTCATTTTCTAAGAATAGTCTGTCATAATAATTTTTCTGTATAACAAGAATACTAATTTTAATATTGTCGAACCCATGTGTAGTGGAGGAATATTATTTAAAAGATTTTTTATATGATTCCCGGATACTTTAATTCTGAGGTTCAGAGGACTGCTGGATTGGCCTATTATGACATTTTACAAATTTTTACAAACTATTACTTTCCCTATATATATATATATATATATAGTATAATATATAGGGAAAATATTGTGACGGGGTCGAAAATGCGAATGAATTTTCGACAGAATGTTCAGTAGAAGCAGAAATTTTATAATGAAATTTTGAAGGAAATCAGAACCTTCAATAATGTTACGTAAATAATCATTGCTTGTGTAATATTTCATTAAAAATGTAACTTTTTACCCTACTATAAAATATGAAATGAATATGCAGTCATGGAGCATGGGCAAAATATAAATTCCATTATAGAGCTGTTTCAGCCACGTGGCACTCTCTTAGTAACGAGCCTTAGCAACGGTTGCTGGTGGTCAAACAACTCATAGACAGGCCATTGCTATACACGTTGTACGTTGCTTCAAAAATATTAATTTAAACTTTAAGTAATAATTATGTCATCTAAATATTTTCAGGATATGGAGAAGGTCAATGTAGGAGAATAGAATTTAAATCAGGATGTTCCCCGGATTCTGCTTCATAATATAAAAAATTCACCAAAATTGATAGAGTATTCCAAGAGACATTCAGCTTCGAAGCATATTTGTACTAAGGTTTATATACTACAGGTTGGTCCGAACAATTCGGAAATCGCTCCGAAAAAGTTCAAAATCGTATTTTGAAGCGCGCAACTTGGGCAATCCTGACGTCACCTTTCCGTCAGCCTTACCTTTATTTATCCCATCTCGATACAGTATCCCATACAGTATAATAACCGCTCCTGATACTCTTTTTCCAACTACTACATGCTCTTTACTAACGTGGCGCAATTCCTACCATTTTGGCGACATTTTTTTATAGCAACCTTTTCAGAAAAAAAGCATCAGTGTCACGTGATGTCTTCACGATCTCTGATTAGTGGGTGTTGCCTCTTTCTCTAGCTCCTATGGAAATGAAAATTAAAGTTAAATCAATCTATTAAAGAAAAAGTTTTGTTTAAATACTTTTACGCTATAATAGCTTTTATACATTTTACAACATGAACGAGTAGTTTCATTACGGAATATATTAATCCGTTGGATTTATGTCAATTTGTTCCAGTAGAAAAGGGCTCTGTTAAAGCTTTGGTATGAACCTAAGAAAATGTGTTCAACTTACCACCGGTGAAAATCCATTTATTTGGAACATATACCAGACGTATTTAGAAAGACAAAATATTTAAATATTCGTGCTCAAACATGTTTTGTAATTAATAATTTATATACACATTCATACTCTTAATGTTTCATTTCATTACTCGTATATCGTTCAAACTGATTAAAATTCTGTGTGAAGAATACATGAAAGGATTTAACCAAATTATTTGTAGGCTCATACATACTATACAAGTGAAAACTATTAATTTATGGGTTGTGTCCGATAGTATAAAATTCTATGAATTAAAAGAACATTCTTACTCGTACTTTTAGCAACATGTAGGATGTGTGTTGGAAAGGGTTTTTTCAGAAAAGTAGTACATGTTTTCCTTTCTTGCAATAAACTGTTTGTAAGATATGTAGGAAAATATTTATTGTTTGGATAATCCGTTCTTAATTTCACAATATTTCCCTTTTCATGATGAAAACAATTTTTTGTGAAGTATGAAAGAAAGAATTTAGTGATATAATCTGTGCTGTAGAAACATACTGGTGAAGCAACTATTTGCCGATTCCAAGATCTTGATAAAAGCATGAAAAAAAAATAAGCTTTTCACTAGAAGATATTGGGATAAACATAGCTCTAATCATAATAGTGAGAAATGTAAAAACCATTTTTGTGTTAAGTGTGTTTGAAAAGATTTATTAAGATGAGTAATTTACAGCAACCTAAACAAACTCATACAAATAAAAACCGATTTATTTGTGAGGTGTGTCAAAAAGGATTTATTTATAAGAGTAATTTGCAAAGACATAGCCTTTCTCATTCCTGTGAAATACCACATATTTGTGAGATATGTCAGAAAGCATTCACACGAAAGAATGATTTGTATCGACATAGCCTTACTCATACTGGTGAAAAACCACATATTTGTGAGGTGTGTCAAAAAGGATTTTATAATAAGAGGGATTTGAATCAACATGTCCTCATTCACACTGGTTTAAAACCATATGTATGTGAGTTGTGTCAGAAAGGATTTATTCAAAAGAATGCTTTGAATAGACATTTCCTTACTCATACTCATGAAAAGTCACATTCTTGTCAGGTGTGTCAGAAAAGATTTAATCTTAAGGGTAATTTATATAGACATATGCTAACTCATACTGGTGAAAAACCACATACTTGTGAAGTTTGTCAGAAAGGATTTTATGACAAAGGTCAGTTGAACAGACATGTACGTACTCATACTGGTGAGAAGTTCTTTTGTGAGGTATGCCAGAAAGGATTTTTACGGAAGGGTAGTTTGACTGCACATTTCCTTACTCATACTGGTGAGAAGCCACATATTTGTGAGGTATGTCAAAAAGGATTCATTCATAAGGGTGATTTGAATATACACATGCGTACTCATACAGGTGAGAAGCCATATATTTGTGAGGTATGTCAGAAAAGATTTAATCGAAAAAGTTATTTGAAACAACATAGTTTTTCTCATATTGATGAAAAACAACATATTTGTAAAGTATGTCAGAAAGGATTTAGGCAAAAGAGTTATTTGAATGTACACATTCTTACTCATACTGGTGAAAAACCATATAGTTGTGATATATGTCAGAAAGGATTCAATCAAAAGAGTGATTTAAATAGACATATTCGTACTCACACAGGTGAAAAACCGCATGTTTGTAAAGTTTGTCAGAAAGCATTTAGTGAAATGAAAATTTTAAATAGGCATTTTCTTACCCATACTGGTGAAAAACTACATATTTGTGAGATATGTCAAAAAGGATTTAATAAAAAGGATAATTTAAATAGACATATGCTCACTCACACTGGTACAAAACCACATAGTTGTGATATATGTCAGAAAGGATTCTATCAAAAGAGTGATTTGAAGAGACATATTCGTACACATACTGAGTGGCAAAGTGTCATCAATTAATTTAGAAAGACAGAAAACTGGTTATCAAACTTTGCAAATAAAAGCTTCATGCCATATATTTTAGATGGCTTACAAATAAAATAAAATATACAGCAAATTTCTAATAATTCGACATGTTCACAACTTCAGCAGTGCTGAATTATCAGATATTAAACTAAAATGGGATAACGAATGGAAAAAATTAATTTAACACAAAATAATAGGCAGTTGATCTGATATTTTTTGCCCAAAGTATTACATAGTCTGAATTACACTACAGTATGTTGAGACCCAGACCGTCCGACCTACCAGAAAGGTGTAAGGTAACTGTTTGGACGGCCGGACACTACAGTATGTGAAGAAATGCTTAAATTAATTTAAAAATTATAAGATAAATTTCAGTAACCGTAAATCTGCTTATAAAAGCATTTAGTCCTATACAGTAAATGTACCTTAGTACAGACGAATGGACTTGAACAATACTGTAAACTAAGACATGGTAAGAAAATAAGTAGACCACTCACCAAGTTTTACTTTTTCACGTGTTAAAATTTAAATTTCTGATTCACATAGAAAAATTCCAGACATATGAAAATTGTGTATTTGCACATTAAAACCGCTCTTTGTAGTTTAGATGGGTCTATCAAAGGACTGCCATAGCCTGGGTAAAAGTTATATGCACATATTTTTTTTTTTTCTGTCCTGTTTCCAATGAAATTTCTTCTGACATGGATAGACAGAGAGAAATTTGTCTGTCCTGAAAATCCCACCTGGTGCTTAGAGGAAACAAGAAAGACGTTGGCATTAAGCTTGGTGCCAGACAGAACAAAAGTCCTTCATTTATTTACACAGATAATATTTTATACATTTATTTTGGGCAATATATATATAAAATAAAAGTTATTTGATACATGTAAATTATTTGGATAGATGCTGTCTGCCTAGTCTCCCCTGATGTTTTGCCGCTACTGATACTTGTGAAAAGTACATGCTTTTGATGTATAGCTAAATGTCTAGTAATTGTCAATTTAGAGTCTTTAAACAGGTTTCTAGGTAACAGATCCCTGGGTCTCCATTGGGCTACTGATCATGTAAGCATGTATGTACAGTTAAAATATTCATAAGTCGAAAGAGTAATTCCGATTCATTTGGTCAGTCCTGATCATTTATTTATCATTCCTTTCAGTTGGAAAATGTAACCTTATATGCTATGGCTATCCTAAAAGATGGTGGCTTGTTATTTTGAAAACTTAAGTAACAATATATCTTTAAAATTTTATATACTGAAGTGCACTTAAGTGATTTTAAGTAAATTTTCACTACTACTCATTTTTACCTTGGTCACTAGCTAGCGTTAAGATACATACATTTACGAGTGAGTAACAGGGTTCATCCTAGGTTTTTTTTTTGTGCCTCCCCCGCTGCCCTTAGAAATTTAAAAATCTACCCTACCTGCCCTAGTACTACAATTTTGTGCTTGACATCAAAAAATGCCACACTGCAGGTACCTTTTCAAAATGATACTTTACCATGTATTTTCAAAACATCAAGAAATGTACAACATTTTTCCTGTTCATTATTTATTAAAGCCACACAAAAGTTACAGCAGTATTTACAACCAAATGAGTGGAGAATGTACCAATATAACTGGACACCATCAGCGGCATCCTAGTTGTTACCTCTGCACCATAGGGTGAAATCGCATACCTCTGAGCTCGAGCACACATGATAAGCAATACACTATGTTATCATAAAATGTTTCTCATTATTTTTCACCCCTCGGATGAATATTCATTTCTTCCCAGCCCAGCCCTTAATATTCCCACTCACCAGTCGCTGCATAATGATTCAGCTTGGAAAACTAGCAATCCTGATCCTTGGAAAACAAAATTCTGACATACTGAACTCTGTGATAACCTAGAACTCTTTTCTTAAACAATCCCTCCTCTGGAGCTAGAAAAATCTGTTAACAATCACTACAATACTGCTATGGCTCCTAATTTATTGCACTTGTAGCCCCCAGAATACCTGTAGCCTGTCCGTGATCCCCAATGTGTTTTAAGACATGATCAAGCACAGGGCATTCTATCCTTTGACCCCACCAATGCCCTGGCAAACTTTTACACACTGTACTAATAGGATTTTAAAGGGCCGTTGCCAAAGGGGACGAAGCCCTCCTAAGAGTTATACTGGTACTTATCGGTTATAGGGACCATGGGTTACTCACTTTTCCGAATTGTCACCAACACGAACATTTCAACAAGCTTTCAACATTTGAAAGTAAACTATCGGTATAACTTCGTGGATCCTGAAACCAGGACTCATACGCAGACCATAGAGACTCTGGGGATCCGCAAAATGGCGTAACAAAAAGCATAGAGGCACTGCGAGGCAGCACTTGGACTGATATCTCGCAGAATTTATGTGGCGAAGCGTTAGCAGTAGTGATAAATTTTATGACATTTTATCGACAATAGCTGAGTTTTAGCTGCCACAAATTTCAATGTAACACAATATTTTTTTGTTAAGTAAAGATGATCAAACCCCATTATACAGGGTGTCCACTTATATCCATTACACCCCCCCTTAACTTCTAAACAGTGACAGCTTAGGCCATAAAGTTGGTGTGTAGGTATAGTAAAAAGGCTATGTGCTACTCGATGAGACAACTTACAACACCATCTATCGGCAAATTTTGGAATTAGCAGCCCTATTTCGTAAACGGTGAAAGATACGTGAAAAAGTCAATTAGAAAATTGTAGAGCACGCTCGATTTAGTACGAAAAGATACCTTGCACACATTAATACTCAAAACAGAATGCAAGAAATGTACATTTGTTTGGTCACTATTTCGAAAATTGCCATTTCATAAAAAGTGGAAGAAAGAAACTTCCCTGTCTTCAAGATCACTTATTTACAATAGTATATTGCTCAAAATACTCTCCTTTAGCCATTATACACATTTACACTCTGGACTGGATTTCTCGTTGCACATTGTGCAACATGGCAGGTGTTACGGACGCACAAGCATCAGTAATGCGTCATCGAAGATCCTGCAATGTTGGCGGAGGGGTTGCATATACCTGCCTTTTTATGTGTCCCCATAAGAAGAAGTCCAATGGGGTCAAGTCAGGTGAGCGCAGGGGCCACTCGACGAAACCACAATACCCGATGACTTGATTCTGGAATGTCTCTATTAGGTACTGCTGAACGTTTGAAATCTTATGCGGAGGTGCGCCGTCATGTTGGAACCATACATTTAGGAGTTGATGCAACTGTAGATTCTCAACAAAGTCGGTTATTACATCCTGCAGAAGCTGCAAGTACCATTGTCCCGTTAACGTGCCCTCGTAAAATACTGGTCCAATGAGCCTGTCATTAAAAATTCCGCACCAAACATTAATCGACCAGCATTGTTGATGTCGAACTTCGACAGCATATCTCGGATTTTACAGCGACCAAGTATGAACGTTCTGTCTATTAAACATTCCATTCCACGAAAAACATGCCTCATCTGTCCATATTATGTCTGCCAGGAATGTTGGGTGGACCTCTAAGTTATTTATCACAAAGTTGCACCATGTGTAACGTCTCTCAGCATCTCTTGGCAGCAATCCCTGCACAGGTGTGGATCAGTATGGATGAGCACCTGATTTATTCAGGATTTTCCAGACGCGGCTTTTTAAGAGGCCACAATTTTCACTGATCATTCTTGTGCTGGTCTGAGGATGGGCTAGAGCGTATGCAAGCACATCTTCAGGTTGCACTTTGCGTCCTACATTACGAGGTGTACAAATTCGAGGTTGGCTGGTCACACAGCCTGTCTCCCTTAAACATTTCACAACTTTTACGATGGTCTGCCGTGTAGGATGCGGGCCTTGAGGGAAACGTTCATGATACAGCCTTGCAGCTGATTTTGCCTTACGCCCACATTCACCGTAAATTAACAACATCTCGCAATACTCGTTACTGCCAAATTTTGCCATAACTCTCCACTTTAACGTACAGCCCAGCAGAAACATCCTTTTTATAGTAGTAATCTCTGGTGAACAGGTATGATGTTCCATCCCCATTTGCATAATACATGAGATCCATGTGATTTTTATACCAGACATGGTTGAGTTGAGCTGTGTGTTTGGAGAGACAATTTTGCAAGATCAGCAGAAAGTTTTCATGGTTTGTAGAGACATTCAGTAAAACATGCAACCGGTGGGGACAGAACCATGGTCCTCATGAATGCGAATCACGTGTGTTCCCCCTGCGCCACAACATAGGCTCGTATTTAGTCCGTAAGGTGGTCTTTTCTCGCTTCGCTTCGCAAACAAATGTTCATTTTTTGCATTCTGTTTTGAGTATTAATGTGCATAAGGTATCTTTTCGTACTAAATCGAGAGTGCTCTACAACTTTCTAATTGACTTTTTTCACGTATCTTTCACCGTTTACGAGATAGGACTGCTAATTCCAAAATTTGTCGATAGATGGCGTTGTAAGTTGTCTCATCGAATAGCGCATAGCCTTTTTACTATACCTAGACACCAACTTTATGGCCGAAGCTGTCACTGTTTAGAAGTTAAGGGTGGTGTAACGGATATAAGTGGGCACCCTGTATATTAAATTGTAATCATTGGACTTATAGTGAATTTCTCGTATCAGATTATATCGCCAATGTTCGTGCTGGCGAAAATTCGGAAAAGTAGTCGGTAACCCATGGTCCCTATAACCGATAAGTACCATTATACTCAGCCTCCTTCATAAATATATTACATTTTTAGTAGTCATTATGAAATTTGTCCAACATGTCATCCAAATTTTGCATAAAAATTGCATAATGAGATTTTTTCTAAATTACTTCATTTTAAAGATTTTTTAATTTAGCTAAATTTGTGGTTATACACATGATTTATTTGCATATTTAATTTTAAAATATTTAAACTTTTTTAATAATTAAGATAATATTTAGGATATTTTTGTATTATTATGGCGTTCACTGTTATACAGGCAAAATCAGCTGATATTAGAAGCAAAATTTACTGATAAGTAGAGTCAATATCAAGTGTTAATAACATGCATTTACTTTCTAAAAGTTTCTTCAATTACCAACTTTGCTACTAAAATCAATTGTAATTATTATATATTAATATTGATGTATAGTAGCCATATATAGATTTTTCTAATTAACTCTTAGCTTACAAATATAAACATGTAATTGATTATTTGTTAATAATTTATATGGATTGAAATATGTACTAATAGCTTAGGAATGCTAATAAGTAACAGTGTTTTTAGTGAGCCCTACTTGAATTTGTTTCTGGCTACTGCCCTGGGGCTTTCATTATTTTTACACCTGCCTCAAATTTTAAAGGCTTTCTTAAAGCACAAACAGAATTAAAATCATGCATTAAAATAAAAATAGTGTGCAAAACTCAAACCCACTATTTTCGGCATATGAATTTATTTATTAGTTAAATATTCATTATAATATATTTTGCATCATGATAAGTAGAAAAAAGTTAATCTATATGCAATAGTTTTGGGTATACGCTGCAGCTGGTGGCACCAAGTGCTAATAAAAGCATCAAACTTGGGGATGGGAGTAATACTTTTCTGAGTTAATTGTTGATATTGCAACATTATGATTGTTGTTCTACTTTAACCTACATATGTATGGTCCATAAATGACAATGATGTAAATATGAACAAGGATGGCAAAAAGAGCATGGTTGAAGGCTGCTATCATGCCCAGGCATACTCGCTGTCAATTTTAAAGTATGATCGCAAGAATTTCACATTTTTAAAAGTTTCAGTGTGCAACTGTTTCTCCCACAAAAATTTCAAATTTCCTATTATAGATTATACTCTGTTTTAAGTTATTAATCTTTTATCAATGATGTAAAAACTAAAAATGTTTGTATTCCTAAAATATTTAGAGCTTAGATGTGTTTTCATAAGTGCCACCTGTAAAAAATTATATCAAAATGATCTGCTCAATTTTTAACTTGCCTGTGGCCAAATTTGGTTCATCCCCCCCACCACCACCACACACATACATACACATTCTGTTGTTGTTGTTGTTGTCGTGTCCCTAACATTACATTTAAGGAAGAATGTGTGCACTGCTTCTGTTTCGTCTAATGACCCGGGGCACCCGAAGGTAGAAGTCTGACTTCTGCCCCAAATAAGACATTACAACATCCATGCCCGCAGGCGGGACTCGAACCCGCAATTTGACAGCCGAGCCGTCACGTGGAAACGCCTGCCTCTTTGACCGCTCGGCCACCACATCGGCATACACATTCTGTTGATCAAACAATTTCAAGTAAAGCAATAAAATGGCATATGTTTTCAGTGATAAAAAATTATATTTTTTCAATTCAGAAATATCAAAATATTAAAAAAAATCAAATTTTCTAAAGGATAAAAAATTTAATTGTTATAAAATAAACATATTGGAAAAATTTTACAATAAAAAGGGTTGACATGTTCATAAAGTCTAATAATATAACGGAAAAAATGACCAAAATATCAGGATCATGATGATTTAAAATTTACATAGAAACAAAAATATAAATTCATTTAAAATTGTTAAAACTCATTGGTAAACCCCCTTAAATTCAAGAAAAATTAGTAATCATCCTTCTTAAGAATAAAAAAGAAATAAATAATAGTAAATGCTTTATCAGTTTGGAAAAAAAGTAAAAATCAAGATGAGAAAACTTTAAAAACAGGCATATTCGGAAATAATCTATAATTTTGGCAAAAAATTAAAGCTGAAAAAATCTTGTATATTATTGGGAAAAATTAATTTAAAATTGCCCCCAAAAGTATTTGAATACTTCATACTTTATAGTAAGGGAATTTTTTTTTATGATGATCTGGTAAACAATCGTAAAAGACCTATAATGAAAAGCATTTGTAAGATTTAAAACAAGGTTAAAAAAATAAATGATAATAAATTATTAAAATATTCAGAAAATGGATAAATTAAAAATCTAAATTTTGAAAACTTTTAAGAAATAGAAAGGATGGAGATACTGACAATGATTTACAGAAAATTGAGCTTTAGAAAAACACAAATAAGTTTTGAAAACTTGTTTAATGTCAAAAATGATAAGATAGCAATAACAAATCCATGTTAACAATATTATTCATTAAGAAATAAAAATATTTCTGTGAATTTGTCTGTGTTATCTGAAAAAATAAGGGTACTTACGTATTATCGCAACCATGACAAAACGTAATTGATGTATCGTCCAATGAAGGTCCCGATCGATTCCAAGGACAACATGCAACAAAGTGATCTGTATGAGGACCCACGTTCGAGCGGGCTCGAACTGGTTGGGGGACGTACGCACCGCTGGGACTGTGTCGTCAGACAGGCCGGCTTCGCCGGACCAAGTCACAGAGCATACTAGACTCGCTTCTGGGTTTTTCTCAACCAGTTCGAGCCCGCTCGAACGTGGGTCCTCATACAGATCACTTGGCTGCATGTTGTCACGGTCCTTGCGCCGTGCGACGGTCCCAGAAGCGAGTCTAGTATGCTCTGTGACTTGGTCCGGCGAAGCCAGCCTGTCTGATGACACAGTCCCAGCGGTGCGTACGTCCCTCAACCAGTTCGAGCCCGCTCGAACGTGGGTCCTCATACAGATCACTTTGTTGCATGTTGTCCTTGGAATCGATCGGGACCTTTATTGGACGATACATCAATTACATTTTGTCATGGTTGCGATAATACGTAAGTACCAAAATAAGTTTAGTATTTTGCCAATCTCTTAAATTTTCCCTAATTTTTAAAATCCTCTCCCTCTGCCTCAACAGCGAAACAATAGTCTTACAAAAGTAGATCCGCTAAGAGAAGTTTTCCTTCCTAACAGATATAATGGTACCTCACACCTGACCAAAGTTCAAAGTATGGGGAGAGTGATTGGTTGTTTGACTTATGTCTACTGTATAATAAACCTGTAAATAAGTAAGTGTAACATATCTGTAAATTTCTGAGTTCATATATAAAATATTTAAACACAATTTTGCATAATATCAAACAAGTTGAATAAAACATCGCACATTTTTCAGTTGTTAACAACTGGCCATTAAACTTCATGAACCTACCGGTCAGTGGCTACTAACTAAAAATGGGAATATTAAGCTTTATGTCCTGGCATTGTTTGCAATGGGTGTTATTGCTTCCCTTTAACGTTCCATGTTGCATCTTATCATAAAGAAGTGTATTAGCATTTGCATGACATATGAATATTTAAATCACTATTGTCACACAGATCTGGAAACAACTTTCGAACAGCCATCACTGGTATTTTATGAACTCCTAATAAATGTTTTCACCTCATGGGTTCTTGTGTTGTTGGTATAAAAATTCATGTTGGTGTATATGAAATGATGGTATAACAAGTATTTCTATCTACTTTCTAATCTTAAGTAAGCAGCCTAAATTATATGAGGATTTTAATTATTATCTTCAATTTGTGCAATTAGAAAATAAACTTGAAAGTAGATTATACTTTAAAGTAAGAGATGTGTAATTATAAAATATGAGTTTTCTGTATATTTGCAGTTTTGTTTTAATAATATTAAACAGTACAATGTACCCTTTGGTTTTTTATCTTTTGTACTTTTACTTGCATAACTAATTATTTTTTTATATAAATATGTAAAATAGATAAATTATCTGTGTCTGTTTTCAGTTCTACGTTTAGACCACATTATATAATGCATTTTTTAGTTAGAATTTATAATTGCACCCATTTGAAAATATGTGCCCTTTTTCGATTACAGTATGCCCTTTTTTTTTTTGGAATGTAGCACCCTGCTCTTATGAAATCCTAGAATGAACTCTGCGAGAATGGTTAAATACAGTCATCTTTTTCTTAAAATACTTACATACATATATTTTATTGAAAGTGAATAAATTATTTGCCAGCTATTTAGAAATATACATGAAAGTCTTATTTAGAAATATTATGAAAATCTTATATGAAACGATCACATGACCATGATATGAAACGATCACATGACCCACTTCAAAATGATATATGGCATCCATCTTGTTTCAAAATCGTGATTTTTTAAAGTTCTTTTTCATTCATATTGAGTGTTGTATCCATCCTAAAACTACTTTATTTTTGCTTAAATTCTGTGCATCTACATACTGAAACAACGCAATGACAATATATTTGAGTTTAAATGCTCATCTAAATTTGATTATTTCTACAACTAAGCCTATTTTTCACCCATGTAAAATGTAAACAGTAAAATATATAGAATGAGTTGTATTAGAATTCCTGTATTTTTTTAACACAAAATAATTTAGTCCATGGAGTCTGCATGGCTGATATGAATGAAATATTAATAGATTTCATAAAGAGAAGGATGATTTTTTTCGATGAAGTTTCAAGCATAGAGTTTAATTTTTTGTAGCTCCATGGTCTTAAATAAAATGTTTAACTACAATAAATTATTATAGTATTGTGATGAATGAAATGAATGGGAGAAAGTTATGAATGAAATCCTGTTTTTATAGAGAGATTCAGGCGTGTTATTTTTTCTATGACGTCATTTTAATTAATTTCAGTTGTTTTCGATGAAGTTTTCAAATATAATAAATTATCGTTGTATTATAATAATTCTAAAACTATTACCGAGGAATGTATAACATTTTAGAGATGTTTAAACCAGGCAATTTATATTTCAATGCCGTCATTTGAATGACGTTCATTTTTTTCGATGAAAGAAGTTTTCAAATATAATAAATTAATGCAGTATTGTGATAAGTTTCAAAATATTACCGAGGAATGTATTGCATTTTAGACTTGTTTAAATAAAATTGCATTGAAGTTGGAAAGTGTTTCATAATCAATGCTTTAAGCATGATTGATCTTTCTTGTTTTTTTTATCTTGAAATGAATAAATGGCCAACATGCTAGGATATTTTTCAGGCTGGAAATAATATATAATATTTCTGTCTTTAAAGTATGCTTGTTTGTAACATTTGACATATTTTATTATTAGAAAGTACATTGCATTTTGTATATATATATATATATATATATATTAATAATTTTATTTTTTCCATATCTTTCATTAGCAAGTCTAATTGTGATCAAAGAATGTCCTAATATTTTGTGATTGAGATTTGAAAATTTATATATCAGTGTACTACAACTTTTTATTGAAATATTTAAAACTCCAAACTGAAATTTAATGTAGGACAGTCGAAGCCCATTTTAATGAAATACTATATGACTTAATCAGCATTTGGTTGGTCTATTTGTTATGAAGTGTGAATTTCAAAACTCTATAATGATAGAATTTTCGTGTGTAAAGATGTAGAGGATAAAAAGAAAAAAGAAAATACAAATGTTTTTACTTTCAATGCCTGTTTTGCTTGAAAATAATTTTAAATAGTTAAAAAGGGCTTTAAAATGGATTTTGGTTAAAGGAGGTTTTGGATGATGAACATTCTATTATACCTCTAATTCCATTTAAAGTCTTTTGATTATATTAAATTTCATTTGAAGTGCTCGATTTGTTCTTGAGATATTATGTCCATAAACACATATTACATCGTTTGCACATCTGGGGTGCTGTTTCAAGAATTGTTTGGGGAGGGGAAGGTGATAGATTAATGTTCCAATGATGGAAATATGATTCAACAAGAAAAATTGTATAAAAAACATAACAATTTGAAAATCCTTAGGTGACAGTTGTCTCTTTTACCCACACTAACATAATTTAAAATATGCATACAATCACAAAATCCCAAAATTTGGAAGATACTCTTTTTGCATATACCAGAGCATCAATGCTAATTATGCACTCATCAGCATGAAATAGCCAATAATACCTGCAATGATAGCAGACAGCTTGCTATAAGCCACAATTTTTGCAAACTTCTATGGGAAATGACAATTTCAGTCCTTTCACTCAGATAGCTATGCCATGCTGAAGAACACATAATAAAGACAAAACTGGTCCATAAATGCTGGTAGTATCTGCAATGGGAGTGTTTTTTAAATGCTATGTACAGTTCAGTGATGCTAAGAATGAGTGAATCAGAAGAAAAGAATTCGAACATTTTATTCCAATCACAATACTTTCCTTATGTAGTAAACTCACTCATTATTTTCACATCCCTCATATGACATATATTAAGTTAGGGCAAGATTACACAACAAATGTAAAAATTTTCTATATTACCTAGTTCTTTTTTCTTAAATATTAAATATTTATTCATCAGAAGAGATATATATTTTTCTATTTTAACATATTTTAAAAAATAATGCCCTAGGATTATAAATGTACTTTTTGACCAACTGCTCTTAGCCGTACAAAATGCTCACTACAAGCATGTTTCTTATGCTCTTTTCAGTTGTACAGGGCAAGAAATTTTAGTTCAAAGTTTACTCGTCAAAATACTTTTCAATCATCAGCACAATATAAATAATGTTGATAATGCATTTGTCATTTCGTATAAAAAAAAAGTGCATTAAAAAGCATAATATACAGACCTTTATTCGCCTTTACTTTTTACGTGGTATGGGGTTTAGTCTATTGCAGTTTGGAGAAGCATTTTAAGAACAAAATTAAACAGTTTTCGGTTTACGATAGCTAGCTTTATGTGGCATGTCAGTTAATTTGCAAGAATACAAATATATTCAATACAAATATGTACCTAAATAGATCACTTCTACAGAGTAAACTTGTTATATGAGTACAATAAATAATTGTGTATGTTTCCTCTTCTATATCTTCATTATGCACTGATGCAGCAATAAAATAGCTGAACTTTATATAAATGTCCCAGCTGCTATATTACAGTAAAAGTTTACAACTCAATGTATTACTAATAAAATTCTTGCAATATCAGGGATTCAGGTGCATAACAGAAAAAAATCTGATGTGGGCAACACATGACTTTCCTTATATAATGCAATGAATTTACTACTTTTACAATAAAAAAATAGGTTTTTCTTATAATAGATATTTATATTCTTTCCAAGATATTAAATTTTCGTCAATGAGTCGTCATTTTCATTGATTTAGTGTCATTTTTATCCATTTGGCGAGATTTTCGTTAATTTGGCAACATTAAAAAAGTCGTCAAGTGGGCGACATTCGCCAGATTCGGCGCCAAAATCTCGCCAAGCGTTATGGACGGAGAAATAAGTTATTCTTATAGTAGATAAATAATTATTGGCGTTCAAATACAAAAGTATTACTCAAAGTATCTTTTCTCATGAATGGAACGAGCTAGATCCACGAGAATGATGTCACCCAATTTATCGCATGATATTACAAATAAGAAATGAACATGTTTTTCAGCAGTTAATATATTTTTTTAATTTACGGGAATTTTTGATAAATTTATTTTTAAAATGTGCAATATCTCGAGAACGGTTCATGCTAACGTTCCAAAGTTTATTTCAATCGTTTTCTAAGGAAAAATTACATAAGAAATGGCTATTTTCGTAACTTGGTAAAGGTTTTGATTTTTTGATGATTTTTTCAAAATTTCACTCGAAAATTTGGAAGGGGGGGGGGGTGTCTGAACATTTGATTACGTTTAAAAACAATAGGCTTCCAGTATTCACGGATTGTGATTTTTGTACCAAATTTCTTTCGAATCGCTTTATTTGTTCCTGAGATATCGTCTCCACAGTCTCACTGAAACACACACACTTTCACACACAGACATCACCTCAAAAATGTTTGATTCGTGATTTGGTATAGTCCGGTTGCCTAAACCAATACCCCAAAATTTTGTATTAAGTTTTTTTTATTTCTGAATAAGTACTAGGACATATTGAGCTGCAAGAAAATGGATGATGACTTTCTGTCACCTTTGGGCAACTCGATATATTCAGTATGGCGGCTATATAGTACTTTCATTTGAAAATGATCTTGTTTGGTATCAAATTATATGTTTTTTAGGATGCTGAGTTCAAAAACACCATTGAAAATAGTATTAGGACATTAGTGCACAAACAAAAATTTATTTCTCAAGCATAAACAATGTAATTTGTGTAATATTGATGACAAGTATAATATGGTAATATTCTATTGGTATAAAAAGAAAACATTTATGAACCAAGACTAACAAAATGTTGCCTAGACAGAGATCAGTCTGCAATTGGTTCAGCAACAGAGTCTTCATCCCGTTCCACTTGTACTTCAGCAAACCGTGTCAAATCATTGGAACAGGAACTACTCGTGCATGAACAAGACATGGTGCATGGTAGGCTGGCACTCCTGCAACTACATCGATTGCTGTTGCATGGCAGTACACTTTCACAAGAGCAGTTAACCAATTCCAGAATTTCCGGCGGTGCAAGTGGAATATTCTCTGGCATAGTTGTGGGTAGGAGGCACCTCGAGTTTTCATCCTTGTAGAAACCGTGAAGAAGTGGATCTAAATCTGGTGGGTCAGATTCCATTGAATGTTTCCAAATGCAGCTTTGTAGGTGAGCTCGCTTAAGGTTCTCTTCAAACGCTGAATTTGTTGGTGGCAGTGAGCACAGTTTCGGTAGTTGTGATGTAGCACTTCCAACTTTGTCAGCCCACAGTTTGACACGAGCCTCAGAAGTTGCTTGGGCAGTGGTGTCACATCCAGTGATAGCATGAGCTGCTAGCACATCAGGTATTATTTTCTCATCTTGAATAGCAGATGCTCCAATGTCAATTCGTGTACGGCCCTGGACAGGTGATTCCATCAGAATAGTTTCAGATATCTTCTTAAGGTTGTAGAAGTACAAAAGGAGAAGAAAAACATCTGTGTCATCTGATATGACGACAACCTGCTTATCTACATCATCAGCAGCTAGGATAGCTTGCAGTACAAGAATCGTATCTGCTTCTTCGGGAGTATTTCTTAGATCGTGCTTTCGTTTTACTTCTTCACGATAAATCCCGTAAAGTTCTTCTTGTGGACCTGTTACAATTAGCCTGTGTTTAGTCGTATGGTCTTTGTTAAACGATTCGTCTTCAACAATGCTACTGCAAATCAGTTCAATTAATTGCTTCTTGTTTTCATTTGACCTCAAAATATGTCTCCGTGAAGGCAGAGGTGTTGTATATGTGAGTGCGCGAACTCTGGTTACTCCTGTAGATCTACCTGATCTTGTGTGGTCTTTAGTACTATATTGCTTGTACCGATCAAAAATAAGGTTCACATTCCCATGCTGCAAATGTTTGCTTATACATGTTTTTAGTGCATTTATGAAGTCCTCTACACTCAGCTTTTCTGGCCACTGTACACACCATAAAAGTGCAGACCCATTAATTACGATAAGTGTGTTTTCAACACCTATCTTCCTTGTTGAGCAATAGACCTGGAAAAGTTTCTTTACGCTGGATTTAGCTTTGCAAATCTGCATTTCTCCAGAGTCTGTAAACATTGACGTTGGTATAGGTGAAAGTTCATGGGACAGAACTTGACTGTCATCTACTTGTCTTGAGCTTGTCTGAAGTACTATAACTCGGGAGTAAATAATACCTGTATCGAAAACCTTAACACTACCAACGTTTGTTAACACTACCAACGTTGATGGTGACTGGATTAGTGCTTAAAGTAAGGCTTTCACTTTCTGGTTTCGTTTGGGCAACTAGAACAGCTAGTGAATGTGTAGTCATTTTCCCATTTTGCGATGATATCTCAGTATCAAAATTGTCTATCACAATCTGAGTAAACGTTTCGCTAGTATCATAAACTGAAATTCCAGACAAATCACACTTCTTTGACACTTCATGAGCTTCTGACTTCTTGAAGCGTAGAACTTCATCGCAAGTACATAATACCTGGAACTTATTCAATAGGTTTACCACTACTTTTGAATAGCGAAACTTTACACCTAAAGCAATCTGAAGATTCGTAGCTGTATTAGATAGAGTTGCTGACACTATACTTCCAATAAGCAAAGCTGGTGGGGTTTTATCCAGTTTTGTTGATAGTGCTCCACACATCCAACTGGAGAAACTGATATGCTGCTCTCCATCTGTCAAGGTGTTTCGGGTCCTTCTTTAAATAACAGTTCTCTCAACAGAAAACGCAGTGTTTCTGGAATTCAAACGTTGTTCTTGACCTGCGTTGTTTCTTGGGATGAGAGGAACTTGCTTCTTAATCACCTGATCCAGTCGACAGTATTACTCTTTTCAAATGTGTTTTAGATGTGTAGGTAGAAACACAACTTCTATGACACTGTATGGTTAAGTCTTGGATCATCTTGTACTTTCGTCTCCAGTTCAATAAATTTTTCATCACCGTATTGTATACTATATTTTATAATAGTCTTTATTCGTTGAGCACCCGCTGTTGAAAGGGGGTTCACTGCGTCCACTGCAATTGAATTTCCATTCGAAAAAACACTTTTCTTCTCCCATTGTTATATCATGTGGTCACATCCAAATCTGTAACATAAAAAAAAAATAACATTTGATATGTTTTTGAACTCAGCATCCTAAAAAGCATATAATTTGATACCAAACAAGATCATTTTCAAATGAAAGTACTATATAGCCGCCATATTGAATATATCGAGTTGCCCAAAGGTGAGAGAAAGTCATCCATTTTCTTGCAGCTCAATATGTCCTAGTACTTATTCAGAAATAAAAAAACTTAATACAATAATTTTGGGTTACCACAAAATATGTAGTTTGGCAACCGGACTAGTATGCTTGAAAGTTGCTCGTCCGTCGAAAACTCGAATTCGAATTTTCGACCCCGTCACAATACTTTCCTTATACATTATGTATATAAGGAAAGTAACATAGCACAATTAAATGAACTTTAATGACGCAGATATGACTCAAGAGTACAATAGCAAGATACATATTTAGATGTTAAGATGTCAACTAACTACACATATATACAATTGATTTCAAATACAACCTACCCAATTCCTCTAACAAATGTATAGCATGATATATGCTTAAACGCTATTGACAATTGTAACAAGTAACATCAACATTTAGTCAATATAAATAATCAATATGTAGGCAAAAATATATTAAAAGACAGTAAATTTAGCTATATCCTACTAAAATCAGGAGATTGTAAATGTCTAAAATAACCGTTTCCAATTCAGAAAAAATCTGATGTGGGCAGCACATGACTTTCCTTATATAATGCAATGAATTTACTACATTTACAGTGAAAAAAAAGGTTATTCTTATAGTAGATACTTATATTTTTTTCAGGATGTTGAAATTTCGTCAATTAATCATCATCTTCATTGATTTAGTGTCATTTTTATCCATTTGGCGAGATTTTCGTTAATTTGGAAATATTTAAAAAAGACGCCAACTTGGCGTCATTCTGCCAAATTCATCGCCAAAATTTCGCCAAGCGTAATGGACAGAGAAATAAGTTGTTCTTATAACAGATAAATAACTATTGGCGTTCAAATACAAAAGTATTACTCAAAGTATCTCTCCTGATGAATGGAACGAGCTAAATCCACAAGAATAATGTCACCCAATTTATCGCATGATATTACATATGAAAAGTGAACATATTTCTCAACAGTTAATAATTTTTTTTAATTTATGGGATTTTTTGATAAATTTATTTAAAAAATATGCAATATCTCGAGAATGGTTCATGCTGGCGTTAAGTTTATGTTAATCGTTTAAAGGAAAATTACATAAGAAATGTCTATTTGCGTAACTTTATTAAAGGTTTTGATTTTTTGATGATTTTTTCAAAATTTCTCTCGAAAATTTAAGGGGGTTCTGAACACTCGATTGTGTTTAAAAACAATAGGCTTCCAGTATTCACGGATTGTAATTTTTGTACCAAATTTCATTCGAATCACTCCATTTGTTCGTGAGTTATCGTCTCCACAGACTCACTGACACATATATATATACTTTCACACATACACACACACAGACATCACTTCAAAAATGTTCTATTCGTGATCAGGGATGCTTGAAACGTGCTCTTCCGTCGAAAACTCGAATTCTCGACCCTCATAATACTTTAACTTATACATTATGTATATAAGGAAAGTAATAAGTTCCTTTACCCCAGAAGTAAAATTCAGAAAATTGCTATCTCATCGAATTTTCATTCAATTTAAGTCAAATTTTAGCACAATACTCATAGTGATAATATAATACTGCTATATAGTAATATAGTATTGTTGATAATAAATGTTGTGATAATGATAATAAAACATTGTTAAGATGTTTGATGGGAGTGATATTTTGTTTTCCGTTAAAAATTTGTATGTACTTTTGATATACAGCAAAGGCAAATTCACTTGTATATTGATAAGAATATTTTGAAGATTTTTGAAGTTTGCTGGATTTAAGCATCTTCATTGCCCTCTTTTTACTTTCCTTATACATATAATGTATAATGACGGCGTCGAAAATTCGAATTCGAGTTTTCGACGGGAGAGCAGTGTTTCAAGCATCCCTGAACACGAATCAGACGTTTTTGAGATGATATCTGTGTGTGCCTGTGGAGACGATAACTGACGAACGAATGGACCGATTCGAACGAAATTTGGTACAAAAATTACAATCCATGAATACTGGAAGCTTATTGTTTTTATAGGCAATCGCATGTTCAGAACCCCCCCCCCCCCCCTAAATTTTCGAGTAAAATTTTGAAAAAAAATTAAAATATTTAATAAAGTTACGAGAATAGTCATTTCTTATATAATATTTCATTAGAAAACGATTAAAATAAATTTTAGAACACTAGCATGAACCGTTCTTGAGATATTGTGCATTTTTCAAAAAAGTTATCAAAAAATCATATTAAATTAAAAAAAAAATTAGCTGTTGTTGAAATATGTTCACTTTTTATAAGCAATATCATGCAATAAATTGATTGACATCATTCTCGTCGATCTAGCTAGTTCCATTCATGAAAAATATATTTTAGGTAATACTTTTGTATTTGGACGCCAATAGTCAGTTATCTGCTACAAGAATAACTTATTTCTCCGTCCATAACGCTTGGCGAAATTTTGGTGGAGTCGCCAACTTGGCGACTTTTTTAAATGGTGCCAAATTAACGAAAATATCGCCAAACTGATAAAAATGACGCTAAATCAATAAAAATGACGACTAGATGATTAAGTAATTATTAAAGTATTTCAATATATGGGCTATATCGTTTATTGAGGATGCTATCAATATTGATGATTGCTTAGAGTTGCGCGAAGTATAAGTTAATTGAGTATTTCGAAATAGTCTTACATGTTGTCATCTTGAAAATCGCCCATGTACAATTCAACGATAAAAACACAGCGCCGTGGAACTTATACATTACTTTTTTATTGTAAAACTAGTAAATCCATTGCATTATATAAGGAAAGTCATGTGCTGCCCACATCAGATTTTTTGCAACTTGTAACTTTTTTGCTCTCACATTGCTTGCATACACCCTAATTCTTTTCAGATCAGAATTATTTTTACTCGCACACTGAAACAGAATATTTCTATGTAGTAAAGCGACATATAGTGTATAAAGTGTATATAACCAGTGTATATATATAGTGTATATGTATGACACATAGTGTATTATATAACCAGTGTCGGTATAAATATTGCAATTTTCTTTCATTGCACTGTTGCACAGCTTTATATTGTCAACAACTTGCAAAAGGTTTATTACTTTCCCTGCAATACATGGTAATGTATAGGGAAAGTATTGGAATCATGCCGAAAATGGTAACTCGAGTTTTTGGACAGATCTACACGTTTCGAGACCTCTAGAATACGAAAAAACTATTTTTAGTGTGACGTCTGTGTGTGTGTGTCTGTCTGTCTGTGCAATGCATGTATCCACTCTAACTTAAAATCTAATGGACCGAATTTTATAAAATTTGGTAGGTAAGTCACTTGGATAAGACCCTGGTGCTGATTAGTTTTTGGCAGGTTTTGTAAAAACAGAACCCGCCTTTTTTTTGCGAAATGGCCAGTAAAAATTTCATATATTCACTCTATATAAAATACTAATTGACCAAATTTCACAAAATTTGGTAGATAAGTTACTTGTAGGATACTCTGGTGCTGATTAGATTTTGGTACGATTCGGAAAAGAACAACCTGCCTTTTTTTTTTTTGGAAATGGCCCGCAAAAATTTCATGTATCCACTCTAGCTAAAAGACTAATTGACCAAATTCACAAAAATTTACCTTTTTTTACGAAATGGTCCGCTAAAATCGTCAAAATCTAAAAAAAAAAAAAAGGACTAAGTAGTGTATGTTCAAAAGTATCTATTAAATTCTTGTTTTATACTCAATTTTTGACGAGGAAAAAATATAACACACTCCACTATACTTTAGGATTAACCGTTCTCAAGATATTTGAGATTTCTTGCATTTTTGTTACGCCGATTTCGGAAAAATGTGCAATTACCAAAAGAAAAAATTGAATTAAAAATGCAATTTAGTGTTATTTAGTGCAATTAAACACAATCTAACGAATTATTAAAGAAATAAAGAAAATATGAAATTGAGTCTGCAGGGAAAGTCATGTGCTGCCCACATCAGATTTTTAAATCTGCAAGATTATTTATTTCTTCTTGTTCACTGAAATGAATTCCACGAACAGCAGAATTATTTATACAGACATGCTATACAAAAGTCACACTTCTCTCTCTGTGGACAGTTTTGAAAGATGAAAAACCTATGTCGCAAAAACAAATGTATGTATCGTTCAAGTGAATATTCCATGATTCAGACGGCCATGTGTATAGGGAGGGCGATTTCTAACATCATCATTGACAATTGAAAGAATTTAACGATCTTCCATAGCTGCTATCAATGATTGTTTATAGTAGATACACTCTTTTGCAAAAAAAAAAAAAAAAAAAAAAATCTGCTGTGGGCAACACATGGCTTTCCTTATATAATGCAATGAATTTACTACTTTTACAGTAAAAGAAAATAGGTTATTCTTATAGTGGATACTTATATTCTTTCCAAGATATTGATATTTCATCAATGAGTCGTCATTTTCATTGATTTAGCGTCATTTTTATCCATTTGGCGAAATTTCCGTTAATTTGGCAATATTTAAAAAGTCACCAAGTTCGCAACATTCCGCGAAAATCTCGCCAAGCGTTATGGACGGAGAAATAAATTATTCTTATAGCAGATAAATGACTATTGTCGCTCAAATACAAAAGTATTATTCAAAGTATATTTTCTCATGAATGGAACGAGCTAGATCCACGAGAATGATGTCACCAAATGTATCGCATGATATTACATACGAAAAGTGAACATATTTCTCAGCAGTTAATATTTTTTTTTTAATTTATGGGAATGTTTGATAAATTTATTTGAAAAATGTGCAATATCTCGAGAACCTTCATGCTATCGTTCTAAAGTTTATGTCAACCGTTTTCTAAAAAACAATTACGTAAGAAATGTCTATTTACGTAACTTTATTAAAGGTTTTGAATTTTTGATATTTTTTTTTAAATTTCACCGGAAAATGTAAGGGAGTTCTAAACATTCGATTACGTTTAAAAACAATAGGCTTCCAGTATTTACAGATTGGGATTTTTATACCAAATTTCATTCGAATCGCTCCATTCGTTCGTGAGATATCGTCTCCACAGACTCATTGACACACACATACAGGCATCACCTCAAAAATGTTTGTTTCGTCATCAGGGATGCTTGAAATGTGCTCTCCCGTCGAAAACTCGAATTCAAATATTCGACACCGCACAGTACTTTCCTTACACATTATGTATATAAGGAAAGTGAAAATGAAGGACCCTTAAAAAAATAATTCAATCACCTCGAAATTTCGCATACAAATCCCTTTATACCAAGTATGCAAATTATTAAATTTGCAAGGCGAATGAGTGTTAACTTCGGTCATAGCGCGAGTTTCTACTGCGCAACTAGCATCATGTAAAACAGGTTAAAAATGTGGACGGTTTATCTTTGCTCGTTATCGATGCTGCAGTTCCATGGAGACACAAACAATAATGCCGTTACGACGTTGCCGAAGACCTTATAAGCAATTAAACGAGTTCGAACGTGGTCGTATAGTCGGGATACGTGAAGCTGGCTGGTCATACCGAGCAATAAGCCGCCACCTGCACCGAACGGACAATGCTGTGCAAAGGTGCTGCAAGGAACTCATCGACGGAATGGAGGCTCTGGAAGGCCAAGGTGCACGAATCGGATAGATGATCGTGCGACAGACCCAACGGCAGTATTGTCCGCCATCCACCGTGTTACAGCCTCTTCCATACCACACGTGGTACCTTCCGCCATCTCACGGCGCTTGACTTAGGTGGGGTTACGCTCGCGGCGGCCTTTAAGACGTCTGACCATAACCCCACAACATCGACAGAGTCGTTTGGAGTGGTGTCGTAGCCGAACATCATGGCTGCCAGCAGAATGGCATCGCATAGTGTTTAGAGATGAATCACGCTTCCGTCTTTCAGCAGATGACCATCGGGTAAGTGTGTGGAGGCGCCAGGACCAGCGGTCTCAATCAGCCTTTGTTTTACACCAGTCACACAGCCATTACCCCTGGTGTGAGGTGGTATCTCTTACGACAGCTGGTCGCCCCTAGTCAGCCTGATGAAAACCCAGACCGTCCGACTCATCCAATGGATTTGAGCAACTATTTGGACGGACGGCCTAGTCAGCCTGTGTACAACTTTAACAGCTCAATGATATGTTGATGAAATCCTGCGGCCGTTTGGGTTATCCTTCATGGCACGTCATTCTGGGGCCAATTTCCAACAAGATAATGCCGCGCCACATTCGGCTCGCATATATGTGGACTGTCTCCGTGCTGTTGATACTGTTCCTTGGCCAGCAAGGTCATCAGACCTTCCGCCAATCGAGCATATATGGACATGCTAGGCCGCCAGATTCGAGCACCCCGAAATGCAGCAGATCTGGCGTAACAATTGAGGAATGCCTGGCAGAATGTATCGCTGGATGACATTAGGAAACTTTATCACTCCTTATCTAAACGTATACAAGCGTGCATTGCCGGTGAGGAACGTTTTACCAATTACTGATTTGAAAATTCAATGTCCAATTGTTAATCGTTGATGGGTCCTGCGGCCTTGATTTTGTAATCATTTCATTACCTGTGTATAAGCTGTGCGCATATTTAATTTTAATAAAAACAGTTACTTTCTTCATATGGTGTTTCGGGATTTTTTTCTTTGCGAAAGAGTGTATATTATCTTGCTTATTGTACCATACTGAGATTATTGGTTTTTACACGTGTAATGCCAAAATCAGTATTTCTCCTACAAAAAATCTGATGTGGGCAGCACATGACTTTCCTTATATAATGCAATGTATTTGCTACTTTTGCAGTAAAAACAAAATGGGTTATTCGTATAGTAGATACTTATATTTTTCCAAGATATTGAATTTTCTTCAATTAGTCGTTATTTTCATTGATTTAGCGTCATTTTTATTCATTTGGCGAGATTTTCTTTAATTTGGTAACATTTACAAAAGTCGCCAAGTAGGCGACATTCCGCCAAATTTGTCGCCAAAATCTCGCCAAGCGTTATGGACGGAGAAATAATTTATTCTTATAGCAGATATATGACTATTGGCGTTCAAATACAAAAGTGTTACACAAAGTATCGTTTTTCATGAATGGAACGAGCTAGATCCACGAGAATGATGTCACCCAATTTATCGCATGATATTACATATGAAAAGTAGTGAGAACATGTTTCTCAATAGAAAATATTTTATTTTTTATTTTTATAATTTGTTGACAATTTTTTTTTTAAATGTGTAATATCTCGAGAACAGTTCATGCCAGCGTTCTAAAATTTACGTGAATCATTTTCTATTGACAAATTACATAAGAAATGTCTATTTGCGTAACTTTATTAGAGGTTTTGATTTTTTGATGATTTTTTCAAAATTTCACTCGAAAATTTAGGGGGGGGGGGGGTTCTGAGCATTCGATAGTGTTTTAAAACAATAGGTTTCCAGTATTCATGGATTTTTGTACCAAATTTCGTTTGTCAGTTATCGTCTCCACAGACTCACTGACGCACACACACACACAGACATCACTTCAAAAATGTTCGATTCGTGATCAGGAATGTTCAAAACGTGCTCTTCCGCCTAAAACTCGAATTCGAATTTTCGACACCATCACAATAATTTCCTTATACATTATTGTATATAAGGAATGTAAAAATGAAATGATCGTTTTTCAAAATTGGAAAAATTACATTGATCCATAAAATTCGGTTTGTATAAAAATGGTAGATTCCTCGAGAGTAAGTATCTTTGATGCCACAGAAATATTTTTCAAAAACCGTGAAGAACCACAAAAAAAAATTTAACTAGAGTGTGGCTTACCTCGACTTTTTCATTACCAGTATTCAATTTTTTTCAAATTTTACAAGAAAATATTTGAAAAATCGGTACCGTGGGCAGTGTTTCTTTCAGGCATACCTCCGGAGGGGAGGGGAGGGCACCCGGAGGCATTTTATATTAACCTAGTTTCTATTTATGTGACACAGCAGATACATTTATAGATTAGTTAGATACATTTATATATGGTGAATAGAAAATCCCCCCCCCCCCAGGCCAAAAATTGCTAAAAGAAACACTGATCGTGGGTCCAAATGATTACAACTGTAACGTGCAGAAAAGATTTCGATTGATACCATATTTGACAATACATCCTTCCGGGAGTAACTAAATAGTTTTATTTCGAAGCCTGTATATTTTCACCAACTCCGATTCCATAGCCCTGGTGAATCGTTCTGTATATAATATTATTTCAAGAATTTTATAATGGGATTTATTTATAGGAAAATATAAGCTTTGTAGAGGCCATACAAAACTTTATCACAGACCCCCTCCCTACATATTTGATTTTTCTCTTTCTCTGAACTTTCCATATATTTTACTCCCTTAAAAAATTATTGGGTGCCTGGGCCATTTCTAGGGCCTGCTCTCCACTCGAGTGGTGTCTGTCCATCCTTCTCTTTCTTCAGCACTGTTAAGTATTTAATTGAATCTCTTTTTATTTACTGTTTAATATTTGAATGCATTTAAAGCTTGAAATTTTGTACAATAAAAACTAAATGCTTAAAATATTGATATTTTTTTTGGGGGGGGGGGGGAGGGACTAGTATCAGTAATGTTTGAATCATATAGCAAACACAAAACTAGTATTTAACACATGAAAAAGACAATTTAATAAAAATAATTTATCAAAAAATATAAGCATCACGATCGCCCATACAAATTGTGTACCTCTACAAACCTTTATCATGCCCTCCCCCTCCCTTTCTTCCATGTTTGATTTTCCTGTTTTTGGAAATTTTCCATTTCTCCATGAAAAGAAATATTATTGGGGTTCTATGCCCTTTCCAGAGCCCGCCCCTCACTTGAATGTTGTCTGTCCAATGAGCGGCCCTGCAAACATTTTATCTGAATCCCTTTTTATTTAATATTCAATATTTTAATGCATTTAAAGCTGGAAATTTTGTACAGTAAAAATTATGTTAGTTTTAAAATGTTAATTTTTTTTTTTTTTGGGGGGGGGGGGGATTACTAGATTTAGTAATATTTGAATCATATAGCAAACATACAAGTGGTATTTTAGAAATGAAAAAGACAATTCAATAAAAATAATTTATCGAAAAATATAAACATCACGCAACCCATGCAAATTGTGGACCCCTACAAGCATTTACCATGCCCTCACCTCCACTTTATACTTATATTTCCTTTTTTTGTAAATTTTTCATATCTTCTCCCTCAAAAGAATTATTGAGGCCCGGGCCCTTTCTACAGTCCTCTCTAACTCAAGTGATGCCCGTCCTATGGACGGCCCTGTAAATATTTTAATTGAATCCCTTTCTATTTACTATTCAATATGTATTGAAATTGTGTACAATACAATTTATATCGGCAATATTTTAGGGGGGAGGGGGTTACTAGATTCAGTAATATGTGAAACGTCTAGCAAACACGCAACTGGTTCGGTTCAAATGAAAAGTACAATTTAATAAAAATAATTTATCAAACAACATAGATATCAGAGCCGCCCATGCAAATTGTGGACCCCATGCACTCCTTTATCACCCCCCCCCCCTCCACATTCAATTTTCCTCTTTTTGTAAATTATCCATATCTTCTCCTCCCTCAAAAATATTGAGGGTTCGATCCCGTTTCAGAGCACCCCCCCCCCCCTCACACTCAAGTTGTGCCCATCCTATGAGCGGCCCTGTAAGCATAACATGTTTTACCAGATATGTCTAATTAAAAATTAAAGAAACTGAAAACTTTTTTTTAAATATATAATGAAAAATAAAATCAGCAATACTAACAATATAATTGGGCTTAATTTTATTAAAAAATATAAAATCACTAAATAAAACATAATTAGTAACCTTACATCCACGCCTACAAGTGAATTTGTATGATGGGGAAAACTTTGTTTCAAGCAACACTAGAATAGTGATAAAATGCCAATTCTTGCTACCCCCATTTTACATATTAACTTTTTCAAAATATTTTCTTGCGCATGCCCAGTCTGTGGAGCCATTACTTATTACAGGGTTGAGACATGAGCTCGTCGATCAAAACCACCTCAACTCAACTCGTCACATGAAAGTCATCTTTAATCTTTGCGTTGTTACAACAAATGTCGTCTAAGAATCTATGTAATAAATATGTTGTAACTGTTTTATAAAGTAGATGCACAAATATCAAAATTTAAATGCAGCGGGGAAGCATTGAGATCTAAGTAGAGTCAAAAACAAACATATTTTTTATCAAATTCCGATTGACATTCAGCTGAGACAAAACCACAGTAAAAGTAGATACTAGTGCCAAAGTTGAACTTAGTGTGGTTACTCAAAGCCTATATTTTGTCTACTGTTGTTGAATAGTTTTTTTCTGCCCTGTGAAACTGCCCGTTATACTATTGTAAATTCACATCTGTCAGTCAAATTATTACTCTCATTCTAGTTGTTTGATGTTTTCCGTAATTGGGGCAGTGTGTAATGTAATTGTAGAATAGTATAGTATTAGTAGACATATCTTTACTTCTAACACATCATTTGAATATTCGTATGAGTTTAAACAATCAATTTCTATGTGTGGTGTGCAAGAAATTATTTAATCAGAAGAATTAATAGAATAAACATTTATACATATATTAGAAGGGAGTTGTTGTTGAGACCCAGACCGCCCGACCTACCAGAAAGGTGTAAGGACTCTGTATATATATTAGAAGGGAGTGTAAAGTTTAATTGTGATGTGTTAGAAAATACTTGATAAGGAAGAATAGTGTAGGAAAACATACTCTTGGTAATGAAGATTAAAAACACGTGGTTTTAAATTATCAGAAAGTGTTTAATCAAAGAAACAATTTAAATAAGCATAACCTTATTCACATAATGATGAAAAATACAATCGAAATGGTGATGGAAATTTCAATGCATATTCACACTGAATAAAACCATTTATTTGTGATGTGTATCTGAAAGGAATTCATAAAATGAGTGATTTGAATAGAGACATTCCTGCTGATACCAGTAAGAAACCACATATTTGTGAGATATGTCTGAAAGGATTTAATCGAAAGGGTATTTTGAATAGACATATCCTAGAGACTCATTCTGGTAAAAAACCATTTACTTGTGAGGTATGCAAGAAAAGATTTTTTCGAAAGGATGCATTGAATAGTCATCTTCGTACTCATACTTCTGACACACAATTTAATTGTCAAATGTGTCTAAAAGGGTTTTATAATATGAGTAATTTGAAAAAACATATCCGTACTCATGCAAGTGAAAAACCACATGCTTGCGAGGTGTGCCAAAGAGGATTTCATAGAAAATATGATTTAAATATTCATCTCCGTATTCATACTGGTGAAAAAACATTTATTTGTGAGATGTGTGGGAAAGGATTTTATAAACGTAGTGTTTTGAATGCACATATCCTTAATCATAAAGGTGAACAACCATTTGTTTGTGAGCTGTGCTCAAAAGGATTTAATCAGAAGAATGATTTGAATGTACACATCCTTACTCATACTGGTGACAAACCTTTTATTTGTGAGGTGTGTAATAAAGGATTTTATAGAAAAAATACATTGAATCAACATATCCTTATTCACAAAGATGAAAAAGCATTTGTTTGTAAACTATGTCCAAAAAGATTTAATCAAAGTAGTACTTTGAATAAACATATTCTTATTCATACTAGTGAGAAACCATTTATTTGTCAGCTGTGTCAGAAAGGATTTAATCAAAATAGTAGTTTGAATACACATCTTCGTACTCATACTGGTGAAAAACCATTTATTTGTGAGGTGTGTCAAAAACAATTTAGGAATAGATGTGATTTAAATCAACATAACCGTACTCATACGGGTGAAAAACCATTTATGTGTGAGGTGTGTCACAAAAAATTTCAGAATAAGAGGAATTTAACACTACATAAACTTTCCCATACTAGTGTAAAACCGCATATTTGTGAAGTATGTTTAAAAGGTTTTAGGCGAAAGAATGATTTGAATAGACACAGTCTTATTCATGTTGATGAAAAACCATATATTTGTGAGGTATGTCATAAAGGATTTAATAGAAATTATGATTTGAATAAACATATTCTTACTCATACTGATGAAAAGCAAGGTGCAAGCATAGCTTCTTTAACAGTGACTTAAATCTGATTGTGTTTGAAAATTTTGCATCCGTAGCTCAACCAATTTAAATAGAATTTTGTATAGAAGCTAATCATGTATTACTGTATTAGGTCATGGCAACGCCTGATTTCAAATTTTGATCTATTTACTGAGATATATGAGGTCAAAATTCAGATATTGTTAAGTCTAAAGTGAAAAATTAATTTCTAATATTTTGTACTTACTATTTTCATGAAATGAACATCTCGGTTATTAAACAGACAGCTAAATATCTTGTTTCACGTCAGTTTTAGACCATGAGAGACAGCTTAGTTATTTGTAAGGTGTGCTGGAGACAATCTAGATGACCTATCCACAAAATAATTTTAGTAGTGCACCGTCTATTCTATATCATTATCAGATTTTAATATGTATAATTTTATAAATTGCTGTAGCTATATCATAGTACATTCTATAATTTAAGGAATTACAGATCAAATTTTTAAAGTTGCTGAACTACATTTTTGGGGCATTTTAAAGAAAATTGTTACTCTGCCGTTAGCTGGGTGGGTACCAGACCAAAACTGCCAAGCTTTAAAGTTGACGTAGTCATCGACAAGCCTAAATGTTCACTCTGGTGGACTTTTATTTCTATATGCAATAAAAAAAGATCAATTTATATAGCAGGTATGAAATGTAAATTTCGTTTACAATTGCTGAAAATAAATTTGTTTTAGCATGTAAATGTCGCCACATAAATTCAATTAAATAAGATTCTAAATGGTTTCTTGCAGTTCCAGATTGACGTTTATTCCGCTATTTGGCAGAACCCCACAACCATTCTATTGTTTGGGTGTGGCATCCAGTTGTTGGGTCCACAAAATTATACGAGTAATTGACAGTAAAATGTTCAAATCCGGAATTTTTCAATTTTCCAGTTTTGTATCCTTTCTAACAGTCGGAAAATACGGTACTACCATCAGCTATATGTTCTTTGATTGCAGCCATTAAAGTGATTGCTGTTCGATCTGGGACTGCAACAAGGAAATATTCTTTAGTTTCACGACATAATCTGCCGGAAATCCACTGAGGTGGAAGAATGCATCCGACATTGTTTTTTCTTGGAGTAAAAAGACTTTCGTCTATTTCAACTACTCTGTTAGCTCCTCAGATTTTTTTTTTTTTTTTTTTTTTTGTAACAACAAAGCATTGGCACAAACTTGCTTCATATAGTTATTTCAATCGACAGTTGTGTTGTGGTTCATTTGAAGCTGAAGTTCACAAAATTCAACCAACGTGAACTTTTGACACCACAGGTATATAAATCATAAAGCAGTGAGAAAAGGGGTACATGATCCATCAAACCAGGTTTGTGTGTGCATTCCTTTCCTTTCTCGGCATGATCGTAGACTGCATAACCATTTTGGTGATGAACCACTTGTGCATAACCTCATTGGATGATCATTTGAACATTGTCTTTCTTTATGAAGAATTCCATTTTTTTTTAAAAAATTGAATGCTTGCCTCTTCGTCTTTAGGCAATTGCCAAATTGTGTAGTCCATCTTAGTGTTTTAAAAAGTGGCTAGTTTTTCTAAAAAGAAATTTATTTTTTAAAAAACTGTTTGTTTTAGGGTTACTATGCTATACTTGTTAAAAGATAAACTCTTTAAAAGTTGTTAGTTTGGATGAGTTATCGCTGTAATTTGGCAGTTTTTATCTGGTACCCAGCTAACGTAAAAGTACCAAAAATTTAAATAATTAATATATTTTAAGTAATCATTGCTTCATATGTTTTTTTTTGTTGTTGTTGTTAGGTGTAAGATTCAGTTGCATATGAAGTAACCACTTGACTACGCCTGCGTCATTGTTGTCAGGTGTGAACTATTTATAAATACCCAAAAATCAGAATACACAAAATATGCTATAGATAAAAGCAAATGTAATGAAGACAAGATCCATTTTGTATATGCTGTTCTGATTTAGATTTGTTATACTATTCTGATTTAGACAAATTCCACTGTATTAGAAATAATTATAAGTAAAGAGCTAAAGCAATAATTGAAATTTGTAATTTTATTAAAAGAAATTATGTTTTAAAGGAATATTAAGAGAAATAATTAAACTCACCCTTTTAATACTTCTGAAAAATATATTTAGAGTCAAGAGTAGAAAATAGGTGCTGTGGTGAGACATGGTGGGAATTGTGAGTATGTATTTGAGGGTTGGTATTCAGTTTAATGGGACATTTTTTTAAAGGATATTCTTATATTATTGAATGGCACAATTAAAAAAAAAAAATCTATTAATATTAACCTGTGTTGCACAAGCCCTCAAATTTTTAGAAAACTTTAAAATTTTCCGAATTTTTGCAAAAGAACTAAAATTAAAATCCTTTAAATACTTAATAATACTAAAAAAATTATACCCATATCATTGTCATGCTTTTGACATAAAACTACCCTAATAAATTGCTTAAACATAGTAAAAACAAATTTAGTATTACAGTGAAACCCCGATTTTACGTCCCCCAAATCTACGTTTTTCCCGCATTTTACGTTTTTTTCATCAGGTCCCATTTTTCCGTATACCAATACATGTTAATTTAACCCGGATTGTAAGTTTGTTATTTATGGACTTTCCCGCATTTTACGTTTTTTCCCTGGACTGGAAAGAAGAAAAAAATTAAAATTTGCAATAATTTACAAAAAAATTTGCAAAAAAAAAAAGCAATACTACTATTTTTTCCTTTTGTGCTTTTTTAAAGCTAATCCACATTGAAAGTTAATCATGAAAACAGAAACGCATTCCACAGACTCCTGTCTTCTGAAATCCTGTCCAGACTCCTGTCTTCTTGGATTCCCCCCCCCCCCCCCCATTCCTTTGTTGAACACCCACTGTCACGGACTGCTCCCTTCCCGGGGAAGAACACTCCAGTTAACCAATCAGATGGGGTGGCTCCTTTTCTTTCATCGGAGAGGGGGGAGCAGGCCTTACCCTTCTCCACGTTTTCAGATAAGCCTTTCAGTTGCTGTTTAGCACGAGGTGGTCGCATTTCTAACCTTTTTGTGCCAAAATGACGAGTAAAAAACGCAAAAACTTTTCTGTTGCTGAGAAAGCCAAAATTGTTAAACAATTTGATGAATTTCACGGAACCAAATTAGCGTTTGCTCAATCGCAAGGAATTCCCATGACAACCCTGCAATCCATACTACAAAAAAAAAGAATGCATTGAAAAGAACATCGAGAAAGTGGGTGAAAAAAATTCCAAGAAACGGAAAACATTGAAAAAATCGCCGTACGACAAGCTGGAAGGTATCTTAGTAAAGTGGTTGAAAGAAGCTCTTGCCGCGAATGTACCTATAAATTGCACAATAATAAGAGAAAAAGCTCTAGAAATCGCCGATAGGCTTGGTGGTTTGAAAGACTTCACAGCTTCAAATGGCTGGATTGACAGAATGAAAAAAAGACATAATCTTGTGTATAGATCGCTTTCGGGAGAATCATCAAGTATAGATGAAGCTACAATAGAAGAATGGAAGAAAAATCTACCAAATTTGACCAAAGGATACAAGCCAAAGGACGTATTCAATGCGGACGAGACCGGACTTTTCTTTAACCTCCTACCAGATAAAAGTTACGTTGCTAAAGAAGACTCCTGCCATGGAGGGAAGATGTCTAAATTGCGCCTTACGGTTTTACTGTTATGTAATTCTGATGGAAGTGAGAAGCTGACGCCTCTTGTTGTTGGAAAGTCGCGCAAACCACAATGCTTCAAAAACGTTAGAAGTTTCCCGACAAAGTACGAAGCAAACAAAAAAGCGTGGATAACCCAAGCCCTTTTCGAAGACTTTTTGTGCAAACTAAACAAACAAATGAAGTTGCAAAATCGTAAAATAATTTTGTTCATTGATCAATGCACTGCACATCCGTATTTGCAGCTGTCTAATGTGTGTGTCGTATTTTTTCCTGCAAATTGTACAAGCAAATTGCAGCCTTGTGATCTCGGCATTATTCGATCTTTCAAGGTTTATTACAGAAAGCAACTTGTCCGGAAAGCTGTAGCTGAACTAGAAAATGGAAACCTAAATGACGCTTGCAAACTAAAGTTAAGTGTTCTAGAGGCTATGCATTTTATTTCTGTGTCGTGGAGAAACGTTACACAACAGTGCATTTCCCATTGTTTGGAAGAAAGCGGAATCGTAGCGTCTAATGAACCGGGAACAGATGAAGAATCAGCTGCGGTGGACTCGGAGGAGGACAACAAAACACTTATCTATGACTTCGGCGATTACATCCCGGAAAACTTAGCAACATGCAAAGCTGAAAGAGCTACTGCTCCATCTGTAGATGACCTTATGGACTTTTTGTCCGCCGATGAATATGAACAAAAACAACCGGAAGCACAGCCCGTCCCTTCTTTCAGTATTGCATTGAAGAGCTTACAAATAGTGAAAGACTATTTTCTTTCTTATAAAGACCAGGAAAAAAACTTGCAAAGTATTTCAATCCTAGAAAATGCTGCATTCACTTTGAACTCAATGACTAAAAAACAATGTACTATTATGGACTATTTTCAACCTAAACGCCAGGATTCATAACTAAATGTGTTAAAATGATCTTAGAATGGTATGTATAATAATGTTCTTTTCGTAAAATATACATATTATACCTTTTGAAAGAGTCATCTTTACTACCTTTAGTTTTTTTCTATTTGATTTTTGTATTCTATGTATTTCCCGTATTTTACGTTTTTCCCGCATTTTACGTTTTTTTCACCCAGTCCCTTGAGAAACGTAAAATCAGGGTTTCACTGTATTAATTTTATTTCTTAATGGCAGTATGAAGCTTGTGTTAACTATACTTGGATTATAGTACAGTACAGGATTTATTATCTGGACTGCTTGAGACATTTCTAAAACTTACTGGAATGGTTTAAAATGTTATAGAAAATTGGAATTCATTTTAAAAACATATATTAAATAAAGCTTTTTTACAATCTATATGAAAAAATATATTTGGTTAACTAAAATGCAAATTACATGTAATTATAGAATCAAATTTAGTGATTAAGAAATTATTGAAAGAAAAAAAATGTCTGAAAAAAGTTGATTATTCAGGCTAGTTATTAGAAACTTTTTTTTTATTTTTTTTTAACATTTCAATTAAAGTGAACCCTCACTATATTCATCTCCTAATATTTTAGAATCACCTTTGTTCATACTTTACAAAATGGTCACTTTATCTTTTATAGATAATGAAACACGTTTCTTTTAGAATTTATTGCATCAGATGATGGTCGTTTGGACATAATTCAGACCAAAAATGTTAATTAAGAATTTTCTTAGAATGTGTCACAAATTAGAAGTAAAAATTAACAGCTCTCAGTCTGATCTAAGGTAAAAACAACCCAAGTACTAATAATTTTCATGTCCCCAGAAAATACTGCAAATAATGTCACCCCTAAGGAAACTAGCCCTTTCTCAATTAAATCTATCCACTTTAAGTGGAAAAAATGAAAATCATGCATTTTCCCATCTCCCAACACTCCCAGATTGCCTGATAATTGTAAATATCTGGAAAAACATGGTAGAAATCTATGCTTTATTTATCTTATAAAAAATTTTAAACCCCTGTATCCTAGGAAAACAATTAAGGAATGTGTTGTAAATCGGAAACACTTGTTTAACACAGGTGTCATCCCTTCGGTATTATTGTAGCAGACCACTGTGAACACTAACACACTCCCTCGCACAGGAGAGAGGTAAGCATGAGGCTTGGCACTAAGCCTTATGCCTCGAGGGAACAAAAGCACAAAGAAAAATAAATTCACCACACAACTCTCTCCAAACTATGGGGAGAGAAGAAACAACCTAACAGTCCAACATAAAAAGGCATAAGATTACGACATCCAAACACACAGTACAAAGACAAACAGTTATTCAAAAAGACCAACTATAAACAGTCTATCTGCTACAATCTGAAATGAGGGTTGGTTTTGACCCTCTCAGCCGCACTTCCGCTATAGCGGAACATGTCACTCATTGTTTCCGTTGCTACTAATTTTTTTCCCATTGAGGGGAAGCAGAATCTGGGTCCACTTCTCTGAGGTATTTGAAACTGGGGGCTAGTTAAGGAGACCATATTGGTACTTCTTTTTTGGTCAGTTATTTTCTCTTTCTTTTCCTTTTCGATCTCAGTTTTTATTGGTTCATCATTCTCTGAACTGCTTTCCTCCATATCACTTTCGTTTGTGTTTTGGTTATTTGGATTTCCGTTTTTCCCACCTCCATCGCTTTCATTTCCTGCTTCATCATCACTTGATCTATTTTCTTCCATGTCCCTTTCAGTATCATTTTTGTTTTTTTGAGCTTTTATCAATTCGTCCATTTTCTTTGCGATTAAGCATATGTTTTTGTCTAGCTTTGTGAGGTATTGCCGAATCCATCATCCCGGCCCTCTTCCATCTTTGACTTTTCCAGCTCGGTTATCACTGCACTTATTTTCTTAATGATTTCCGTAAGTTCCGGTTGCTTTTGTTTCTTTTCATGTTCTTCTTTCACTTCTTCTGATTTTTGTTTTCCTCTGCATACTGTAGCATATTCTAATTTTTTATTTATTATTTTTTTTGCTTCACCGTAAGAGATGTTCTTATCTTTTATAGTTATCTGTATCTCCGTTTGTTTTTTTATTTCCTGACATTGTTTGCTTGTCACCGTGTGCTTTGCTCCACATCTAAAATATTTTGGGTGTTCCGCTAAACACTCTTCAACTTCATGTTGATCACCACATTTATAACATGTTGTACTTTCACTTTCGCATTCGTGTTTGTAATGGTTAAATTTTAAACATTTTAGACATATTCTTGGGCTTTCTATATAAGGGAGAGTTTTATATCTTGTGTATCCAATATTCACATGGTTTCTATTTGTTTTGCCTAGTTCATGTAGAAGAACTATTGGTATTTTCTCTGTACTTTTAGGCTTAGTGAATCGAGTTAATTCACTCCAATTAATCTCTTGCTCCTTGAGCTCTTCAGATATTTCTTCTAGGTTCACTTCTGGATGTATGTCTCTTATTATCCATTTGGTTGTGATATAATCTTCAATTACTCTCGCTCGTATAGGTACTTCACAAAAGTTTTTTTTTTCCAATAATCGGGCAGCGCTTTCGCTTGATTTGATTACCACAGCCACGTTGCCATTTCTTGTTACGAATATATTGCTTATATCTCTATCTATGTTGTCCTTTTGCAGTTCTTTTTTACAATAGATAGGGTGAAATGGGATCTTCTTCTCAGTCCCAGTTAAAACAATTTTTGCCTCGGTAGTTCCATTTTGAAAAGCAGTTTCAATTTTTTCCCTATCAGATAGGTTGTTACCTCTCCATAAACCAGCGTCACTAAACATAATTCGCAGACTTATTTCCTGCTCTTCGTTATTTACATCCTTCCTTTTCCCCGCACTACTCGGAAATCTCTCCATACTCTGCTCATAAAAAGCAAAAACTTTTCAGAGCAAAAACATCCGACCGGCCACCTCCGTGGCAAAACGCCTGTCCCACTGTGAAAAAAAATCAAAACAAGCTGTTTTAATGTAGTTACAGTTTATTCATAATGAGTGTGTACAGTTAACGAAAAGATTAACTGGAAATGTCAAAAGTTAAGTTTTATATTAAGAATTTCAAAAAAATATGAAAATGAAAACCAAAAATGGAAAATTGTAAACTTACTAGTAAACAAGAAAATATTTGAAAATCTCTGCAAATTTCTTTAGATTTCGTAGCTTTTTTCATAGATCCCTAAAAATCTCCTTTGTTCAAGGAAAATTTTTGTAGATCTAAGAACATTAACTGTTAAAAAAAATGAAAATAAAATTTTCAGCAGCATTTGCTTGTGCCGTAGTCATTTCCCAGTGAAAAACATCATGACGTCACTTTACTACTATGAAGTGATTGAGGCATCAAACGAATGCACCCATTCTAAAAAATATGGTTTTGCTAAGAAAATAGAAGCTCTTTATTTCGCTTCACAAACGAAGTGTTCTGCCACTTATTGTAAGTATGTTTATCTGACATGGAGCAAACATATCTACCATGGAGTTAATAAATTTGCTTTTACCTCCATGATACTTGTTTTCCTCCTCATTGGAACTATTTTTAGCAACATTTCCAGTGTGGAGAGTACGGATTCAGCGAGACCTTTGTTTATGTTAGGATTGCAAACAATTGATGTGATAAAAATGTAGGTTTCAATGCGTCATTTTATAGTATTGGTATTGTTAAATTAAGGCAAAAAATTATTTGGTGGAATTTTAAACAAAAAACTGCTATTTGGTGTATTTTTTGGCAAATAATCGCTTGTTGGTGCTTACGGTTTTGGGAGCGTCCGGATATTGGGACGCCAGATAAAAGGTCGCATATTGTATATTGTAGCTTCAATTTTTCTAATTGTTTGATTTTATCCATGAACTGATATTGCTAGTTTCATAAAATTTATTACATCTGTGATTAAACTTGATTAATAAATATCAACAATGTCTTATTCAAGGCTTTACTCTGCTGTATATTTGATAAATTTTGAAGTAATCAAATACTAAGTGGCAATTACCTTCTAATAAAATGTAAAAGTATTTTTATAATGTTCAGATTATGAAGTAAATTATCCGAGAACAAATTGATTCTGTGATATATAAAACATTGATTTTCTGCATAAAACCAGATACGTGTGGATCAAACTCAGCATCTAAATTGAGGAACTTAAAACAGTCGACAGAAGATTAAATGGCCAAAAGAAACACATAGGGCTCAGGTTAATGTTATAATATGATTTTTTAAAAAATGTACTGTTCAATAACAAATTTAAGGGGTGACACCAAGAATATTATTAAAACATTTTTTTATGAGCAAAAGTTTAAAGTTGTGATAGGCAGCTACAGGAACTCACAACTAAATGTTTATGTATACATTTGAATGATAAAATTGCATATATCCCTTGAGACTTTTTTTGCATGGTGCCATTGTTTATTGTTCAAGAAATATGTATCAAGCAATAAAAAGCTTTTAACATGTTGAACTGTGCCTAAACTCCTAAAAAAATTGTATTTTTGGGATAGTCTTTGTCTTTAAATTATTTCTGAAAATTATATTTATGTCCTGAAATTTTACAATTTATTTTAAAATTTCTGAAATTCATTATGCAGCCTGATAACCTCCCCCATATTTCTTTTATATGTCACGTTTTTTTCACTCTTTTAAGTAAAATTGCAAATTCTAGCACTTTTAAATAATGTCGTTTAATTTAGTGCTTTTAAATAACATTTCAAATGTTAGTAATTTTAAATAATATTGTGAAGTTTAGCACTTTTTCATAAACGTATGCTTTTAAATCAAATCACAGATTTTAGCACTTTTTATAAAAATAGCAAATTTTTGTACTTTCAAATAAAGTTTAGAGTAATTGTGAAATAGTGAAAAATTATGAATATAATTGTGAATATTATTCTTTTTAAATAACATCGCAAATTTTAGCGCTTTCTGTAAAAGTTCAGAGTAGATGTTGACGAGAGCCAATGACAAACATAAAACAAGTTGCTGGAAAATTGTTTTGAAACAAGAAACATATATCTAAAGTTAAAGTAAAATTCCCAATATTAAATAATGACTTACAGTAATTCATTATTTTATATTTTGAATTTTAATTTTTACTGTAACTTCTGTGTTTTATTTAGCAAATATCCTGCTTTAGTATTGTTTTATTTATATTCTTTGACCTTTATTTTTGCTGAAAATATTTGTATGTGGCATATAATAAAGTATTACTGTATTATGCCCTGAATTTTAATATCTGCTGCCAGTACTACTGCTATATTTAGTGTTCCACCAAAGAGAATTTCAACATTCTCTGTTATGGTGTACCTGTATCTGAAGCTGCTACAATGTAAAAGTAAAAAAATAATCCAGTCTTTTAATAAAGTAAAACTGATAACTTTTATTTACAGTTACATTTTATTAAACTTGGATGTGTCAATATCAGACCATGTTGTTGTGTCATGAATTATGACTAGTTTTCATTTGATGAAGTTTCGTTGCATGAAGGATCACGGTTTTAACCTAATTGTTTTTGCTTATGATGGAATTATTTCATGATGCTTAGTTTCTTCAAGTGTTTTGCTTTACTGTTTTCATTTTAAAATAAATACAGGTTCATCCCAGACATATACATTGCATTAGCTCTTTCGGTTTTAAGTGCTCAACATTTTTTTGTCTACTATTCTCATCAATTTCATAAAATTGCATGAATTGTATCAAAAATGAAGATGACACAGATTAGTATAAACTGATTAAAAAACACTTTAATAAATTGGTGCATTATGGGGTAAGATAAAAAAAAAATTCAGAAATTTTAAAATACACTCAATGATAAAAGTTTAGACAAAGACACAACATTGTGTTTGCAAAAGAAGTGTAACCACAACAACTAAAAGTGACGTGATTTATTTTATGAGGTATTTCATTTGCATGCAACATAAAGAAAAGGCCAAGATTCAATAAATATAATATGTTATACAAAAAAATTCCAAAATGTCATATGCCAAAAGTATAGATACAATTTCCTTTAAATCTATTACAAAATAATAGTAAAATATGTAAATACACTTCTATTGTTTAATAGTATTTCCATCATTGCATATAACTTCATACACATGTTTTTCAGTCATAGAAATCAAGTTTTGCATTATATTAGGAATAATATACCATGCTTTCTGTATGAGATCTTTCACATTTTCTATTAAGAAATGCTGCTTTCCAATTGCATACACTGTGCAGCTCAAACTATAAATAATAAAAATAATACCACAAAATTTCAATGAGGCTTATATCTGGGCTTAGTATTAACCAGTTTAGATGTGATATATTTTTGTGTTGGAACAATGTTTTCATTGAGTTTGAAGTATGGATAGGTGCAGAAGGTCTTTTATTAAAACTTCTTAAGACGTACAAAGTAAAAAATGCCAGAGCGCTTTCGAGCGTTAATACGCTCTTCATCAGTAGCTACATGGAAAGTAAATAGGATCGTTCATATATATAGACCAGTAACATAGCAAATATACATAAATAAATATAAAATTAGTAAATAAACAGACGATTATCCAAGAAATATACACAAAAAATATAAAATATATTTTAAATGGATTCAAAATGCAAGTATATCACGAGAAAAGTACAATTACAAAATATTATTTTATTACAGGAAAAATGCAAATTCGAAAGGATAGTCAAGCCTGATCTTTATGAGAATGACGTCAAAGATAACTATGAAGAGACTTGAATTGCAGAGTTGAGAATGAGTCGCCAAGCATAATTTAAAATTTGAACGGGGTCAAAATTACAAATCGATGCACAGTAGATATAAATAAAAAGGGATTCATAAAGGAGAATATTACGTGTGTTATTACAACACATTAAGAGGAAAGTTTTTGCAAAAATGGGCAGAAAATTATCATTAACAACATATTGAGCAAGAGCCGTAGAAAGTTTACCACTTTTGACATCATGAGTGCGTTCTGCTAAACGGATGTTAACATTACGTTTGATACTACCAATATAAAGTTTATAGTCACCATCAGGAGACAACATGGGAACCACATACACCCCAGCATAGCTTTTAATGTCATCAATATCCCCAAGTTTATCAGAATGGATACGGTTAAATAAAGTGGTAATATTAGAGTGATCAGGCTTGAAACCAAATTCATGACAGAACTGAATAAAGGGACGGAAGATCTTAGGATGGTAAGGAAAACTAGATTTATAAGCTAAATGATCTTTTAAAGCAACGAGTTTAGTATCAATTTGAGTAAATTTATGGCGAACATGGGCGAAAATCTTATGAATAAGCAGCCTAATGGCCAAGATTAAAAATAAAATTAATTTCATCAGTCAAAGCAGACATAGAACAAACATTAAATACTTTTTTTAGAGGAAATAGGATAAGAATTAGCTGGGATACAGGAGTTAGTAAAAGAAGGTTTACGGAAAACAGAAGTGTGAAAACCAAAAGCAGAACAGGTAACCAGAAAGAAGATCAAGGAAAGGCAAAGAACAATTTGATTCATGCTCAACAGTAAAATTAATCGAAGGGCAAAAATCATTAACCTTACACAAAAGAAGAAAGACATTTAAATCACTATTCCAAATAATAAAAACATCATCCACGTAACGGCACCAAAGAATGGGTTGGATCGTTAAAAAAGGCAAAACCTCATTCTCGAGCTCCTGCAAAACCGCCTCGGTCAAAATACCAGATAATGGGCTACCCATAGGAGCTCCAGAAGTTTGCAAGTAAATAGTATCGCGAAAGCCAAAGTAATTTGTATCCGCAACAATATTCAAAGCAGAAGTGATTGCGTCGATAGTAGGGGTTTTAAAATTGTGATTTTGAAGTTTTTTGACAATTTTAATAGCAATGTCAACGGGAATACTAGGAAATAAAGAAACAACATCAAAACTATGAAGGGTACTATTAGGATAAATTTAGTTTTAAATAATATATTAATAAAATTTTCAGTAGAACTATAGAAAAATTATGATTATTAAAAAATGGTTTTAAGAAATAGGTGAGGGATTTCTCTAAAAAATAAATAGTAATCTTAAAAGACATTCTCTAAAACGTATTCCAAGCAAAATTTCTTAAAAACTAAAGCTGAAAGAAAATGTTTTTTGGAACCTGAAAATTGACAATTTTTAGATTCCAGATATCTAACCATATACTTAGGCTCAAAATAAGTCATGGCTATTGTCATGAGCTGTCTTAAAACCTATACGATGATCAGTGGTTTTAATGGCAGACTCTGTTGTGCAAATATGTGAGCTGGCATTTTTGTGGAAAAGTTAAATTGCAAATTATTACAGTTAGCTGGTAAAAGCACATGCGAAACTCAGAAATAATAACAGCATTATTTACATCCACATATTTTTAATTACAGGAACTGTAGTAATTAATATATGGAATATTGAAAACCATTCTAAAAATAAAGAGCATATATATCGTTGCAGAATTTTTTTTATGTTTAGCAAAAAATTTGTAAGTGAAATTTAAAAATCCTTTTGGTGGTTAGGACTGCCCACACAGTTTTTACTGCCAGTTTACAAAAGCTCATAGTGGTATTAGCTGCCTGTTTTAAAATCTTATTTTGAACCACGACTTGTATTATTTATGGATGTTTTATCTACTGTACCAGATTTTAAAATTTGACTGGTAACTTATCAAGGTAGTATAAATGAGCTTTGCAAAATACTAATTCATGAGTTGTGTACAATGTTTAGATTTGATGAATTTTATTGATAAGTAAGGATAGATATTTTAATTCAGGAAAATGTTCTATGTTAGAGCTGCAGGCTTGAATTGTATTTTCAGGGCTTGCTCTTGAATTACCAGCAATCCTATTTCCGCAGCTGCTGTTTTATAAAACAGAATTTGTGAAAGTATAAAGTCGTTGCCTGCTATGTTAATTTCATGGAATTGACAAAGAAAGTAACCATTGAAATGAAAATTTTTAGATCATCAAACTTAACATTAAAGACTTAATAACAATCTTCTCAACTTTCCTTGATATTCATTTCATTCTTAGTCTGTAATTTAAAATAATTTGCCTTTTTTTAAGTGTTCAATTAACATGAATATAATTTTATATTATAAAATATAAATATATATTTATTATTGATAATTTACTTTAATATGCATGCAAGCTGTAGGGGTTGCTCTAGATTTTTGATTACTTTTGCCAATCTATTCACCAAATGAAATTTTTATTCACTAAATTTTATTTTGACTCTCCATTTGAAAAATTATATTTGTTTTATAAATTCTCAAATTCTGAACATAATTTTTAGGGGAAAAGATATATAGGTATACATTAACCACTGCTTTAAATCCCGGGCAACACCGAATACATTTTCCAGCTAGAAAATAAAAATCCAGTAAACAATACAGTGTGAATTTTTTATGACGCTCTACAAGTCAGCACGCAAACTGTTTCAATCTCATTTAGGGGAAAATACGGATATTTTATTTTACATCATACAAAATATGTAAATACTAACATAACTTCGTTAGAAGCATCATACAACACAAAATAATAGTATCAACTCATTTCGAAGGCAAGAAACAGTCTTCTTTGTCAGAACACACAAGAAGCACAATCTTCACTTGTGAGAGAAAGATCGGCGGCACACATGAGTAGCAGTTTGAGCTGTACATAAAAAAATGTAATGCTGTTTGAAAACATGAGAACTAACTACAATACCTACTATCATAAGAAAAATATTTTTACATATTACTTATCACAAATGGCCAGGAACTTCATACATTCAATCATTCGTCTATAACTGGCTAGAATTGAGAACCATTTAGCCATCACATGATGTTGCAGTGGCACACCAGAGGGAGCAAAGCACACTACATCCTTAGAAAACATCACAACATCCATGCCTGCAGGTGGGACTCAAACCCACAATCTGGCAGTCGAGCGAATGCAAGGAAATTTGCCTTTCAATATTCAGCCACCATCAGCTATTTTTTTCGACATAGTATCAGTAACATAAAAGTAAGATTTTTTTAAGGGTCTAATTGACTTTGGAAGGAATTCAACTTCTATATCTGATCTAATTGAATATAGGTTACTCTTACAATTATAATTAACTTGAAAAAAATTTTGTGCCTGAAAGTAGGCTCTGACCTTTATGATATTCTCCACTTTATGATATCTACCCTTGCACATGCCACTGCACAAAACCTTAATTTAATATCTATATAAATAATATTGTAAATATGTCTGTATGTGTGTTTGTCTCACCATCACTGAAGAACAGCTGCACTGAATCTCATGAAATTATATGGATAGCCATTAAATTGTCCCACTTTAAAGTTGTCCATGTTTCTAGGTCCAGGGATATATAAAAAATGGGGATTAATAAAAAATGAAACTCCCATTGAGATAGCATTATGCAGATAATATTTTTTCTGTAAATTTATTTTTAAAAAAAAAATGATATGTTGTTAAGCAACAGAATTAAGCCTAATGAGTTTTGGGTTGAAAAGTTATGGGGATTGATATTTTCACTTTTTCAAACTTTATTTTATTTTGGCAAAATTTTTTCAAGCTCATATATCAAGTTTAACCAATTGTTGAAACAGAATATAAATGGTACAGGTATATCTTCTAATACCATTTTAGTACATTCAATTTTGGCATGTGTTGATACAATCTTATAGCATTTTCATTTTGGCATATATTGATCAAATTTCATATTTTTTGTAAATTTGTTTACAAATGAGACCACTATGTTTTATTCTTCAGATTTGCCTGTAAAGATAATTTTGTATAGCAAGAACATAGATTCTTATACTTCTTTTTAGCAGAAATAAAATAAACATTTTAATAGAATGTTTTTGAATAGCAGTGTCATTTAGAATACATTAAGAATGTGAATTTAGAGTTTCTTTATATTATATATTCTGTTTGACGAACAGGAATACTGCTAGTCATAAATAAAGTATAATATAACGATATAGCTGACACTTAGATAATTTAAAAATTTTTAATAGTAACATACAGAAAAAACATTGATAAGTAGCAAAATTTCAGTTCAATTTAGAATTTGTAAAAATTAATATAAGACATAAGAGGTTTTTAAAAATTAAATTATCTTAATATTTGCATGATACTGGTGTAACGATACTGGTGTAATAATTTACACGATACTGGTGTAAGTTATCAAACACTAAAACAGTTTTTAATAAAGAAACATACTATGAAAATAAGTTAATCCAGTTCCATAATTTAAAATAATTAGATGAAAATAATCCTTCACTTTTATGCAAAATGTAAATATGAAAATGAATGTAAATATGAGTTTCTATCAAAAGTAAGATGGATGGAAAAAAGGCGTTCAACATCCTTTTTTACAAAGGAATGTCATTTATATATATGCAAAATCACATTTAGAAAGATATGTGAATTAATAATGAAGCATACTATAAAGAAATGAATGCTGTGTATTTTTTAATTCAAATAATTTGAAACTAAACATGGATGCAGTTAGATGTTTCAACATTACAAAATCGCATTTAAATAATAAATAATATTTTACATAAATATTACTCATCAATGATATATACAATGAAGAAATGAATGTTATGCATCTTTCAATTGAAATAATTGGAAATGGATGCTGTTGAATGCCCCAAAATTTAACGTTACACATGTCAATTGTCATCTATATGCAAGAAAAAAGCATTTATAATGATAATCAATATTTTATGAAAATATTAATAATGAAACATACTAGGAAGAAATGAATGTTGTGTATCATTTAATTTAAATAATTTTAATAGATAAATGGAAGCACAGATATATGCAGTTGGAGTTGTCATTGAATAGTTGCAGCTAAAATTCGACTTAAGACTGGAAATGAAAAATTGGAAGTAGTGTGTATCAAAGTGAAAATGCTACAACTTAATGCTGGTGCTAGTTTCATGCATAGAGAAAATAAAATGGTGGCAAGTGCAATCAAAATGCCCTTTAATAGAGAATTTTTATAGAAAAACTGGAAGATTCATTCAAAACTCGAGAAAAATATCATTAAAAAATTGTACATCTACCAGAAAAACCAGTCGAGTATTTCTAGGTGAATTTTTATCTTTGCATTTTCCAGCATTTACTAGTGATGGGAATAATAGTCATTTTATTTTAGCATTGTTAATGCTAAGTTTGATTAAAAGTGCAGGCCTGTAGAATTAGAGTTACGAAAGTTGTCTAGAAACTATTAACCGTTTCTGATGTATTTTTGGCTGCCAATTTCAATATGACTCATTTTTCTCTATCGTGTAAGGATTTTTCACAAAATGAATCTCAGTATTTCATGAAAATAGCTTTAAAATGCATTATATTAAGTAAATTAACATTATTTAAAATTTTCTGTAAGTATTTTTGAAATGAAAGTATTGGAAAAAATATTTTTTAATTAAAGAATTATATACATACTGATAGATAGTTATATTTCCTTGTGGTATCTTTTTCCTTTTATTTCAAAGCTTCGTTTTGAACTTTATCTGCAAAATTCTTTTTCTGGGTCATCTCTGTGAAGCATCCAGCAATAGTCCACCGTAGTGTTGACATTCCATCTGCTCTGCCTTGATGTCTTGGTAGAATCACTCTCCTTGATCTTTGCTGACAGCTCTCCCAGATTCTAAGTGAGAGTTGATAAAGTACAGTTTTACGTTCATGGAGCATCCAAATCCTTGAATTTTTGTAGCTCGCTTTCCAAACTCATTTCATAATGATTTCCTACACACTTGGTCACCACTCTCTTTGAAAGCTTTCCACGCTTCTTCAACACTTTTCATTTTTTTCTTTCAAGAGCTTATTTATCCTTCATAAGTTTTTTGATGTCTAGACTGACAAAAATACCTCCTTTCAATTTTGCTGTAGATAACTCTGAAAATGTTGCTTAGATGTATGTAAGAAACTCTACTTCTTTGGACAAAGCTTTGACAAATTGCTTCACCAATCCTAACTTTATGTGAAGTGGGAGTAAAAGGATTTTTCCCCAAGCAACCGATGTTTCATGTAGCACATTTTTACTTTTATGTTCTAATGTTACTCTTTCTGACCCTTTTTACTTGATCTAGTGTTTCTGTCGATCTCGGCCGTCCCACTCGCACAACAAACACAGGTATTTGGTCTCATTCATATTCATATTTTATGTTGAATGTGCTTATTAGTACGAGAATATCGCTACAGTAAACTAAATCACATTCCTCTAAAAGGTAAGGAAAGAAATCTCTTTCTCTGTATCTAAATCATGAGAAAGAAGTACCAGAGACTAACAAATTATTTTCGTTTAGTCCAGTAGTTTAGCAGATTCTTCTCCTATCTTAAGAATGAGAAATTTCCTGAAAAGTTCTTTATTACCCTAAAAATGCACCATACAACTGTAAATAATGGAGAATTAAAATAAATATATTTATTTTTATTATTAAAATTAAGTGCATTGGAAACCAATGTGCTTAATTTCAATCTAAATACTACTAAAAGTTAGAAATTGAGTAAAATTGGTGGGTGGTTGATGATGATGATGATGATGAAACCCAGACCGTCCGACCTACCAGATAGGTGTGATTGGTGGAATTTTTTTATTATTCTTTCTGAACTGAGTACTTAAAAATCTATAACAATCAATTGTTACTTCTCTGACAATTTTTCCATCAGAGGCCTGTGAAGTTACTTTTTAACAAGTATTATTTTACCAGAAAATTGAAAATAAAATGGCACTAGCAAAAAAGACTAAATTTAATATAAGGAACAATTACTGTTGTGCTTAGATTCAGAGATTTTCATTATCTAAGGTTTTTAAGGTTCAAAATTCATGATTTTCTCCCTTCCCTTCAAAATTAATTTATGGTTATTGAATATTTCGACGATTTATCTCGTATTAACGTTTATTTATTATCCCTTTCATACATTTTTATATTCCAAATTACGCACGCGAAGTATCTACAAACGCTAAAAGTATTCATAGAATCCTTTACTTATTCGCCTGTGCCCCTGTAATTTTCCTTTTCGGCCTTACGCCTTCACTTTCGAACAGCAATTATATTACTCTGAAAGCGAAAAATAACGCTCCTTTTTGACCATTTCATTGCTTATCAGTTGAGTTGATGTGTATACCACATGTGTTTTGGGGTGCCAGGCATTCTGTAGGGTTAGCGCTGCGGAGCAATGAACTTTGGAGGGAAAACGTGGTAGCTAGCTTGGCGGCATTTTCGTGCCGCGCGGTTCGTTGCGAAGTGTCCCTTTTTTTAATTCCCTGGGGTATGTGAGGCGCTCTGGGTGCGGCGCAAGTTTTTTCACTCGCCAAGATTGGCGTCTCCTGGGAAGCGAAAAAATTTGGTTGGCATGTTTGGAGTTCGGTCTCTGAGATTAGAGCAGAGAGGTTGGAAAAAGATTTTGGGGCCGCGGCCGGACCTCACGCGGAGGGGCCGCGGTCGCCGTAAGAATGTTTTGAGTTGGATTCTAAGAGCAGATTAGAGAGGTTGGAAGGAAATTTGAAGTGCCGAGCTGGGGCTCATGCTGAGCGCCCGGGCTCGCCCGAAAGAGGTTTTGAAGACCGCGAAAAATTCTCACGCAAGTTTAGTTTCTTTGAATTTACGAACTGTTGGCTTTAATAAATCCCGATGCAACAGAAAATCCTTCGATTTTACGAACTGTTGGCTTTAATAAATCCCGATGCAACAGAAAATCCTGCGGTCGGGATGACTCTGGGAGGTACGGCTAAGATCTTAAAAATGTGCTATTGATGACACAGTGGTGTTCGTTTTTCTGCGAGTGTCACATCCACCAATATGCCTACTGCAAGTGTTTTCTGTTTTAATTGCCAGTACTACAGATGGTGTTCTTTTTCTGCAAGTGTTTGTTCTAAAGAGTAGTGTCACATCCAACAAGGTGCCTACTGCAAGTGTGTGTCCAAGAGTACCAGTGTTCATAACAGCCCTTTCAAATCTACATCTTCGTCAAAAGTGTTTTTTTTTTCAAAGTGAATCGTTGACCTAGGCAGGGCCTTTTAAATTTGCATTTTTATCACAAGTGTTTGTCAAAGAGTACCATTGATCACAACAAGCCGTTTCATATCTACATTTTTATCAAACCGTTACATGTTTTTAGAGTGTGACATGATGTGTGAACAAACAGGAATTTTACATTTTTCTATTTGGTGATGACTTTTGTTGTTCTGGATTTTAACCATTTGTAATTTTGTCATTCACCATTTGTGTTTCGTTTTATTATTTTGAGATATTCATTAAGCATTTTTAGTGGTGGACAGCTCAGGCAGACCAAACTCTGGTCTTCAGACCAGAGTGGATTCTGTTCCCAGGGTTATTTTTATTAAATTACAAAGTTAAAAGATTTTAATTTGGAGCAATGTACTAACTTAACTTTATGCCACTATACAAATAATGAAATCTTATAAATGGATCAGATGTTGAATTTTTAATTGTTAATAAAAGTTAATTTTTAATTTAACAAATGAGTTGTGGATTCTTTATGTTGGCTGTGCTATTTATGTATTTAAAAGGTAAGTGGAATTTTTAGAAATATTAAGAAGTTGGAATGTCTTTGAAAGTGTAACATGGTTCAGCACAGACCAAGCTGTAAGTAACAAAGTATATAAAGAAACTAAATAAATAATAATATTAAAAGTAAACTTTATTGATTTAAAAATACTATACGATCAGGAATAAATAAATTAAGGTAAATATAAATAGTAAATTATATAATTAAGAAAATAAAAGAAGTATTAATAATTACAAAGGAGAAAAAGCTATACAACATTTGGTGCCGTTCACCTTTTTGAGTCTGTCTGGGTTGTCCACTGTAGTTTTATATGGGCTGTCCACCCATAATTTTAACAAAAATTTTTTTATTTACATTTTATTACTTTTATATATGTGATAAGTTTTTGTGTATTTTATATTGGTAGTGTGGAGGTTGGCACCTGATCTGGGGAAAATTTACTTGATTAAGAAATTTTTTTTTCTGTTTGGGGAGTGTTAAAATTGTTTGAAGTTTTAAGGTTTTGATTTCACCTAGTATTTTTTTTTAGCATAAGTAACAATGTGTAGAGGTAATTTATTTTAATAAGAGTAAATTTTAAGGTTTCTGTTTCATCTAGTATTTTTTTTGTTGTGAAAGTAACAACCTGTTGTTTAGAGGTAAATTTTTTTTATTAAGAGTGATTTTTGTTAAAATTATTTGAAATTTTAAAGTTTCCGTTACATCTAGTATTTTTTTTTGTGAAATTAATGTATTGTGTAAAGGTAGGGCTATCGGGGGTATTCAGTGGGAAAATCATTTAGGCATTAGGTATGCCTTGACCTGAAATAGTCTAAATTTACCCTCAGCTCCAGTGAGCTGTAAAGGAATTTTCACATTGGATGCAACTGTGGCTTGCCCTTTGCTAGGTACTTTGAAGGTTTAAATTTTTTTGTATGATAAGTTGTAATCATGATTTAGGGGGATTGTTTCAGAATTCGGGTTCAGGTAAAATTTTTACACTCATTTGGAGTAGTAACAAAATTATTAAACTGAATCACATACTTTTGAGAAGGTTCTCGTTTAGTTATGAAATAACTTGGTTTGATAGGAGCGAAAATTTTTTTGTGGAATGTTTTAATTGATTTTTGGTGTTTTGCCCCAGTTTGGTTTGGGAAAAAATTTAATGGGAATTTACGTACTAAATTTTTGGTTCTCCTCTGAGACTTTGTTTACAAATTTTTGATCTATTGGCTCTTAGTGATTTTCAAATGGGTGGCTGATAAGTTAGTTGTTTGTTATGGGGAGTCTGGGAATTTCAGGTACATTAGGGAAGCCTTGCTGAAAGCTAAACATTTCCTTCTCACCTTTTTAGTGTGGTAAACAAAAAATTTCCATCTGCCCATGGCTGCTACTTCACTTAGGTGCTTTGATGCTTCACATTTCAAGGTGTTCAGTGGGGAATGCACCTTTTCCTTTATGGAAAAATTACTTGCCCACCACTGTCAGATTAAAGGATTCACGACCCTTTAACCACTGTCAGATTTTTTTTTGTTTTTGTATTGATGATAAGGAATAAAGGTTGCAAAGAGATATATGAATAATAAAGGTTTCAAAGAGATATAGAGAGTAATGAATAGAAAAGGTTGCAATGAGAGATAAGAGAATGCTGAGTATAGCAAAGACGCGATTATTATTTTTAAACGATGCATAATGTCGTTTTGAGTGTATTTTATTGTGTAAATGATCTAAAAGCCAAAGAGATCTGCGTATAATAGTCCTACTTGTTAGGAAATTTTTGATTTTTATGGGGGGGGTAAATATTCCACAGGAAGATTTCTTACTTTATGCATATTTGTATTGAACTTCTGTTCCACTGTTGTTTATCTTTTCCAGCGGTAAAATTTTTGTTTTCGAGACCTTTAATAGTTTCATGTAGGGAAGTGTACTGCAACAGCACTACAATAGTTCTGTTAGGATTTCGCTGGTTCGAATCCTTCAGCTTTTAAAAGTTAATTTTCCTCATTTATTTGCTTGTTGGGTACTTCACCTTATTTGTTCTATTTGCTAAATTTTGAAGTCTTTTACGTTTATTTCGGAACTGCGCATTCCAGCCTGTTTGGATTTAGAGCGCGATGGTGGGACATTGTGTTCTTTAACATAAATTTTATATAATGGTTAGTGATATGAAACTCAATTTTTTTTCTTCTGTGCTGCTTACTAGTTGCACATGTCACCGGCAAATCTAGTCGAAATTATTTAAATAAGAAATACATGTTATATTTATAATTTACAGTTGAATGAATTTTATAATTTATAGTTAAATGAATAGGAAAAGTCATGTTTGGATGAAACGGATACTAAATTTTGGGTTTCTTTTATGAAGTGATTGAGGTTAGCTTTATTTAGATTTCAGTAATTCATATTCAGAATTTTTAACTACTCGAAGTTTTTCAATTATTTTAAATTTTAAGTTGAGTTATATAATTTTTTTTTGGAAGTAGTTTAGTAAATAATCGTTGGGTTTATTCTTTTGTTTGGGAAAAGAGAGTGCACCTGTTCTTAGAAAAGATGATTAGAAATGTTTTATTATTTTGGGGAAGTATTTAATTAATTATTAGGCTCCAAGAAAATTAGGGAAGTCTGCGCTGGTATATAGGAGTTCCGGTTCACTACAGTTTGGTTCAGTTTGGGTATTCCACAAGCAGTTATGGTAGTTTTCCTTGTGGCAGAGATGAGTTATTGTATTTATATGTAATTAGGGGATTGGAACATTCATTATACCAGGCTTTGGCTATATTAAGGATTCTTTCACAAGGAAAGACAGGGAAGTTTGATTGATATTAAAATGTAGTAGGTAGCAGACCCCAGAGTAGGGTTGGTAGTGCAGCTTGAAAGTTGGCGCACTGGATATAACATATGGTATTCCCACAGATGGGCAGTTTTCCTCGGAAAGGGTTTATCTAGAGTATTTTTTTTTATGTGTAGCATTGCTCTGGTACTACTTTACACTAAGAGAGTTTGAAATGTTTAAGGGTTTTCTTCTTTGGGGGAATGAGTTTAAAAATTTTCTTTGGTGAGCGGTGTACTTCCCGGTTTTAAGGTACGATGATTTAAATTTTAGTGTACTGAAGACAGCAGTTTTTTGTGAAATTTCTGTTTTGTTGCGAAAGTTCAATATTTTTTGGTTTAAACAATTTTAAGGGTATGATTTGAAATTTTTTAGATACAAGATAGCAGTTTTTTTTTATGAGGAATTTTTTTTTTCTTTTGAAAGTTTAGTTTGATATGTTCAGTAATTTTATTTAAAGTTGAGGTTTAAATGAATTTTTTTTTCTTACAGGATGTTTTCCCTGTTGATAAATTTGACTTGCATCTTATTGAGTCTCAAATTTGGATAGAAATTTTTTGGGGGGAAAAGTCCTTGACATTTACTGTGAGGTTTAATATTACATGGAATTTGTTTTTATAAGGTTTACAGTATTATTTTTTTTTACTTTTCATGGTACTTAAGTTTAGAATGGTTTTATTCCAGATCAGTGTGCCTTCCTTAAGTAACAATAGGGTTTGCCAACATTTTCAACATGTGATCCCAGGAGTCGTCAGGCAAGCGAGCATTTACCGTCTGGTTTCAGATTCACCCCGCTCGGGAAGAGTTTTTCTTTTTGCCTGTTTTGGGGCTTTTATTTAAAAAATTTTATTCTAAAATTTTTTTTCCCGAGGCGTAATGGTATTTGTTGTGCTTAGATTCAGAGATTTTCATTATCTAAGGTTTTTAAGGTTCAAAATTCATGATTTTCTCCCTTCCCTTCAAAATTAATTTATGGTTATTGAATATTTCGACGATTTATCTCGTATTAACGTTTATTTATTATCCCTTTCATACATTTTTATATTCCAAATTACGCACGCGAAGTATCTACAAACGCTAAAAGTATTCATAGAATCCTTTACTTATTCGCCTGTGCCCCTGTAATTTTCCTTTTCGGCCTTACGCCTTCACTTTCGAACAGCAATTATATTACTCTGAAAGCGAAAAATAACGCTCCTTTTTGACCATTTCATTGCTTATCAGTTGTGTTGATGTTTATTCCAGATCTTTTGGGGTGCCTAAAATTCCGTAGGGTTGGCGCCGCGGAGCAATGAACTTTGGCGGGAAAAACGGGGTAGCTAGCTTGGCGGCATTTTCGTACCGCGCGGTTCGTTGCGAAGTGTTCCTTTTTTAATTCCCTGGGGTATGTGAGGCGCGCTGTGTGCGGCGCAAGTTTTTCACTCGCCAAGATTGGCGTCTCCTGGGAAGCGAAATTTGGTTGGCAAGTTTTTAGTTCGATTCGGAGAGTAGAACAGAGAGGTTGAAAAAAAGATTTTGGGGCCGCGGCCGGACCTCACGCTAAGGGGCCGCGGTCGCCGTAAGAATGTTTTGAGTCGGATTCTGAGCAGTAGAGGAGTGAGGTTGAAAAAGTTTCTTAGGGCCGAGCCTAGGGCTCGCGCCCCGGGTCGCCAGTTGTAGTGAATATGCCTGCCTCCGAGTTCCAGCGCATTTTGCAGGGATCCTCGTCAAAATGACAATTCTGCTTCAATTGCCTGTCAGCTAAGGATGGAGTTCGATTTTCTGCAGGTGCTGCCTGCACCAGAAGTGTCTGTCTACAAGTTCCGTATTTTCAGTGCTCGCAGTTAGTTCTTGATGTTGCTCCCAAGCGTCTGTGTACAAGCTTCATTCCACAAAAGTAGCGATATCCGTTGTTCATAATGTTTCTCCTAAGTGTCTGCCTACAAGTTGGTATCACCTAGGCGGAATGCCGTCAAAAGTGAAATTCCGTCCTACTGCCAGCATTGATCAAAAGTGGCATTCGACTGCCGTCTATGTGCCCGGCTACAATTCATCGGTGTGTTTACGTACAACCTTCAGGTTCCTGAAGGGATTGGAACCTAGGTGTTTCCTTGCCTCCTTCATAAGTGCTTTTTCCATGCAACCAGTCTCCTTTGGTTTTAAATGTGTTGTACAAATGCATCTTGTTTGCACACTGTTATTGGGTTTGGTGCTGCCATCTATATTCACCAACTAGAATCTTTGCTGCTCAAATGATAATTATTGTTATAGTAAGAGCTGCGACGGCATTTTAATCATTTTATCTGTGGTGAATTCCTTTCGATACGGACAGCTTCGTTTTCTTTTTTTGTACCTTTGAGAATAATAATGATTTTGATACATGTACCAATTGGGAGTTTACATTTTACCATTTAGTGTTTGCTTTTATTATTCTGAATTTTGTAATTTTATCATTCACAATTTGTGTTTGTTTTTATTAATATGAGATATTCATTAAGCATTTTTAGTGGTGGACAGCTCAGACAGACCAAACTCTGGTCTTCAGACCAGAGTGGAATCTGAACCTGGGAATTAATCTGATAACTGGGAATTATATTAATAACTGGGATTTAAATGGATAACTGGGTTAATTTAATTTGGGTTTTAATATTTCTTTTCTTATCGCAATGTACTAACTTTAATTTTCCACTATACGATACTTTAAATTTAGCAAATTGGAAGGTGTTTAAATTTTGTAACTTTTGTTTGTTTTTGAAAGTTGTTAATAAAGCAAGTTTTAGTTTAACATATAAATGAGTTGAGTTTCCTTGTTGGCTGTGCTCTATTTAATTCTGGGTTAAAGGTAAGTGAAGTTTTGAGAGAATTTGTTGATTGTTGATGATAATTATAAAAGGTAAACAACCAAGAAATATGCACAGGCCAAACATTAGGAAAAGCAATTGGAAAAAGAAACATTATTTAAATATGTTAGAAACTTTAATACTAAATGGTAAAAAAGAAACAGAGAATATTAATATGTTCAAAAGAATCTTTATTAACATAGAAGATAAAATTAAAATAAAATAGTAAAGTTATTTATTGACGTAGAAGATATGAAAAATAAAAAAAAAATATGAAAAATTATGAAAAAGCGTTATTTTTCATACAACATTACAATATTTCAAAAATTTAATCAGCTCATTTGCATCAGAACATAGAAAACAAATTTAAATTTAAAAGATAAAATTCAATAACATTAATTACAATATTCATTGTTACTTTTTTAAATCAGTAGCAATTTAGCTTTTTAAGATAATCAGTAAAATTTTTTAGCACAACTGCTTACATTGCATGTCCTTTCTCCATTCTGATTTCTGAAAAGAAATTTAAAATATATGCCTTTTTTTTATCAAGAATTTAAAAACATAAAAAACAAAGCATTCAATGATTCATTTTAAATGTATTCTAATTCTATTTCATGTTGTCACACAATAACAATATGAAATAGAAAACATTGCTAAACTATACACTAAGCAGAGTGAATAAAATTGTCACAAATGCATAATGTTAACGCTAAACATGGATGATTAATAATGTTTTAGCGAACTGCTGAAAACCTGCTATTCCTGTTAGCATAAATCAGCTTCAATATTTAAGCACCAAGAATGCAATTAACAGATCCTTTTGCAGGGGGAGGGGGGGGGACTTAGTATAACAGAGCTGCATGCCAGATTCACAGCTTGTCAACAGGTAATATGAGATGTAACATCTATTTTTTGTCGAGTGATAAATTTGTGAGAAGAAAAGCAATTGTGAGTACTTAACAAATTGAGGAAATAGTCCTTAACATATCCCTTTGTAGGGGGGGGGGGGACTTGCAAAATTTAGTATAGCAGAGCTGCTTTTGGCAGCATGCCAGATTCACAGCTTGCCAACAGCTAATATGAGATTTAACATCTATTTTTTGGCAAGTGATAGATTTGTGAGAAGAAAAGCAATTATGAATACTTATCAAATTGAAGAAATAGTCTTTAGCTCTTAGCAACTGCTATTTGGCATTCACATCTTCAAATTAGCTGTTATTCAAATAGCAATGCACCACTAGCATTTACCTATAACTTTATTATTTTTTGATAATATCAATTGAATAGGCATAATTTTATTCTACTTTATGCCTTGAATTTTCTCAGCTTTACTTTTCAGATAATTATTTTTTTTTTTACATTTTCTAATATTACATTTGTTTTTAAATTACACTAACAATTATCCAAAAATATGATTATTACACCAATTTTTAAACAACATCAAAGATTGTACTCCGTTATAAATTATGTAAAACATTTTAAACATTAGGAATTAATGATTTTATGGCAACTTACAACTACTTATAATTTTAATTAAGCCAAGATAATTCATTTGGTTCATTTATTTGGAAAATTTATTCAAGGGTAATTTAAGAATGGAGAAGTGACTCAACTTTTGATTACATATGAAGAATTTTCACAGCATATCTGTTAATTCTTGATATTTGACACTTATTTTTACTCCCTGAAGATTTTTCTTTATTCACATGATCAATGTCAGATTAACAACCTAAAGTATTGCAAAATTTGATGAAAAACAGTGTTTGCTCTGAACTTTCATAAACATATCGTTAACAGGGCTTAGTGGGCTATGAATATGGCTACATAATTTTAGTTCATTTGTTTTAAAAAAACATGATGTTGCTAAAGTGACCACGATAAAATATGCTTACCACAAGCACAGCTAGTATAAAATCAATTTCTTGTGATTTGAAGCATTGCAGAATTCATCGCAGATGATGTAGAATTTTGAAATATATACTCACGTATAAGTCAACCCCTCTAATTTGAGAGACAAAAAAACAAAAACTTTTGTATAAGTCAATCCCAAAACGAAAAAACTTTTTTCAACACTTTTATTAAAAAACATTTGAAAAAAAAAAAAAAATGTATATAATAATAAATTTCATTTGTATAATACACACTTCATCAAATTCCTTTAAAGTCTGCTTCCGAGTCAGATTTGCCAAACAGTTAAAATAAGTCTTTCTCAATCGTTGATGATTCATTGTAAATATCAACAATTCCATCTATGTCCATGTCATAAAAATCAATGTCCACATCACTTGTCCTCATCTTCTCTGTGTCGTCGTTTGTTACTAATGTAACATTTCTTGAATGATTTTGCAATGATTTTTGCAGGTATTGCATTCTTGTCCGAAGCATTCGTGACCCACCATGTAATCAAAACAAAACTTGGTTTATTAAGATTTCTGCCAATCTTTTAATTAGCACCAAATTGGCATGAAGCAGCACAATTGTTAGTATTCTCCTCAAAAGAAAACACTTTCAACTTAAATCTTGCATTATAATTTTACACAATCTGTGTTAAAAAGTGTATGGCTCTGAAAAGAGCCACTTTCTGTCAAAGATGATAAATAGGCCATAATCGGAGAAGCAAGAGGAAAACACATACACTCGAAAAACGTAGCATGCAACAGTGACTATAGCATGGGCACGGCTGCATTCACCCCAGTCATGATGTAATACGCTGACAGTCAGGAGGGCAGAAGTGCAGAGAAATTCAGAGTCATGATTGCATAATAACTACCACATTGGCGCTTTTTATTTTGGGATGGATTGCCCAGGCTTTGGGAAATCGGCAAAATCTAGCCCGTCCGCGAGGACGGCTATGGAAATTTTTTACTCGTTCTCGAAAATTTTTACCCGTCCTCCTAAAAATTTTTTTTCACTTTATATTCCTTCATATATGTGCTTAAATACATCGCACAACAATAATAAATTAGAACCAACTGCCTCATGATGAAGTGCGATAACTGCATATTCATACACCACCGCTTAATCGCCACGATGAAAGTCGCCGACGCGGAGTCTCCGATAATGGCTCGGATCGGCGGAATTCCGATCTATGGGTAGGGGCAAAGGGGTAAGATATGTAAGGAATCGCTCCTTTTTTCAATGTTTGGTAACTTGAAGGCGTGGTAAATAAATAATCATATAAATCCTCTTGTCTCTAAACAGTTTAAACCTCATCGGAACTCTTAATTTCTAGGGAATGTAGTCAATCAAGATTAAAATCTTCTTGGACTGAATAGATGTTTCATACTTTAACTTCAGTTGTCAAACAAGTGGAACAAATGCCATGAATGAATTTTAAAGGTTTTAGTTTTAAAGTTGAAACCAAAGTGGGGAAGAAAATAAAACACTTCTGGCTGAAACTAGAAGAATTCTTTCCAAAAATTCAAACTTGTTACTTACTCCCGTCTATTACAGCAAATGAAAATTTTATAGTTTGGGTTTTAAAGAGTTAAATGGGGATTTGGGCTTCGGCCCGGGCTGGACTTGAGTTTTCTATTGTTTCGGGCAGGGTTGAGCCTTTTTTTTTTTTAAACGTCCGTTACGACCGGGCAGAACATATTTCTTTTGAAAATTTTTAAAATGGATTTAAATTGAATGCATGAACTTATTGCTTTTATTTCAGCTATGTAAAGATAAATGTTTAAGAAAACAAACTAAATTCTCCGTACAAAATTTTGACAAATTTATTTTTAACATATTTGAATACAAATCATTTTGGGCCTGGTGAGACGCAGTTATCTTCAGACCGAGTTCATTCTACATTTATAAATTTCTTTGGGCTTGGTCTGGATTTAAGCATTGGTATTGTCGGTCTTGTGAAAATCCGAAAATTCCGCACATGGAGACCTTGAAAAGGAGAAGAGAACATGTCACTTCGATTGTGAGTGCGCTATCGCATTTTAGTGCGATCATCGGATTCACTGGGTGGAGGATGAGGGGAGAAAAAATAACTAGTGCCTGTGGTTACAATTCAGATCTGACGGTTCGCATAGAAAGAAGGCATTGATAATGCACACTAGGAGGATTTGCAGGTGACGACATCTCAATTTTCATTCATGGCACGGGAAAGGGCAGCTTTCGCCACAATTTTACGATGACAACATTTTTTTTTTTTTTTTTTTTACGGAATCTCTAATCTCAAGGCCGTCCGAGAGGACGGCAACTTCCGAAAATTGGTCGTCCTCGCCGAATTTTAACCCGGTGAGGATGGGCGATATCCAGAAGCCTGGGATTGCCTCATCGGAAAAACTTTTAGACTTCTCCCCTTTTTAAATTTTTTTAAGTTTCACATATAAATCAACCTGCCCCTCACTTTGAAGCTTTTTTTTTTGTCCCAAATTTTTTGACTTATACATGAGTATATACGGTAGTCTTCTACCGTTGTCGATAACTAAAAGACTTAAGTTCCTTATACTTGCTAAATGTTTAAACAGCATTCAGACTTGTGTATGCACATGCTCACTGACATCAGAAATTGGCTGTATTTATCAAAATAGTAATGTTTCGAATTTAGCTGAAAAAGGACTTGGGCCTAAACTTTGGCAGATGCAGAATCACTATTATTAAAACTTTCTTGAGAGAAAGCCATTTTGTTTAAATTTTTCAGAGGAAATTAAAATTAAGCTAAAATTGCATTATTTATAATTTTTAGAAAGAAAATGGGGTGGAGATTCAAAATAAACTGTACAAACATATAGCATATTAGAAATGACAGACTGACAAATATGGTTTATCGTCTGGATTATTTAAGTTTCTCTGCAAATGTGGTTATATGCTCCAGGAGCCTGATGCAGGCAACCACTGTTACTGCTACTTTAAGTTCCTTTTCTGTAGGTGTTTTTGTTTTTTCTTCAAAAGAATATAATTTAGCCGAACATGGGGAAAATTTTCCATGTTTTCTGCATTTTAACTAGATGAAAAAGAAAATTGGTCCTCTGAACCCAGTAGTGACAGTATATTTGTATACATTCCTAACAAATTTGTGTAAAAACCAGCTATAACATCTAAATGCAAACCCTAAGAAGAGAATCCCCTTTTTCTGTGTGTGTGTGTTGAAAACCTAGACCGTCCGACTCATCCAGTGGACTTGAGCAACTATTTGAATGGCCGGCTGTGTGTGTGTGTGAAATGTTTCATTATTTTTTAATTATTCTGATTGAATACCTTGATCATTTTTTACTACTTTATTAATCAAATCAATCATTTTTAAATCCCATTTTATTGTATAGTTATTTTTTTATTTTGACATCTTCTCATATTAGATTTATTTTTAAATCACCTTGATGATTTATGGAAATTTCTGATTCATACTCTGATCTTTTTTACTTTAAAGCGATATCAAGAATTGCACTTGCAGGGATGTTAAGTACCATATAAGGATTTGGAGCACTTTCGGTGTTCAGGAGCAGATAAAATGCTGTTTGGGAGCAGGTTTACAAGGTTTTAGGTGCAGTTCATTAGGAAAATTTTAACAAACTACATTGTGTTTCCTACCCTCTATAATTTTTCAACATAAAATATGGAAAAATAAAATAATAAAAATCAAACCCAAATTATATTTTCTAATGAAGATAGATTTGCATACCAGGAACAGCTCTAAGCAGGCTACTTATTGGGAGTCCTATTATGTTATTATATATTTTGTGTCCACATCATACATAATTTTCATTGAGTCATGATAACATCATAAACATATTGTTTAATTTCACACGAGCTTTGCAATTATAGTAATGTTTTAATTTACACAAATCCAATAAAAAATGTTTTATTTAAAACTGAAATACTAATTTTAAAGTACATTCAAAAAAATATATACCTTTATTTTTGTCATAGAAGACCACACAGTTGGAGTTGAGTATCGGGCCTGACAATAAAGGTCGAGATTAGCGGTCGCCACATCGCCAGTGGCGACTAAGGAATTACTCTTGGCGACCGTAAAATGTAATGTCTATCGCCAAAAATGGCGACCTGCAAAATTTACATGTTTCTATATCAGAACGTCAAAAGTCTAATCTCTGTGGAGTTTCAGGAACACCCGCACGGATGAGCCTAATTCCTCTGAACCAAACCCAAATTAGACAGTCGGTAACCAAGACTGGTATCATAAAAGGTTTTCATTGTCGTCCCCCCCCCCCCTCGGGAGAATAATCCGTAGGTATCCTATTTATTTCTCCCCAACCCAGCCGTTAAAAAGTCTTACTTGCCCATGGCGATTCAACTTAAACGATCTATTAACGAAATCGTGATAGGCCTAACTGCGATAGTCTAAAATGACTCTTTTCCTAAACAATCCCTCTGGGGAGTGAGAAAAATCTGTCAAAAATCACCGCAATACTGCTACGGCTGTTAATTTATTGCACCTGCAGCCGAGAATGAGTGCTACTGCAACTGCAATCCACATTCCTATCTCCTTCCTCCCCCTGATCTCCGATATGTTTACTTTTGAGGCATGCCCGGGCGCAGCGCATTCTATCAATTGGCCCCAACAGCACCTTACCGAAATTCGGAGTGGCCCCACTTTTACATACTGTCCTAATAGAGCTTTCATCATTTTTACATTTGCCTTAAATTCTTAAACTGTTTCCGAAAGCGGATGCGCAAGCGGAATTAAAATCGCGCATTAAAATAAAAATGCCCCCGTTATTTTCAGCTTGTAAATTTATTTATTGGTTAAATATTCATAACGTATTTTGCATCATGATAAATTAAAAAAAATAATCCATGTACAATAGTTTTGGGTATACGCTGTAGCTGAGAATGCTAGGCGCTAATAAAAGGCGTCAACCTTCGGGATGCTTTTCGGAGCTAAATTGCCGATATTGCGACGTTATGAATTGTTCTATTTTAACTTACATATATATGTACTGTTCATTAACGATCATATAGTAAATATGAACGACGATGGCAAAAATTGCGCGTAGTTGCTTCTATGCTGCCTAGATATAATCGCAAAAAATTCGCAATTGTTAAAGTTTCGGCGCGCAATAGTTTCTCCATCCGAGAAATTTCAGATTTCCTGTTATAGATGATACCTTGTTTTATGTTATTAATCTGTCATCGATGATGTAAAAAACTAGAAATGTTTGTATTCTTAAACTGTTTACCGCTTAGTTGTGTTTTCATTAGTGCCAACGGTAAACAATTATCAATTCAAAGTTAAATCGGCTCGATTTTCAACTTATCCGCGGCCAAAGTTGGTTCATGCCCCACCCCGTTGATTAGAAAATTCGAGTAAAGCAATAAAACGGCCTATGTTTTTAGCGATACAAACAGATATTTTTTAAATTCAAAAACGTCAAAATATTAAATAAAATCCAATTTCTTCAAAAGGATAAAGAATTTAGTTGTTATAAAATAAACATATTAGAGAAATTTTACAATAAAAATGGTTGCTAAGTTTATAATGTCCGATAATATAACGGGAAAAATGACCGAAATATCGGGATCGCGATAATTTTAAAGTTACAGACTAAGTGATCAAAAGGTAGAAACAAGAATATAGATTATTTAAAAATCGCAGAAACTCATTGGTAAAATCCCATAAATTAAAAAAAAAAATGAGTGGCCGGATTTCTTAATAAAAAAGGCATAAATATTAATAGTAAATGCTTCATCAGCTGTGAAAAAAAAAGATCAAAATAAGAGAATTTAAAAACTTAAGAAACAGGCATATTCAGAAATAATCTGTAATTTTGGCAAAAAATTAAAGCTGACAAAATGTTGAATAAGTAAAGTGTTATGGGAAAAAAGGAATTTAACATTGACCCCAAAAGTATTTGAATCAGCTTCATGGTAAATGAATTTTTTTAGATGACTTGGTAAACAATTATAAAACACTGAAAAATTCCTATAATAAGAAAAACTTCGGTAAGATTTAAAACAGGGTTAAAAAATGAGTGACAATAAATGTTTAAAATATTCAGAAAATGATAAATGAAAGATCAAAATTTTGAAAACTTTTAAGAAATGGAAAAGATGGGGATACTGACAGCGACTTGCAGAAAACTTAGATTTAGAAAAAACACCTGAAATAAAGTCTTGAAAATGTATTCAATATCCAAAATGAGAAGTTAGCAATAAATGCATGTTAACAATATTACTCATTAAAAAATAAATATATATTTATAAATTTGTGTTATCAGAAAAATTAAGTTTTGTATTTTGCCAATCTCTTAAATTTCCCCTAATTTTTACCCCACCTCCTCATCAAATAATAGATCTTACAAAAGTAGATCTATTATTTAGTTTTCCTTGTTAACATAGTAGTGTCTTTCACCTAACTGAAGTACTCGCCATCTTAAGGTATGGAGAGAAGGATCTGTTGTTTTACTTATGTCTACCATATAATAAACCTGTAAATAAGTATGGGTAATATATCTGTAAATTTTTTAATTATAAAATATTTAAACACAATTTTGCATAACATCAAACAAGTTGAAAAAAAAAAATCGCACATTTTTCAGTTGTCAACAATTGGCCTCATCATGAACCTACCAGCCAGTGACTGACTGCTTTGAACCCAGGCATTGTTTACAATGGGTTTTTATTCCTTCCCTTTAATTAATGTTCCTTATTATTTCCTATCAATAAGAAATGTATTAGCACTTGCATTACACATGAATATTTATAACCATCATTGTTCTTTTATGAACCCCTTATAAATATCCTCCGCCCCCCACCCCCCTTATATTATAAAAATTTATGTTTGTGTATATAAAATGATGCATAAGTAATTAAGTATTTCTATCTACTTTTCTGATCTTAAGTAAGCAGCCTAAATTATGAGGATTTTAACTATTATCTTCAATTTGTGCAGTTAAAAAAATTCATTTATCAAGAATATATTTTAAAGTAAGAGATATGTAATTATAAAATTTTCTGTATATTTGCAATTTTGTTTTGTTAATTTTTTTTTTTATGCTTTGAATTTAAGTTTTGAAATAGATAAATTATCTGTATCTTTTTTACTACATGTGGGCCACATTATGCAATGCATTATTTAGCTAAAATTTATAATTGTGCCCTTTCGTATGCAATGTGCTCCTTTTTTAAAGTCAGCAACCTGCCCTTTTAAAATCCTAGAATGGACCCTGTAAATATATATATATATATATATATATATATATTAGAAAGAAGTAATAATAAAAATAATTAATTCAAGTAATCTTGAAATATTAACATCACCATAGAAGCAAAACCACTACCATAATGCCGATAATAGAAAAGATCAGCACCGGCTCAAATTCGGAGATTAAAAAGAATTAAATTCATCTTCAGGTCTGAGTATTTAATTCTATTTAACCCAAACAAATGCCTGTTTCAGATTGGAAAATAGTACATTACTATAAATGTCCAAACTCGGACTACAGGCACCATAAGATAAAAAAATGAAGATAAGAAGCATTAGGAAAATTTGTATTAACATGTGGCAGGAATCCTTCTTCTTTCACCACATGTATATGTGACCAACCTCAACAGTATAATAAATATCTAGAAGTACCGGAATGAACATGATGAAATACAACCTAGGAGGCAGTACGAACGTTCACAGCGACACTCCCAGACCCATCCAGTGAGTCAGAACAGGAGACGGGACTATTACCCGTATAAGCAAAATAGAATATGTACATGCAGCAAAGATGAAAATTCTTACTTAACAAGAGATTCATAGAAGAAATGGATAAACGAAAATGCCACTATACACCATTATAAGGGCTCTCGAATCGTAGTTTCAAACTGGTTAAAGTTACAAAATTTTAGCAAAAATATAATTGAAAACATAATATTAATATATCTTATTTTCAGATGTTTTTGATTTTTCTAATTTTTTTAGCTTATTTTATTACTTTTCATTTTTATTTATTTATATAATTAATAAATAATTATTTATATATATATATATATATATATATATATATATATATATATATATATATATATATATATATATATATATATATATATTATATATATATATATATATATATATATATATATGCTTAGAGCAAATTGAATGCGTTCGTGGAAAAAAAAAATTGTTAGAAAATTGGGGGGGGGGGGGGGGGGGAGGGGGAGATCAAAATCGAGTACAAAATTATGGCCACTAACATCATCAAAGTGGCCACTGAGCTTTATGAGGTCACTGGCCACTGGCTACTGTTGATTTTTTTTAATCTAAAGCCTTACCTGACAATGTAACCCTCCCAGACTGAAGCCAACTGTTACTAAATAGTTTTTATATAGGACCTCTAATTAATTCTATAGCCCAGGATCTGCTAAAATATTTAATCCAGTACTGTCCATGATAGTAACATGCTGACATACGAGAAGAGCATCTTCAATTTTTTTTAATATTTTATTTTTAAAATTAATTGTGGGATCCCTGCTAATGCTTTTGAAGGCTCTATAAACTGAAATTACTCTTTTTAACAATCAGTACTTCTGCATTTTATTTCTAAACATATAGAAAAGAATTATTCTCATAATTGAGTAAAAACTTTTAATAATTTTAAATGGAAAAGAATATTGTGCAATTTAGGAGCTCCCATGTGAAATGGGAGCCCCTAAATAGCTACTTAGTCTGCTTACCACATGAATTTGCCCCTATCCTAATACTCTTGACCTAAACTTGTTAATATGAAATACAATTATAATATATTAAATATTAATACTCCAAAATGCATACAAAAATTAATTCTTAATTCATAATAATAAAAAAAAGAAAAATTAAAAGTATTGATCATGGAATATGTGATCTTAGAAAAATGTTTTTTTAAAGCTGAGTAAAAAAATATTCATTACTGAAGACCATGAATTCTAAATTGGTTGCTTCGAAGCAGGATGGGAGAAAATTTTGTAAATAAATACCATTTGAGAGAAGTTTAGAGCAGATATAGTAATTTAGAGAAGTTTCAAGCAATAGGAGCAGAATTAAAATCACTGCACTTTGTTATAAAATATGGCAAAACAATTTTAAGAACAGAAATTGATGATTTTATTTGGACCTATGAATGATTTCTAATTTTAATGAGGAATTCTTCTATGATAGTGGGTAAGTTGTAAACAAAGTTTGCGACTCCAGGGCTCGAAATTAACGGTGGTCCGAGACCACAAAAACACCCAACGGACCAGCAGAATATAAATTATATTGGTCCATCGGACTAGTAACCTTTTATTCTCATTTCCCTCTCGTAAATTAAATTTTCCCCTCAGCACTTATGTAAGAAAGACGATATTCAACAGGCTGGGGGAAGTAAACAATACTGCTTCCATGTTTGTAATTTTATCACCCCACTTTCTTCCCTCTCTCCCGCACCCACCCTCAAGACATCTGGCTATTCTGACTCCCTACGGACTCCTACTGTGAAAACGGGGAGGGGAACTGGAATGTATATTTCCTGGGCATTGCTTCTTCCCCTTCCTTCCCCCATTGCGTTATTTCTCCTATATTTTGAGACTGCCACGTATTTAGAATATTTTTCATCTTTATGGCAACAAAAGAGAAGAAATGGAACAACACCCATACTTTATAGGGTGTATAGACCAGAGTTCGAAAAATCTATTGCCCGACATGTCCGGGGCATATAAAAATTCCAACTGGGCATTTTATGAATTTTTATTACATGCCCGACCGGGCATGTAATAAAAATTTATTCGACATCCTGATTAGGTCAATCGGTAACCGAAATCGTGTAACCAGTACTCTACTGCAAATATTTTAAGTTCAACATTTAAAGCCGTATAAAAGAGAAGAGGGTGAAAAAGAAAAGTCTTAATTATTCAGCGATGGACTATGAATGGCTTTCGCTGCACGATAGTTGATAACTGTGGGGAGAAAATAAAGTTTCACAGTTTACGGGAGACAGTGACATCACTAAAAGAAACAAGCAGAGTCTCTGGCACAGTGCCAAAGCAGCTCCTCATTCTCTTCTCTCTCTTTATGTCATTCATTTGCGCTTGATACCTTGTGCAGCTTTAGTAGATTTGCAAACGGGAACAGGTGTTGATAAGCAGAAATGCCGATTACTAAGGAATATCTGTAGCTTCTACGGGAAACATCCTCATACTACGTACAAAATTTGCATAGTTTCCTACAAAAAATTCCCTTCTGTCTAAGCCAAGGCAAATTTACGGCCACATGCACAGTAATGTCAATCATGACGATGGGAGTTTACGGCCGCATGTAATGTAAATTAAGATCGCGATCGCTTTTTTATTGAAGTAATAAGTATGCTTCTTCCTAAAGTTGTCCAGTCTAAATCGGAATAAATCACTAAAAGATTATTTTTAAAATTATTTTAGTATAAATAATATTCAATTCCCATTTTTAATATATTTACTTCATTAAAAGTAACTAAATTTCTAATTTTGGTATTTAATTATAGGCTACGTATATATAATATTTAATATATTTATTTTCGTGTGCGCCAGAGCTATCAACAATGATAAATGTCATCAGAAAAATGTTGGGCAAAAATTTTATTTTGGGCATCTATTTATTTGGACAACATGCCTGAAGGGCATGTAGAAATATTTTGATTTTTCTAACCCTGGTATAGACAAACATGATCTCACAACACCTAACCGTCAAAAGGCAAATTCAGCGTGGTGAACAGTCTTGAATGTTAAAACTTTATTTTTTGTATTGCATTTCATTATGTAGTTGTTCGGCAGTGTACATTTCACTTCACTTTATATGGTTTATAACACAAGAATTAAATTGCATTTCATGTAAAGCTTTATTTATATATTTTAATTGAACTACGTATGGTATTTATGAATTTATGGAAATCCACATAACATTCTACATGTAATTTATTTTATTTTATATTTTATTGAAGTCCCGTATACGGACCAGTAACAAAGGTTCCGGACAAGTGAAGTGACTGGTCCTCTGGACCAGTCACTTCATTTTTCTAATTTCTACCCCTGGACCCTAAATTAATAGAAAGAAAATAACAGCACATTTATCAATGCTAAGTAGACCAAAATTTGTGTGCTTTTATTTTCTAACAGTGAGAAGATAGGGACAAGATTCTCCAGGCCTTGCACTCAAGAGAGCAAGCAGCCTTCTGAAAAGGGCTTATGGAAACATTAAATGAGTATGCATATGTTTATTTAAATTACCCTTTTTGATACATTTCACAAATATGTGGATTTTCACAAGTATGAATATGTACATACAAATAACTCTTTCACATAAATTCTTTCTGACACACCTTACAAACATGGTTTTTCACCAGTATGAGTAAGGGAATACATATTCAACTTATTTTTGTGATTCAATCCTTTCTAACATACCTCACCAATATGCAGTTTTTCATTAGTACGAGTATATAAATGCTTTTTCAACTTACTTTTTCTTTTGTGACATACTTCACAAATATGTGACTTTTCTCCAGTAAGGATATATGTTTTAAAAGTATTCTTTTCATTAAATCTTTTATGACATACATTACACACATGTAGTTTTCTTCTAGTATGGGTAAGGAGATGTTTACTTAAATATTTCATTTCATTAAATTCTTTCCGACACACCTCACAAATATGTGGCTTTTTGCCAGTATGTGTGAGAATATGTATTTTCAAATCTCTTATTTGATTATATCCTTTTTGACATACATCACAAACATAAGGTTTTGTCTCAGTATGAGTACGTAAATGTATCCTCAAATTATGCTTTTCATTAAATCTTTTTTGACACACTTCACAAATATGTGGTTTTTCACCTGTATGAGTACGGATATGTGAATTCAAAACATTCTTTCGTCTAAATCCTTTCTGACATATCTCACAAATATGTGGCTTTTCACCAGTATGGGTAAGGAAATGCCTATTCAAAACACTCATTTGATTAAATCCTTTCTGACACACTTCACAAATATATGGTTTTTCACCAGTGTGAGTGAGAATATGTCTATTCAAATTATCCTTTTGATTAAATCCTTTCTGACATATCTCACAAATATGCAGTTTTTCACCAGTATGAGTAAGGAAATGTCGATTCAAAATTGTTTTTTCGTTAAATCCTTTTTGACACACATCACAAATATGTGGCTTTTCACCAGTATGAATACGGAAATGTCTATTCAAATCACTCAATTGATTAAATCCTTTCTGACACACTTCACAAATATGTAATTTTCCACCATTATGATTAAGGATATGTGCAATCAAATAGCTTTTTCGCATAAATCCTTTCTGACATATCTCACAAATATATGGTTTCTCACCAGTATGGGTAAGGAAATGTCTATTCAAATCACTTATTTGACTAAATCCTTTCTGACACACCTCACAAATATGTGGTTTCTCACCAGTGTGTGAGAGAATATGTCTATTCAAAGAATGTTTTTTATTAAATCCTTTCTGACACACGTCACAAATAAATGATCTTTCCATCAATGCAAGTAAACAGATATTTTTCAACCAGCCTGTTAATGAAATAATTTCGTACACACACCTAATAAGTAAATGATTTTCCCTTATTATGAATAGGGGTGTTTGCTGTTTATATTATATTTCTGCGATCGAGTGCCAGTTTGTTTTTTGCAAACAACTTTTATTATGAATCATATATATATATATAACTACATATTTTAAACGACAATATTGTAAATAGTATTTCGCCAATACTTGCTCTCAGATCAACAATTTTATAAGATTTACTAATATTACAAACATATTCACAAAAAAATATAACTAATCACAGATTTTAATAACTAACCACCACACCATTGTATATCAGCCCGGCAATCCAATCAATCAAAAAAAAAAAGTCATGGGTCTTGTTGACGCAAACCCAGTCTGTGCAACACGAGCGCTTATTCATTGCAAAGACACTCCCGCCAGAATATCAGGTGATAAATACGTCAGACGCGAATTTCAGCAGACTCAGCTTTTCCAATTGATTGTTTCTTTTTCCTTTTTATCTTTTTGTGTGACGTCCATAGATATGTGGCCGCGGTGAATGAATGGAGTTCCTTATTTCCTTCATGAGGAAATGTACAGTTCAATTAGTTTGTACGTGATTTTGATATTGAAAATACACACACACACACATAAATATATATATATATATATATATATATATATATAAATATATATATATATATATATAAATATATATATATATATATATATATACATATATATATATATGTCATATATATGTATTCTGACATATATATATATATATATATATGTCAGAAATATTTATAAGGTCAAATATTAATGTAAAAAATATTTATAATATATATATATATATATTATGTCAAAAATATATATATCATAAAATATATATGTCAAAAATATTTTACGATCAAAAACATAGTGTGGCAATTGCAGGAGGGAGTCGACCTTGATTGAAAGAAGTAGGATTAAAGAAAGCTAAAAATACTTTTTCCTGCGGTGGTCAAACTAAAGTATGAAACGTAAAAAATTGACTAGCTTGATGTTTACATTTGTGACCTTTAAACTTCCAAGGGAGGGTAAATGCCCCCTTGCGCTCCCCTATAGACGCCCATGGCAAAGCGCAAATAGAATTTTTCTAGAGGTACAAACTTTATGATTATACCTACAATATCGACTAGCTTGAAATCTACATTTGTGGCTAAATATAGAAAAAAAATAAGTTTTTGATATCTCGAGAAAGGATCTTGATATTTTCCCAAATAATTAATGGTTGCGTCCATTAATTTCGGATTAAATGTATATATGAACAAAACATTCACATCTTTGACAGTAGTGAATTTATTTTATATTTTTTCCAATGAAGATAAAAAAAATACATGAAATATATCAAGGGGGGCACATATTACGGTTTTACAAATGATAGCTATTGTATTTAAATAAAATCTCATATTAAATACCTATTTTCGTAATATTTTTATACGTATTTTGTGTTTTTGTAAAGTTTATTCGATTTTCTAAAATACATGTTCGAAAAATTGAGGGCGTTTTGCTTGGTCAGTTTCCTCCGAAGATTAATAGGTCTCTGATATTCAGTAATTGAAATAAGCACACCAAATTTTATTTGATTTATTCAATTTGTTCGAAAGATAATACAGCACGCAATATAAAAACAAGAAAGATCAATCATGCATAAAGCATTGATTATGAAACACTTTCCAACTTCAATGCAGTTTTATATAAACATCTCTAAAATGCGATACATTCCTCGGTAATATTTTTAAAATTATCACAATACTACATTAATTTATTATATTTGAAAACTTCATCGAAGAAAACGAACTTCATTCAAATGACGGCATTGAAATATAAATTGCCTGGTTTAAATATCTGTAAAATGCGATATATTCCTCGGTAATACTTTTAAAATTATCATAATATTACAATAATTTATTATATTTTAAAGCTTCATCGAAAACAAATGAACTTTATTCAAATGATGTGATCGAAATATAAATCGCCTCTATATAAAAGCAGCATTTCATTCATACACATGTTTCCGATAGTTTCATTCATCACAATACTATAATAATTTATTTTATTTAAAAATTTGAAAAATTGTTATCTACCATATTTATTTTAAAATGTGAAACCGCTCTAATATATAAAACAAGGAAACTCTTGGAAAGATATTTATTATATAATATATCTCATTTTTCTTTCTGAAGGATAAAGCAAAAATCAGAATTTAATTGTATTTGTTTTTCTCCTTATATTAAATAATTTTTATTTAAAAAACTACATAACATATTTTACTGAAACTTTTTCTATATATTTTATGGGACAGTTTGAATATTTCCTAAAACTTTCGAGGCAATCTGTCAATTTTAAATTCGTTTAAAAAATGTTTGAAAAATTAGGTCCCATAGGGTTCAATGTATTTCATTTTTTCAACCCGGGTTTAATCCAAAACTAATTGGGTGATATTATTCATTTATATTCCCATAGGTCCATTGAAAAATATACTAAAATTTCATTTTGATAAAGTCATTTTTACGGCAGTTATCGTGCTAACGGATAGACAGACAGACAGAATGAACAAAGTCATAAACACTTTTCAACAATGCTGTAAAGTGTTAAAAAGTAAATAAATAAAAGTTTTACTATCTCGAGAGTAGATCGGTATAATTAATTTCTACATAATGATGTCGTTCAATTTCGAATTTAGACTGTTTATAAAGTATTCACTCAATTGATAATAGTGTATTTCTTGTAAACAAGGTAGGCTTATTAACACTTTACAACAAAGTTGAAAAGTGTTTATGACTTTGTTCATTCTGTCTGTCTGTCATTCCGTTAGCACCATAACTGCCGTAAAAATGACTTAATCGAAATGAAATTTTAGTATGTTGTTCAGACGGTCTGTAGGACCTATGGGAATATAAATGAATAATATCACCCAATTAGTCTTGGATTGAACCCGGGTTGAAAAAATGAAATACATTGAGCCCTATGGGACCTAATTTTTCAAACATTTTTTAAGCGGATTTAAAATTCACAAATTGCTTCGAAAATTTTAGGTAATATTCAAATTGTTCCATAAAATATATAAAAAAAAATGCAGCGAAATATATTCAGAAGTTTTTTAATTAAAAATTAAAGTATTAATATCACCTCGTATATGAAGCGATCACGTGACCATGATATGAAAAAATCACGTGACCCACTTCAAAATGATATATGGCATCCATCTTGTCTCAAAATCGTGATTTTTAAAGTTCTTTTTAATTCATATTGAGTGTTGTATCCGTCCTAAAACCACTTTATTTTTGCATAAATTCTGTGCATCTACATACTGAAACAACGCAATTACAATATATTTGAGTTTAAATGCTCATCCAAATTTGATTATTTCTACAACGAAGCCTATTTTTCACTTTTGTAAAATGTAAACAGCAGACTATGTAGAATGAGTTATATTAGAATTGCTGTATTTCTTTAACACAAAATCATTTAGTTCATGGAGTCTGCTTAGCTGATATGAATGAAATATTCATTGATTTTGCAAAGAGAAGGACGATTTTTTTCGATGAAGTTTTACGCATAGAGTTTAATTACTTGCAGCGCCATGGTATTAAATTTTAAATAAAATAAATTATTATAGTATTGTGATGAATGACATGAATGGGAAAATGTTATGAATGAAATGCTGTTTTTATAGAGAGATACCTGCATGTTATTTTTTCTATGACGTCATTTGAATGAATTTCACTTGTTTTCGATGAAGTTTTCAAATATAATAAATTATAGTAGTATTATGATAATTCTAAAATTATTACCGAGGAATATATAACATTTTAGAGATGTTTAAACCAGGCAATTTATATTTCAATGCCGTCATTTGAATGAAGTTCATTTTTTTCGATGAAGGTTTAAGTTTCAAATATAATAAATTAATGTAGTATTGTGATAAGTTTTAAAATATTACCGAGGAATGTATTGCATTTTAGACTTGTTTAAATAAAATTGCATTTAAGTTGGAAAGTGTTTCATAATCAATGCTTTAAGCATGATTGATCTTTCTTGTTTTCTTTAATGCAATTTTGAAACCTGAGTTGTTTATGACCGTTCTTTAAAAATAAACTTATTTCGTCACAAATTAGTTGATGCTCTCATTATGGCTAGATTTTGAAATTTTAGTTCATTTTGAAATCATTTGCTAGCAAGATGATTGTTAACAATAAGATGATTGTTAACAATAAGAATCAGTACATTTGTGTAACAAATGCATTTAGTATTTTTGTACAGAATTTTGATTCAATATTTAAATAAAATATTCATAATTATGATAACTACTTATATATGTATTTTATATTACTTTGTCTAAATATATAGTATAATGTATCGAGAAACTATTGTAAAGGAGTATGAAATTCTAATTCAAGACATTTGTATATTTCGATCATCCCTGAACATGAATTAAACATTTTTAAGGTGCTGTATGTGTTGTCTGGGTAAATATTACTTTGTTGCTTGCTTCATACGTAATCTTTTATGACAAAACTAAAAAAACCGTTGGTGTTTCTTAATTTTTTTTGCCACTTTAATACGCACTAATTCACCAAATGAAGTAACATATTTTAAAACTACCAATTCCATATCATTTCAATATGTAGGTAAGGTAAACTATCCATCTGGTGTATTACACTGTGCAGCAAAAACTAAAATGAATGCATTATAGAAAAATGAAAATGCATAAACCTCCTATTTTTTTTTTCAAAAAATTGTAATAACAATCGTGGTTGTCAGTCATGGGAAATAAACAATCATTTAATATGTAATTTATTGTAAGAAAAAGAATGGCATGAATTTCAGCATACTGATGTGAGCTGCTCTTCTAAATATTACTTGGTTATAAATTTCTCAAGAATTATACAAAATAAAAGAAGTATTAAGTATTGTTAAAAATTAGTTGGTTTTATATGCATTATATTACGATAAGTTCATGATTATCATTCTTGTGGAATAAACACATTCGCATATAAAGAAAGCACACACCAGTTTTGTGTTTTAATGATGCCAACTAACTCGCCTAATTTCATTTGATATTCTGTATATTAAGCACTAATGCTATTTTTATTTAAATTTTGTATATCCGTATGAATAAATTATTTTATTTGACCAACAAAGCTCTAAATTTTAATTTTGCGATATAAATTCTTAAACATGGGTATAAATGAGAATGAAGAAAATTACTCTTTTCTAAATATATCAAGAGAATTTATCATTATGTATAAGGAAAGCCTTGAGCTGCAACAAACAGATACCTTACATCTTTCTGGTAGATCGGACAGTCTGGGTCTCAACAACAATACTTGCCATGGGCGCCCATAGTGATGTTGAACGTCACGAATATCAAACTAATGAATATTTCCTGTACATCTCGTCCGTGAGATTGTCCCCGCTGGAAAAAGTTCTATTGAAGTCCTTACCATGGGCGGCCATAGGGGAGCATAAGGGAGCACTTGTCTTCCCGTAAACATCAAGGTCCCAAATGTACGTGTCAAGCTAGTATATATCGTGCGTCTCATCCTTGTTATGCTCTTGGAAGAAACTCTATGGACGTCCTTGCCATGGGAGCCCATACTAATTTTGAAAGCCACAAACGTAGTATCAAGGTAATCGATATTGTACATTTCGTCCTTGAGTTCGCCCCGTTTTAATAAGTTCTATGGCCTCCTTTGCTATGGGCGCCCATAGCAAGATCACCCATATAACTTTTACAGGCGGAAAACTGAAGGGTTCGACTAGCTTGATATCTACATCTGTGAACTTGAACGTCGACGGGATAGCAAGTTCCCCCTTAAGAGCCCCTATGAGCGCCCATGCCAAGAGCGTTTATAGAACTTATTCCAGCGGGGGCACATTCAAGGGCGACCATATCGACTAACTTGAGACCTTGTGGGCAACACCTTATTATAAGCATCTCGTATGGGCGCCCATGGCAAAGGCGTCAATAGAAAATTTTCAAGGAGAGTATACTGAAAGATAAGTAGTACAATGTCTACTAATATGGAACCTGCATTTGTGACCTTGAACGTTCACAGTAGGGCAAGTGACCCCTTGCGCTCCTCTACGGGCGCCCATGGTGAGGGCGCCAATAGAACTTTTACCAGCGGGATAAACACGAGGATGTGAAGTACAGTATTGATTATTTTGACATACAGTATTAATATCTATATTCGAGTATTGTTAATATTATTGTATAAATATTGATAAATGTTATTGTCCCCTATGGGCGCCCATAGGAGAGCGTGAGGGGGAACTTACCATCCCGTGGATGTTCAAAGGCAGGTATTAAGCTAGTCAATATTGTGCGTCTCACCCTTCAGTTTACCCCCTGAAAAAGCTCTATAGACGCTCTTGCCATGGGCGCCCATACATTTGTGATCTTGAATGGGCGTCCATGACAAATGTGACCATAGAACTTATTAAAGCTGGGGTAAACTCAAGGACAAGACGTAAAATATCGATTAGCTTGATACCGACGCTTGTGGCTTTCAAAATTTTCATGGGCTCCCATGGCGAGGGTGTCCATAGCGCTTTTTCTAAGAAGAGCGTACTCAAAGATGAGACGTACAATATCTACTAGTTTGACACCTACATTTGTGATCTTGAATGTTTACGGGAAGACAAGCGCTCCCTTACATCTATGGACGCCCCCTTAAGTATGGATGCTCCTTTACGTCTATGGACGCCCATGGCAAGGACGTCAATAGAACTTTTTACAGCGGGGACAATATCAAGGACGAGACGTACAGTATTCATTAGTTTGATATTCGTGACTTTCGACATCCCCTATAGGCGCCTATGGCAAGTGTGCAATGTTTCAATATGTCACAGAGACATTTGGAGGGTCTGGAAAGACTGTTTACCGCCCCTGAGGAAATCGAACTTCGGCTCCGTTAGGTTCTGTCCTGAGGGCAATAGTATAAGCAGGGAACCCATAGAGCACGGCAAGGAAGCACTTAATCCCAACAGGATATTCAAGGTTACAAATGTAGATTACCAGCTAGTCGATATTGAATGCGTCGTCCTTGAGTTCCCTCCTAGAAAATGTTACATAGGCGCCCATAGTGAAAGGAAAGGATGACACTTGCCGTCCTATAGACGTTCAAGGTTAGACATGAAAGTCTCAATTTAGTCGATGTGGAACGCCTCATCCTTGAGTTTGTCGCCGATAGAATTAGTTCTACGGGTGTCCTTGCCATGGGCGCCCATAAGGGAACGCAATGTCAAACTTGCCCTACTATGTACGTTTAAGGTTACAAATGTAGATTACAAGCAAGTCGATATGAAACGCCTCATCCTTGAAATTGTCACCGATGGAATTAATTCTACGAGGGTCCTTGCCATGGGCGCCCATAAGGGAATGCAAGGGAAAACTTGCCCTACTGTGGACGTTTAATGTTGCAAATGTAGTCTTCAAGCTAGTAGATATTGAACTCCTCATCCTTGATTTTGCCCTATTGGAAAATGTTTCATGGGCGCCCATAGTGGAAGGAAAGGATGACACTTGCCGTCCCATAGACGTTCAAGGTTAGACATGCAAGTCTCAATTTAGTCGATGTGGAACGCCTCATCCTTGAGTTTGTCGCCGATGGAATTAGTTCTATGGGTGTCCTTGCCATGGGCGTCCATAAGGGAATGCAAGATAAAACTTGCCCTACTGTGTACGTTTAATGTTGCAAATGTAGATTACAAGCAAGTCGATATGAACCGCCTCATCCTTGAATTTGTCACCGATGGAATTAATTCTACGGGTGTCCTTGCCATGGTCGCCCATAAGGGAATGCAATGGAAAACTTGCCCCGTCTTCAAGCTAGCAGATATTGAACTCCTCATCCTTGATTTTGCCCTATTGGAAAATGTTACATGGGCACCCATAGTGGAGGGCAAGTAAGACACTTACCCTCCCATAGATGACTCATTAGACTTGTTAGCTAATCGATGTTGAACGCCTCAACCTTCAGTTTGTCACAATGAAAAAAGCTCTATGGGCGCCCATAGGTGAGGGCAAGGGGTGCAGTGTACTTGTTCCCCCCTGGGACATTTAAGATCACAAATGTAGATTTCAAGCTAGTCGATATTGTAGGTATAATCATATAGTTTGCACCCCTAGAAAAATTCTATTTGCGCTTTGCCATGGGCGTCGATAGAGGAGCGCAAGGGGGCATTTACCCTCCTTTGGAAGTTTAATGGTCACAAATGTAAACATCAAGCTAGTCAATTTTTTACGTTTCATAATTTAGTTTGACCACCGCAGGAAAAAGTATTTTTAGCATTCTTTAATCCCATTTCTTTCAATCAAGGTCGACTCCCTCCTGCAATTACCACACTATGTTTTTGATCGTACAATATTTTTTACATATATATTTTATGATATATATATTTTTGACATTATATATATATATATATTATAAATATTTTTTACATTAATATTTGACGTTATAAATATTTCTGACATATATATATATATATATATAATGTATATATATATATATGTGTGTGTGTATTTTCAATATCAAAATCACGCATAAACTAATTGATTGAACTGTACATTTCCTCATGAAGAAAACAAAGAACTCTATTCATTCACCGCGGCCACATATCTACGGACGTCACACAAAAAGAAAAAAGAAACAATCAATCGGTCTGCTGAAATTCGCGTCTGACGTTTGTATCACATCATATTCTGGCGGGAGTGCCTTTGCAATGAATAAGCGCTCGTGAATTTGAATCTGTGTGGAGCATTAGAGATTATACCGGTTTTTCCGTAGCGAATATCCCAAAGCCTCAGTCAGTCAGTAGAGAATTAACTTTTTTAAATCATATCCTTACAATGTAAATATTTTTGTTGTATATGTTGTTATTTATGGTTAAAGAACATATCCATACTCCTAAATCTTCATTTGAATACTTATCAAGCAAAATATCCCTTTCTTCCTGAAGTATGCAAGAGAGGATTCAACCGAATCAGATGTAGAGATTAAACAAACCTGTATTTTCATAGTGTAAATTTATCCACGTCTGGCATGTCTCGAAAGAAATTATCATACTCTTGACAATAAGTTTCAGAAATTATTTTATATACAGGTAGTTTAGTATACCTGTCCTTACTCATACTATATAATTGTGATACATTCAAAAAAGTATTAAATATCCAGAATAATTTCAATAATTTTCATTCACGTGATGATAAACGTCAGATTTGAAAGTAAGGATGTAATGTATAATCTGTACTCTCTATGGCTACATATACTAGTGAATAACCATTTATTTATTTGACAGTTGTCATAATAGATTTCACAGATCTTCCATATTATTTAATCTATAAACTTTATAGATCTTCCATATTATTTAATCTAAAAAATAATTTTGAATAAACATCTTAGTTCATATTGGTAAACAGATATTTTTATCAGAGATTATTCAAACGAAACTCTGATTTTAAAATTACTGCATATTTCTGTTGATGAAAACTATGTATTTGTAATGCGTCTCAGAAAGGATTTAATAAAATGAGTAATTTGAATCAACATACCCTTATTTATACTGATGAAAAACCATATGCTTGTGAGGTGTGTCAGAAAAGATATTATGCAAAGAGTAGTTTGAAACAACACATCCTTACACATACCAGTGAAAAACCATATATTTGTGATGTGTGTCAAAAAGGATATTTTCGAAAGTGTGACTTAAATCAACATATCTTTACTCATACTGGCATAAAACCACATGCTTGTGAGGTATGTCAGAAAAGATTCGATACAAAGAGTCATTTGAACATTCATATCCGTACTCATACTGGTGAAAAGCCATATGCTTGTGAAGTATGTCAGAAAAGATTTCATGAAATGAATACTTTGAATCAACATATTCTCATACACACTGGTGAAAAACCACATGCTTGTGGGATATGCCAGAAAAGATTTACTAATAAGAGTAGTTTGAATAAACACATCCTTACTCATACTGGTGAAAAACCACATTCTTGTGAAGTATGTCAGAAAAGGTTTAATCAAAAGGGTAATTTGAATAAGCACATTCTCACTCATACTGGTTAAAAATTGCAGCATTGTCTCATAATCCAATACTATCCTGATTTGGGTGATTTTTTTCTGGACCAAGTCTCAGGGGTGTAGTCGAGGGGGGACGCGGGCGGACGCAGACCCCCCACCTTTCCTCCTGATGTCAAGCGTACCCCCACTTTTTACTTTGTAAGGGGGACGCTCTTTTTTAAATTTATATATACATACATAACCCCTTTGCAGCTTGTAATAGTTGAAAGGCTCTTTGAGATAATTTCATTTCAAAATGCAAGAATCTTAATTGATTTTTCTTTCTTGAGCTGAGAATCATATGCTTTGGAGCACAATTTTTGGTTTTTAATAAATAACTAAATAAAATTAGAATAATTATTATTCTTTTGATTTTATCAACATATTAAGAGCTCGAGTTGGAAAGTAAAAAAAGAAAAAAAAAACTGGATACAATTGAAAAAGTATCTCAATACAAAATCCACGATACATTTAGAGACTAGGGTCGTTATTCAAGGCATTTTATATGGGTGATACTTGTATAGCAATACTTCCCAGCCCTATGTCAATCACAAATTATACAGTATTGGCTAAAATTCTTCAAAAAAAGAGCGTCCCTCCACCATTTTTTTTACGACTACACCACTGCCAAGTCTCTTGCGGTGCCCAGCACTTCAAAAATGCATATTTAGCTCATAGAAAAGCTTTTCCACTGAAATCTTATGTAAATATAGGGTCATTCCATGTGAAAACACCCATTTTAAGAAAAACTTGTTGCTCCATAGTCATGGATTTTTTTTAAATTTTTACCATGGATACACATGGTAATAAAACCCCCAAATCTGAATTTATAATGTATATATCGCAATAATTGCCAAGATGCAAGCATTTGAAAAATGGCCATTTTTGCCGAATGGCAGCCATCTTGGATTTTGCACCAATGTTTATAAATGTAATAGCTTGAGAACTAATGGTTTAAATTAAATAATTCTGGTACTAATTTGAAGCCATTAATATCAGGAATATAAGTACTATATCAAAAAATAAAAATATATATATTTTAATATCGTTATTACATGAAAATTGCAAAAATCACCTTCGAACGGATAGTCAAGTTTAATAGGCTATAAAAAAAATGGCCCCTAATATTTTTTTCTGAAACTTGGTACAAATATTAACTAATATGTGCACTTTAAGTACAAAAAAAATTAGAAAGGTAATATTTCTTATTACAGAGAAAAATAGGTATAAAACATATATACATTTTACATGTGATGCTTTAATCATTTAAAAATATATATTTTTTAAAAATAAATAATGAGCAAACACAAAACATAGGAATTTTTCTACACACTAACTAGTATGTGTGCTTCAAGCACAAAAAAAATTAGGATGGTAATATTTAATTTAATGACTAAAGAAATACTGTTATATGTATAGGAAATCAATGTAAAATTTCTGGTGTGCTGAAACATTCTAATAAAAATCTTCCTAAAAACCATACAGTTATCCATTTTATATTTTATTTTCTTATTTTAAATTAAGAAAAGGTATTTTCTATATTCAGTAGAGCTGAAGATACTCAGTTTTTCCTAGTGGCCACTGGCTCCTAAACCAATTTCATCTAATAGCAAGTATCAAAATCTTTGGCACACATCTAAAGGTCTTGGCCATATATATAATGCATTTGGGCCATAAGAATACATAAACATAACATATACAAACAAAACACACACTAATTTCTAATTCATTGGGATGCATTGGTACTCTAAGAATTTCTGGAGATGGACAGTTATCACACCAGCTCACCATACTTTTCTGATTCAGTGCAATAAACTTGTTTCTTTTAACAATGATGTAATATATTCACTGATATGGATGGCATGAGTTTAATATTTTGATGGTATATACAAACACGTACAGAATGAATAACTTTGTTTCCAACAGTTACATATTCTGTTGGATGTAGTGTGCAAAATTTACATAATATTTTTATTTCATTATGATTTTCTTTAAATGCAGCATATAATTCTTTTAAATTATGCAAAAGTAATCTCTTTTGTTTTAATATTTTCCCATTTTCACTTGGTATAGATATGCAATATTTTCTTCCTGGACACATACGACTGTTATAATAAAAACTAGTGACTTTTGTATAGTATCAAATTTAATTTAACACTTATATCTCACTAGGCATTGATAACATCCTTTCTGTTTCTTTAAATTTTTCTTGTTTTTTTTTTTAACTAAATTCTCAGTAGTAATATAACATGTCTTTGTTTGTTGGATTATCCATGAATCTTGGACTAAGTTTAAAATCTGCACATTTTCTTTAAATGATGCATCTAAAGAAAACTTATTCAATAATTTTCCGTCATAAACGTGCGATTTTGGCAAATAATGTCTGGAATTTTGTAACTTATTAATACTTTCAATGCCCAATACTGTTGCAGTTTTAGTAGCAACGTGGCTACTTAATTTCTTAACTTGCATATAACTAAGTTTCCTCTTAGAGCTAAATCTATTGAACTTTATTAGTGATAAATCCAAAAGTTCACAGCTTTTATTCAATTGTTCCATTACTATTGTGACTTCACTATAATCTGCATCATTGGTCATTTCCATGTCAGCAGTAGAAACCTCTGACTCACTAATTGATGAATGCGAGGAAGAATAACAAGACATACAGAATTTTTTCCCACTGGAATGAGTAATTCTTGATTATCATTGACAGTCAGAGAAATTGGTTTTAGGGACTTAGTTCTGATTTTGTGGTTTATTAAATAGATCACAAGTTTTCTGTCTTGAACTGCACCATTTCAGATATTCATCCTTGTGAACCTTGCATATACTACCACTCAGAACACAAGTACAGGAATAAACAGGAAGGCTTAATGACACATTGATTTTCTTGCATGCAAAACATTCAATTTTTATAGCAAGACAAGAACTAATTATGGAACATAAATAAAAGAAACAATCATTGAAGCACAATTAACTGATTTATTTGTTGAACATACTCAGCTCTGAACACTTGAGCAAAAATGAGCTCTGAAAGGAATAAGTCACCCAGAAATGTAATATTGTATCTTACTTTAAATTCAACCTAAGAGAAAACAGATGATGCAGTACACGTAATCATTTCAGGAACTGACAACTGGTATATGTTAATTGATATTACTTATATAACAGAACTATGAGTATTAGAGTTGAAACTTTGGAGGCTATAGGCAGCTGATGTCTTATGTACACAAAGACCAGAAGCAGGTGTTTTTAAATGTTCCAGAAACAATATTGGTGCTGTAGGATAATTTTCTTCTCCAATAGCTTGTTTGTTTATGTTTAGTTTGTTGCTCCTTTTTCAGCTGGATAGGGGATATTGCCTAGTGTTTCCTTTGGAGTTGGCAGAAGGCTAAAGATATGTTTGGGTGATCAACATGCTGTAGTTCTGTTAATTTTTTTTTTTTTTTTTTAATTTTAATGCTTTTCATGAAAATGAGTGTTTTATATTATCTAATTACAAATTATTTTTCGTGGAATTAACTATATGTATGCTGCAAAGCTTCAACATTAAGTGATAGGTGTCATTTATAACCAATATGCCAAAGATTATTGTACTTACTGCCTCTAAGGTGAAATTGGTTTAGAAGCCAGTGGCCTCTAGGAAAAAATGTGCACCTTTAGCTCTACTGAATATAGAAAATACCTTCTTAAAATTTGAAATAAGAAAATAAAATACAAGAGAGATAACTGTGATTTCTAGGAAGATTTTTATTAGAATTTTTCAGCACTCCAGAAATTTTACACTGATTTCCCATACATATAACAGTATTTTTTTAGTCATTATTTAAATTAAATATTACCATTCTATTTTTTTTTTACTTAAAGCATACGTACTAGTTAGTGTGTAAAAAATGCCTATGTTTTATTTTTGCTCATTATTTGTTTTTAAAAAATATTTTTTTTTAAATGATTAAAGCATTGCATGTCAAATGTTAACTAAATGTATATATGTTTTAAAGCTATTTTCTCTGCAATAAGAAATATTACCTTTCTAATTTTTTTTTTACTTAAAGCCCACATATTAGTTAGTATTTGTACCAAGTTTCAGAAAAAAATATTAGGGGCCATTTTTTTTATAGCCCATTTAAGTTGTCCATCAATCCGAAGGTGATTTTTGCAATTTTCATGCAATAACAATATTAAAATATATCTTTTTAATTGTTTTGATATGGCACTTATATTCTTGATATAAATAGCCTTAAATTGGTACCAGAATTATTTAATTTGAGCCATTAGTTCTCATGCTATTACATTTTTAAACATTAGTGCAAAATCCAAGATGGCCGCCATTTCGCAAAAATGACCATTTTTCAAATGTCTGTATCTGGGTCATTATTGGGATATATACATTACAAATTCAGATTTGGGGGTTTTATTACCATGTGTATCCATGGTAAAAATTAAAAAAAAATCTGTGACTACAGAGCAACACTCATCGGGTGTCCCCATATGGAATGGGTCTATAGCAATTTCTTACTGTTGGAAACATTTAGGAAAAAAATGTCATATTTGCTTAAAAATTGAGAGTGGAGGGGGTTGGGAATCATATTTATGAACAACACTTTAAAAATGATAGAAAGCTAAAAATGCAAATTTTGCCTAAATTTCTTTCGGGTGAATTCATGTTTTTTTTTTGTTTAGATTTATCATTTATCATTGTGCATTTGTGCAGTTTCAAATGTTTTTTGGATCCGTGAACTAATAATTTTGGTGTCTCATTCAAACCATTTGCATTCAATGAAGCTTAACCATATGTCACTGGCACTGCATGGCTTAAACACTTCATTCACGCTTGATAAACATCACATTAATCTGAAATTGCTGTTGATTGGAGCTCAAAATTCATGTTCAATGTACTTTGAATGTACATTGCAACTATAACCATACAAAATCTACTGAACATTTCAATCTTTACAGCCTCTAGAACATCTAACACACAAATAAGAAAAAAGGACTTGTAATTTCAAAAACCAAAAATAAGGCCCATATATCCAAAATCTCTATGGCACATACTGAATTAAAAAATAAATCAAAATTCAACAGCTTACTACCAGGTATATAGTAGCAAAAAATGTGAGTAGAATCCCCTGCTTACCTCAAAAGAGTCATTTGTATTTAAACACATCCTCACTCATACTGGAGAACAGTGAAGTCTGTCATAAAATATTTAATAAATAATAGGTCATAGTGGTTCCAGATCATAATATGTTATATTTAATATAAAAACTTCTTTAAAATTACAATATATAACAAATTAGTATCAATATCAACTGGCTTCAGAGACAAAAAACATTGTGTTTTCAGGATGAAAAGAAAGTGACCACACCAGCAGAAGCAAGTAGGCATCTGCATCTGTATTCTTGTGTATGCTGGCATAGTTGCTTTGTCTTTTTATCTTAAAAAGGAGGTTGATGTGTACCTTCAAACTGTTACAGATTTGTTATTTGCACATTTTTAATGAAGTTTTTACTTTAGTTTAAAGTTATTTTTGTAGCATATTTTTTTGTGCATCTATATTCTGCGCCAATGCAATTACAATATTTTTTTAGTTTTAATGATCATCAAACTTTGATTATTTCTACAACAAAGTCTAATTTTAATTTATGCAGAATGTAAACAAATCAAACAGTTTTAATTTATGCAGAATGTAAGATGAGTTAGTTCTATAAGAATTGCTGAATTCTTTTAATGCAAAATTATTTACCTCTGAAGTCTGGAATATAGGTAATATGAATGAAATATTCATTGATTGTACATAGAGAAGCAGATGATTTTATAGCATTGCCTTTTTCGATGAAGTTTTAAGCATGGAGTTTGAAAGTATTTTTACCTGCATGGTTTCAAGTTTTCAAGTAAAATACATTATTGTAGTATTGTGATAATTATAAAACAACTAAGCCTAATTTTAATGTATTCAGAATGTAATTAAGTGTTTGTAAGATGAGTTGTATAAGAATTGCTGAATTTTTGTCTTGCAAAATTATTTAATTCTGGAGTCTGAAATAAAAGTGTATGAATGAAATATTCACTGTTTTTGCATAGAGAGCCAGACAATTTATATTTCGATGTCGTCATTTGAATAAAGTTTATTTATTTCAATGAAGTTTCAAGTTTTCAAATATAATAAATTTCTGTAGTGCTGTGATAATTTAAAAATTATCACCACTGAATGTATCATATTTTAGAGATGCGATATATTCAGCGGATTGCATTTCAGTTGGAAAGTGTTTCATAATCAATGTTTTACGTATGATTGATCTCTCTTTTTTAAACTTACTTTTATAAAATAAATTCTAAGTCTGATTACAAAAAAAGTTTCAAAAAACTAAAATAATGAATTATTACATGTTAAGAAATAGAGTTTACATAAAATGAGTGGCATGATCGACATCTTAAAAATATGTGACTTGTACAACGTATTATCATTATTATGTAATACAGATTCATTGTAACCATGTCATCTTTGCTTCTGTTATTTGTTTCTTATGTTAAAGTAGGGGAATGTGAGGTTGTTGACATAGAGTAATAGTCAACTGGTCTACTTATTAGTTTCCCATTTTCAAATTTCTTGCCTCTTTCAACACCCTCTGCCTTAATAATTTTCTGTATTAAGTTCATTGCACCTATTTAAAAACATGACAAGAATGGATTAAACATTTTTAATGCTGCATATATCTAATTATATCTAGAAAGAAAATGATAGCTGTGAACTAATTTAATCTCAATATCCATAAATAAAAAAGAAATATTTATTTAGAGGGCTATTTTCTAAATGGAGATATCTGATATTGAATTTTATATTGAGCTAACAACTTGTTTGTGTTTTTCAGTTTAACATTTATTTTTGAAATGGTCTACATTTAATCAGTTAATAGATATATTATAAGATCAGTTGTAAGATATATTGATTTTAAGAGAGATTGAACCAGGGAGAGGCTCTTAAATTTTGAATTCTTTCTTTCAGAACTTGAAATACTGATTTAAGTGGCTAATTAAAAGTAGCTAATAAAAAATAAGCTTATAAAAAGTTTTCATATTTAATTTTTTTCTTAAAAAATGTCATGATTTATAGGCTGCTTACATGCATATTCGATTAAATATAAATTTTTCACATAAAACTGAATATTTTTTTTTAATTTTTAGCCAGAAATATATTGATGTCAGTTTTAGAAGTTATTATTATAAACTGCTTTTGAGATATTGGAGACTTTCCTTTCTTAGAAAGTCCCTCTATCATTCAAAGAAATTAAATTTATTTATGAGTATAGTTAATGATGTTTTTGACATTATCCATTTCCTGAAAAAAAAAAAAATTATAATCAAAATACTCATGGTAAACTAGCTAATTTTCATAAAATTCTGTTAGTTAAACATATTCTGTGACTTATTTAATGCAAAGCATGGCAAAGTTACTATTGTTCCTATAAATGAGTGGTCTGACACAGTACTTGCAAGCGCCAGTGGTCTTATGCGTGTAAAAATGGCATTTTAATTATTTTGTCTAATGCCTGCAGACAATTTTTTTATGAGAGTGTAAAAGATTGCAAACCAGTAGTAAAGGTTTGAAAAACCCCTGCTCTAAATTGTAAATAGTGAAATTTAAATATTCTTAATATATTTCTAGCAAAATGACAAATTTTGTAATTGACTCATTTGTAATCTCAAGCCTAATTATTTTGTATATGTTTCTTTGTGATATTTAAGAAAATATTTTCATGGCATCATAGAAATTGTACTTATCGGTGGAATAAGCTGCCATTTCTATTAATTAAACTTCTGGTTACTTGACAACATTCTGGCTTATCAAGAACCATGAGCACTATGACCCTTGACTTTTTAGCTAATCTACTAAAGTATTATAAAAAAGGGGGAAGGGACTTTGGTATGTAGCTCTGTCTATCCTCTCAACGAGGGAAAGAATCTGCAGAGTGACACCCAATATTGTAAACTTTGCTTCTATTTTCCATTAATTATTCCAGTAAGTTCTGACTTACTTTAGTAATTCAGGAAACAGTGTGTTTGCATGGGGATGAATTTTCCCTTTCCTCCTTCAGGGCTGGGGGCTATAAGTGTAAAATGTTTAATTTCGAATTGGAAAATTCAAGGGCTGGGATTACTCTGAGAACCAAGGAGTTTGGGCTTCCCTAAATCCAGCATCAAGAATTATTTATGTGGTGGAGGTGACTTGGTTAGACTAAAAATTTTTAGTTTCATAATAGATAATGTCATATAAAAGAAAGTCAGATAAATTTCAAAATATTCTTTTAATTAATTAAATTATTAAAGGCGTCTATCTAACTATTAAAGGCATCTATCTAAGTCACCAGGTTGAAAATCAGCTTTTTGAAAATGTGAGTCATACCTATCCTTATTTTTTAAATGATACTTTTCAATTCTTCTTCAGCAGTTTTTGTAGCTTCTATTGGTGGGTATATGTCATTGTTATTAAGTGGAGAAGTATAAAGTAATTTTCCATACATCGAATAAGCAGCCTGGTTACAGAGTGAGGGGTATCGTATTGTATTCAAAAGTTACTTGCTCCAATAAATTTCTCCATTATATTTTACCAGGAAAAGAATTGATTCTGCAAATTAGTCTTGTAGTAATTGTTTGCTTTACTCTTTCATTTTCCCCATTTGTTTGTAGTCTGTGTGAAGATGTTAATAACTGAATAACATTATAGTTTTTTAGAAAATGTTTAAATTTAGAAGCAGTGAAGGCAGCATTACTGTCAGTTAAATTTTTTTTGTGGGCCTTGAATTTGAAACATTTGTCTCAATTTATATAAGGATCATTGGTGACACTTTTTGAAGGAAAAGTCTAAACATATCTGGTGGCAAAAATTCATCAAAAAATCAAAACCTTTCACAAAGTTACGCAAATAGACATTTTTTAAGTAATTTTTCCTTAGAAAATGATTGACATATACTTTAGAACGCTAGCAGGAACTGTTCTCGAGATATTGCACATTTTTGAAATAAATTTATAAAAAAATCCCATAAATAATAAAAATATTAACTGTTGAGAAACATGTTCACTTTTCATATGTTATATCATGCGATAAACTTGGTGACATCATTCTCGTGGATCTAGCTCATTCCATTCATGATAAAAGATACTTTGCGTAATACTTTTGTATTTGAACGGCAGTCTTGTATAAGAATAACTTATTTCTCCATCCATAACGCATGGCAAGATTTTGGCAAGCGACTTTTTTAAATGTTGCCAAATTAACGAAAATCTCGCCAAATGGATGAAAATGACGCTAAATCATTGAAAATGACGACTAATTGATGAAATGTCAATATCTTTGAAAGAATATAAATATCCACTATAAGAATAACTTATTTTCTCTTACTGTAAAAGTAATAAATTCATTGCATTGTATAAAGAAATTTATGTGCTGCCTACATCAGATTTTTTTATATAATTTACAGTTGGGATTATTGCACTGGTTGTCACAGATTATATTCTTTTATATGATTTTTCTTTTCTTTTGTTATATTTTTACATTAATAAATTCAATTTATCTGTCTCGGGCAATGGTGGGTACATTTTCTAGTAAGAAATATTTTAGTTCCTAGAAATATTTAGAAATAAATTATCATAAATGGTACTTTTCAAAATTAGAATCAACTTAATCTCTTGCCTATTCAATATAAAAAAATCTGATGTGGGCAGCACATGACTTTTCTTATATAATGCAATGAATTTACTACTTTTACAGTTAAAAAAATGTTATTCCTATAGAAGATACTTATATTCTTTCCAAGATATTGAATTTTCGTCATTGAGTCGTCATTTTCATTGATTTAACATCATTTTGATCCATTTGGTGAGTTTTTTGTTAATTTAGCAACCTTTGCGATATTCCATCAAATTCATCGCCAAAATCTCGCCAAGCGTTATAGGCGGAAAAATAAATTATTCTTACAGCAGATAAATGACTATTGGCGTTCAAATTCAAAAGTATTACTCAAAGTATCTTTTTTCATGAATGGAACGAGCTAGACTGCGTAACTTTATTAGAGGTTTTGATTTTTTGACGATTTTTTCAAAATTTCACTCGAAAATTTAGGGGGGTTCTGAACATTCGATTGCTTTTAAAAGTAATAGACTTCCAGTGTTTACTTATTGTAGATTTTGTACCAAATTTCGTTCGAATCAGTCCATTCGTTCGTCAGTTATCGCCTCCACAGACTCACTGACACTTTCACACACACACACAGACATCACTTAAAAAATGTTCGATTCGTGATCAGGGATGCTTGAAACGTGCTCTCCCATCGAAAACTCGAATTCGAATTTTCGACCCCGTCACAATACTTTCCTTATACATTATGTATATAAGGAAAGTAATAGTTTATTTTGACATTTAGGATAAAATTTGAAAAAAGCCCCTTATCAACGTTATTCTGCTAAGCAAATCAAATTTAATATTTTAAAAATCAAATTTAAATTTTTTTTTTATTGAAACAAATTACATATGAGGAGTAATCACGTGGATTCTTGCAGTTTTTTCAAAGTTTAATAGTTCATAATACTAATAATTCTATAGAATACTAATAATCTAATAGAATGCAAGATGGCAATATGCATTTTTCTTTTAATTCTGTTAGTACAGGCAACAAAATGAAAATTCAAACACCACTTATTATTCCATCACCTTGGATTATACAGCCAATTCAAAAGTATTATTAGAATCAATAAAATATCTACTATAAATAAATATGCATCTAATTTACACAAGGAAACGTCTTTACATTTCATTGCTTATTATTTTCGAAAATTCAAATGGCAACGCACTTTTTACTTTCCCTGCAATACATGGTAATGTATAGGGAAAGTATTAGAATCATATCGAAAATTGCAACTCGAGTTTTCGACGGATCTATATGTTTCGAGATCTGTAGAACACAAAAATACTATTTTTAGCGTGACCCCTGTGTGTCTGTCTGTCTGTGCAATGTATGTATCCACTCTAACTGAAAAACTAATGGACCGAATTTCATAAAATTTGGTATGTAAGTCACTTGGGTGAGACCCTGGTGCTGATAAGTTTTTGGTAGGATTCGTAAAAACAGAACCCGCCTTTTTTTTGGAAATGGCCTGTAAAAATTTCATGTATCCACTCTCGCTAAAATACTAATAGGCCAAATTTCATAAAATTTGGTAGATAAGTTATTTGTTGGATACTCTGGTGCTGATTAAATTTGGGTACGATTCGGAAAAGAACAATCTGCATTTTTTTATGAAATGGCCAGCAAAAATCACCAAAATCTAAAAAAAAAGACCACGTATGGTCAAATGTATCAATTAAATTCTTGTTTTATACACAATTTTTGACGAGGAACATAATATAGCACACTCCATTATACTTTATAACTAACCGTTCTCAAGATATTTGAAATTTCTTGCAATTTTGTTGGAAAAATGTCCAATTACCAAATAAAAACAAGAATTAAAAATGCAAAATTAGTTTTATTTGGTGCAATCAAATAGATTTTAAACTTTGTTTTAAATAATGCATTTGTAGACAAAAATGCATATAAACATTTTTATACAAAATAAAATAGCTCAGATGAAACTTGAATATATTTTTTGTAAATAAATCGTTTTGTGAGTTGTGTTTGGGGAAATATATATTCAAATTTATCTTTGTATAACTAAATATATAATTAGGTGATAGGTGTTACCTGTTACAAAACAACAAAAATAGTATTTTAAATTGAACTCTACAATTTATTTGAAGTATGCTTTACCAGTGACATAGTATCCATAGAGGCTGAAAAGATCAGCCTCCCCAGTTTGAGATCTAGTTTAAGGAATTATTTAAACATTTTTATTTATTTTATTTTTTAAATAACTTTGCAAATACATATGTATATTTTAGATAGAAACGGTTACACTTTATTTGCTTAAAGTAACATGTTTTAAAGTATTTTTTGTCATTAAAACATATCTTTTAAAGTATCATAGGCTCAAATATTTAAGCCTATGAAGTGAATAACCATTAGTATGATAATGAAACATCTGGTCTCTTCCGTAGCGAATCGTCGAGTGTAACAGACTCGTGAAAGTTAGCCTTTCAGAAGGTGCGGTTATTGCTTTTCCCTTTGCAAACGACAATAGGATGTGAGAAGTGACATTTCTCAATAATGTGGCAGGCATGATGGTTGTGAATGGGTCCGCCATTTTGAGTCATGCGAAGTGCTATTTTTGCAGAAAATATTAACTTTTGGCAATGCTAAATAATTTGAGACATTTTTCATGAATAACTTGACATTCACCTAACTTTAAACAAGATCAGGATGAAGAAATACAAGAATGACTACTGTTTAAACTTAGCAGCTAGTAAGCGAAGTAGCCTTTGGCATAAATAGTAGTTAGTAAGTTGTTGTTGTTGAGACCTAGACCGTCCGACCTACCAGAAAGGTGTAAGGTAACCGTTTGGACGACCGGGAAGTGCCACCCAATTTAGACCGGAACCCAGTGGGGGAGGCATCCACAGGGACCGTACCCTCCTTCCCCTACCACCAACCTCTCGGAAGGAGTAGTTAGTAAGTGAAGTAGATCTGGCCATCAATATGGCAAAGCATCCGCTTGATTATTTGGGAGTTTTAGAAGGAATAAATTTGATTTTGCTTTGGTAATCACTTGTTACATGAGAAATTTTTTTATAAAACCAATTAATAATATTTCTAGTAGATTTTTAGCATATTGTAAGTATAAGATATTAAGTTTTCATAGTTGAGCATTTGTCAATAATTAATATACAAAATTATTTAAGGACATTGTTGATTACAGAGATTTTCAACTAAGCTTGTTACATTCCATATTTATTTTACACCCATTTTCAGTGCAATCTTGAATTGGTCAATTTTGCTAGTTCTAGCTGTTTATATTTATAAAACTGATATATCTTTTCTGTCACTTGCTTATAATATTCTAATTTACATCTACATATTTAATATGATAGTTGCAAAGATTGATCTAATTTAGAAATATGAAAACATTTAAAATGTATATCTTGTATGCATTTATCTTACATCGGTAACATTTTAAAATTTCATGCATTTTATGCACTTTTTGCATTTTTATGCTACATTATACTAATCTACTCATCAAAAGAATAATAGCGAATTCAAATATAAATCTCACTTATAATACCACCAAAAACCCTTTCTAATTTAAAACGCCAAGCGCTCAGCCTCCCCAGTCAAAAATCTTACACTACGCTATTGTGCTTTACCAAAATGCTGAGGGGAAAAACATAAGATCACAATTTCCGTGTTCATGGGAGATATAAATACATACTGCAAAAATTTGTTAACAAATGTCAAAAATGGCATTTTAATTGTTCTCTGCAATTTAATTGAAATATCGTTTCCCAAAATGCCAAGAAAAAAAATTATTAGTGATTGTAAAATGTGATTTAAGACTAATGTCTGCAACTACTAAAGTCTAGCTAAAGCAAACTTCCTGTACTTGCAAGATGCAAATTCATTTTGATAAGGTTTTGTCATGTACACTATATTTACTATCAATTTGTATACATATATTTTCTAAATAAATGCAGTTTTTGTTAATTTCATCCAAAAGTTTGTAAATTAGAATTATTTCATTGGAGCAAAAAATTCTGAATTCTCATTCGAATTTTTTGCTAGGGTGAAAAATCCTAGCTAAATTTTAACAGTTTGTGGGAACCCTGCACAAAAGTATGTGGATTTTCATCAATGTATTTATAATAAAGATGTGTTTAATAAAGATATGTTTATTCAAATCAGTTTTCTAATTAAATCTTTTCTTATACACCTCACAAACTTATCCCTTTTCACCAGTATGAGTAAGAGCGTGTAGTGGTGCACCTAGAATATTCCTAAGGGGGGGGGGGGGGGGCAGTGGTGCACAAAATTTTTATGAAGGAGGATGACTCCTCGATAAATTTTCCGAGAAAAATGATCAGAGGCCATATCAATTAACAAGGCGGTTGTCTTTTTTTGTACATTTATTTTTATCAAATTATTAACAATTCTGGAGTGCAGTGCAAGATAATTAAATGATTAGAAGAAGAAGTAGTAGATATTGCTTATACTGTATACTTGTTTTCAACCACTCTCTTATGATTATTGTTATATTATTCAATTTATATTGTTATATTGTTATATTATTATATTATTGTTATATTATTCAATTATGATCTATACATATTCATAAAACGAAGTCCAGCCACCTGTTCTTCTTTGTAGCCAGAGCATTTATTATCTGGTCTGGATCAATTTCCACTTCATGATGCATGTTCATTGATGCAACTCCATTCAATCTGGTTTCACTCATACTGTTTCTCAAGTAAGTTTTCAACCTCTTCATTGTGGAGAATGACCTCTCAGCACTGCTTGTTGATACTGGGAGGGTGGCATACACTTTTAAAAGTTCAAACACAATAGGAACAATCCTTTGGTCACAAAAGTTAAGCAGTTCGATTGGGCTTTTAGTTTCCTTGTAAAATGCAGAGACCTTCATGTACCACAGATGTAGTTTGGCTTTCAGAGTATTGTCTGATCTAGGTCCTAAATCATCTGCAAATTTCCTTGATAAGGCAACAAATCTCTCGTTTTCTTCCAGTGTCGGTTGCCTTCCATTCGGAACGACAGATGCAAAACTTTGTAGAAATTTCTTATGTTTGAGAAATTTTTTATGGAGGTGAGTGATGAAATTATCAATCCATGAAACAGAAAGTCTGTAGTATTCATCAGGAGTCTGTACGTTGAAATTTGATCTGTAAATTTGCCTGGTTGAACCACGGCGAGGTAGAGTAATGTTTTCTCAATGCTGTTCCAGCTTCTTAACAGCTTGTTCAAACAGATGGTGAAACTCGTTCTGTGCGTTCTCTCGAATTATAGATATAGCTTTCGCAACGTCTTCTACATCACTCACAGCAGTTGCCAGATCAAGGTTCACTTCCTGCAGCTTTTCACTCAGACGAACACTGTAGCTGAGTAATCTGTCAGCTGAAAAAAGTGCTATGACAAACTGTGATGTTAACATTGAACACAATAAGGTATGAGCCTCTGTTGATGTCTCCTTGTGATTCCAGGTAGTAATCTCCTCCAGAGCCTCAATTACTTGATCAAACAATGGAACCATAACTGTGGCGGCATCATGTTTCTCCACTCAATGAGTAGGGCATAAATTCTTCAGTTTTTTGGCACTGATTTCTGTCTCTCCCTGATTAGCTGCATTAATTTTGCTGGTGAGAACAAGGTTTCGTTTTGGTGTATTGAAAAACTAGAGATTTTCCCTATTATTCCAAAGCTGTTTCGGATATCTGGAATTCTAGATGAATGAGTTATGGCTAAGTTCAAACAGTGTGATGCACAATGAACATAGGGGGCTTTGGGGTATTGCTCATATATAATTGCTTGGGCGCCATTGTACTCTCCACTCATTGCAGAAGCTCCATCGAACCCTTGTCCACGGAGGAAAGACGAATCAATGTTGCAGTCTGCTAGGCCTTTAAGAACAGCATCTGCAATTGTTCGGCCTGTAGTTTCAGTCAGAGGCACAAACTTAAGGACGTTCTCCACTATCTTAAATTCAATTTTATACTTATAATTTGTATCAAACCGTTTCAAATAACGAATGCAAAGTGTCATTTGCTCTACCATTGCAATATCTGTGGTTTCGTCACATAAAACTGCAAAACATTTGGCCTCATTCACCTCAGTTGCTATGTGCTTCACAATGGAATCATTGCATGCTGAAATAATCTCATTTTGTATATTCCAACTTATGTAAGTTGCATTTTTTGCACAATCTTGTAGGTGAGTTTTCAGTATTTCTTCTTTTGCATCAACTCGGAGTCGCAAAAGGGCTCTAAAATTTCCTTCGCTTTGGCATGGTTCTGACAATATGTCCAAATCCCCACAGTCTCTATGCCCTCTCATGGCCAGCCCTTGTCTTCCACAAAAAATCACTGTTTTGATAATAGCTTTAAGAATAGCCCTATTCTGCAAAACTTGTTTTTGCTTGCCTCTGTCCATTACTTGATCCACAGGAACCGTTTTTCCTTCTGTGACCCTTAAGAACTCATCAACTTTGAGAACTGAAACCTTATGATAGAAAAAAATTTCATGTTGGCTGAACTTCTCCTAGGTCTTCTTCCAATTATTAAATCCTTTTGAAACAAGTTGACCTGTGGTTTGTGTCGATCTTAAACCGACTTCATGGGGTGCAAAGAGAACACAAAATTTGCAATAAGCACTATTCTCTGCCTTTGAGTAAGCTAGCCAGTTATGCTTACTCAGCCAAGATGAGCAGAACTTCAGAGTGTGGTGAGGTTTTCCTTGACTTGATACAGCACTAGTGACAGTGGCAGGAAAATTGTAATTTGCATACGGTTCCCAAAGATTTTTTAGCGCTGTTATCCTATCTTCATCAGTGAGGTTAGATTTCTTGACATAATTAGAAATATCTGCAGCCAGAATTTTCATTTCAACTGTGTTTTATATTGTGTTTTGGCCTACCTTTACCTCCTCACCAGCGTTTAAAAACAGCCCAGGGTCACGGCTGTTGCTTGCTTCGACCGCGGTCTCATCAATGTAACCAGAGCTCAGGGAAACGTCATTGGAAACATCACTATTTTCAATCTTACTTTAAAAAAAAAAAATTTCCTAGTGTCTGTTGGCCTAACCCTTTTCGTTTTTCACTCATTGTCGGTTTTTTTTACCTTGCTCCTCAGTCAAGCACAAAATTTGCTATATAGCCAAAATACGCACATAAACACACACACACTGATCGTTAAAGATGTATTTCACTGTTAGATCAGTTGAAAGTTCAGGACCATTATTAAATTCACCTATTCACCACGTAGGCCCTTGTTCCAAAACTACTAATTCACTGTTATCACACTGTGTCGAAACTTCATACTTTATTTCAACTCACAGCAACAATTAATTCATGAAGCGTTGGCACGATCTATTTATTCACTTCCACAATTTTCCCACTGGGTAAATGAAATCCTCAAGTTTCCGAGTGAATAGCCGCTTACCTGCCGTTCACTGTTTATGTAGGGACAGGGAGGCGCCTGTGATGTCACTCTCACATCTGGTACTTTCTCGAAGGAAGACCTAGTTCTCCCTTGAGCTAACAGCGCCCTTCGCTTTTTGCTTTGTCAACCCAAGGGGGGGAGGGGGTGCAGGGTCCCCTCGGCCCCTCCCGTGGGTGCGCCACTGAGAGCGTATATATTTAAAATATCTCTATGATATTATCTTTTCTGACATACCTCACAAGTATATAGTTTTTCACCAATGTGCTTAAGGAAATGTTTAATCAAATCAATCTTTAGACTAAATCTGTTTTGACACACCTTACATTGTTTTTGACACACCTTACATTGTTTGGGCGCGGTAGCCCATTGGTTAGCGCGCTGGAGTTGCACTCGGTAGGCCCGGGTTCGATTCCAGCCACTGCCAAAACTGCCGCCGTGTTCATGCGGAGTACGATCACGTTAAACATGTGGGTCCGAAAGTCCTTCCGAGAGGTTGGTGGTAGGGGAAGGAGGGTACGGTCCCTGTGGATGCCTCCCCCACTGGGTTCCGGTCTAAATTGGGTGGCACTTCCCGACCGTCCAAACAGTTACCTTACACCTTTCTGGTAGGTCGGACGGTCTGGGTTTCATCAACACCTTACATTGTTTTTTTTATCAGTAATAAAGGCAAGTTGATTCAAATTACCTTTGTGACACCTAAGGATATGACTGTTTAAACTACACTTTTGATTAAATCTTTTCACAATACATATTTTAAAACCAGTGTGTATAATGATATGTCTATTCAATTTAACCTTCAGATGAAATCTTTCCTGACACACCTCACAAACATGGTTTTTCGCCAGTATATATACTCATATGATTATTTAAATCAGTTTCCCATTTAAATCTTTTCTACACCTCACAAACATATCACTCTTCATGTGTATGAGTAAGGCCATGTAAATTTAAATTATCTTTATGGTTAAATTTTTCTGACACACTTCACAAATATCCGGCAGCTCATTGCTCATACCCTCGGGTGAGTCGGGCAGCTTGGGTCTTCCACACCTCACAAGTATATAGTTTTTCACAAGTGTGTATAAGAAACTGTTTATTCAAAACAGTCGTTCGACCAAATCTTTTATGACATAACTCACAAACATATAGCTATTCATCAGTAGTAAGGGCAGGTTGATTCAAATTATCATTGTTTCACCTAAGGATGTGACTGTTTAAACCACACTTATGATTAAGTCTTTTCTGACATACTTCACAAGTATGTATTTTAAAACTAGTGTGTATAATGATATGTTCATTCACTATCCTTCTGATTACATCTTTTTTTACACACCTCACAAACATATGGTTTTTCGCCAGTATGAAAAAGGAAGTGTTTATTCAAATCATTTTTTGAACTAAATCCTTTATGTCACACCTCACAAATGTTTTCCCGGCCGTCCAAATAGTTGATCAAGTCCTCAGGATGAGTCTGACGCTCTGGGTCTTCAGCATCTCACAAATATGTGGTTTTCCACCAGTGTGTGTAAGTATATGTATATTCAAACTACTCTTTCTACCAAAAAAAGACACCTACAAATATGACATTTCTTTCCTGTCTATTTTCAACAGTAAGAAATTGTTATATTTACTCAAGATTTCAGTGGAAAATCTTTCTATTTTATTCTATTTCTATTCTCTTTTAATTTTTTATCATTTTTGAATTGCCGCAAGAGACTTGATCCAGAAAAAATCACCAAAAATCAGGATAGTATTGGATTATGAGAAAATATTACAATTTTCAACCAGTAGTATGAGTGAGAATGTGCTTATTCAAATTAGTCTTTTTATTAACACTTTACAACAAAGTTGAAAAGTGTTTATGACTTTGTTCATTCTGTCTGTCTGTCTGTCCGTTAGCACGATAACTGCAGTAAAAATGACTTAATCAAAATGAAATTTTAGTATGTTGTTCAGACGGTCTGTAGGACCTATGGGAATATAAATAAATAATATCACCCAATTAGTTTTGGATTGAACCCGGGTTGAAAAAATGAAATACATTGAACCCTATGGGACCTAATTTTTCAAACATTTTTTAAGCGGATTTAAAATTCACAAATTGCTTCGAAAATTTTAGGTAATATTCAAATTATTCCATTAAATATATAAAAAAAATTTCAGCAAAATATATTCAGTAGTTTTTTAAATAAAAATTAAAATAATAATTACACCTCTTAGATGAAGCGATCACGTGACCCACTTCAAAATATAATACGGCATCCATCTTGTCTCAAAATCGTCATTTTTAAAGTTCTTTTTTATTCATATTGAGTGTTGTATTCGTCGTAAAACCTCTTTATTTTCGCTTAAATTCTGTGCATCTACATACTGAAACAACGCAATGACAATATATTTGAGTTTAAATGAGCATCCAACTTTGATTATTTCTATAACGAAGCCTATTTTTCACTTATGTGAAATGTAAACAGCAAAATTTGTAGGATGAGTTGTATTAGAATTGCTGTATTTTTGTAACGTAAAAGTATTTAGATCATGGAGTCTGCATAGCTGATATGAATGAAATATTCATTGATTTTATCAGAGAAGGATGATTTTTTTCGAAGAAGTTTTAAGCATAGAGTTTAATTACTTGTAGTTCCATGGTCATAATTTTAAAAAAAAATAAATTATTATAGTATTGTGATGAATGAAATGAATGGGAAAATGTTATGAATGAAATGCTGTTTTTATAGAGAGATCCAGTCGTGTTATTTTTTCTATGACGTCATTTGAATGAATTTTAGTCATTTTCGATTAAGTTTTCAAATATAATAAATTATTGTAGTGTTATGATAGTTTTAAAAATACTACCGTGGAATGTATCGCATTTCAGAGATATTTAAACCAGGCAATTTATATTTCAATGCCGTCATTTGAATGAAGTTCATTTTTTTCAATGAAGGTTTAAGTTTTCAAATATAATAAATTAATGTAGTATTGTGATAAGTTTTAAAATATTACTTAGGAATGCATTGCATTTTAGAGATGTTTAAATAAAATTGCATTGGAGTTGAAAAGTGTTTCATAATCAATGCTTTAAGCATGATTGATCTTTCTTGTTAAACTTTTTCTGATATACGAGTACTTCATAAGAATGTAGTTTTTCATCTGTGTGACTAATGATATATTTATTCAAACCACTCTTTTAAAATTCTTTAAGACACACATTTAAGATACACAAATATGACATATTTTTCCTGTATGTTTTCAACAGTAAGAAACTGTTATATATATACAAGATTTCAGTGGAAAAGCTTTTCTATGAGCTAAATATGCTGTTTTGAAGTGCCGGGTACAGCAAGATACTTGGTCCAGAAAAAATCACTAAAAATTAGTATAGTATTGGATTATAAGGAAAGTTGCAATTTTTAATCAGTATAAGTGAGAATGTGCATATTCAAATTACACTTTTGATTAAACTTTTTCTGACATACTTCATAAGAATGTGGTTTTCATCAGTGTGACTAATGATATGTCTATTCAAAACACTTTTTAGACCAAATCCTTTAAGACATACCTCACAAACATATGGTTTTCACCAGTATGAGTAAGGTAATGTGTATTCATTTACTTTTTTCACTAAATCATCCTTTAAGACATATCTCATAAACTAGTGGTTTTTAACCAGTTATGTGTTCAGAAATGTTTTTTAATGCATATTTACAATCAAATTTAGTATAGTACTAGCAGCATACCTGTTCTTTGTACGGAGTATATAATATAAAGAAACTTATAATTCGCAATCATGTGCAAATTTTGTTAAAATATTAAATTTATTGTTCCTAAAGAGAAGTTTAAGAATATCTGTTCTCACTATGCAAAATTATCTTCATGGGCAAATCTGAAGAATAAAACTTCCTGGTCCCTTTGTAAGCAAATTTACAAATAAAAAAGGACTTTAATCAATATATGCAACCCCGTACTACTTATATTGTTGCAGATTAGAAAATATGCCAGTGTGTTAGTAGAAGATTACCCATATTACAATATGAGTCTAAAAAATCTTTGCCAAAATAAAATAAAGGACGTAATATATTGAAAATATTAATAATTCCCATACTCTTTATACCAGAAGGTCATAATTGATTCCAATATATATCAAAACATATGCCAATATACCTGTACTACTTATATTCTTGTAGATTAGAATACCCGTGTATTTGTAGAAGATTACTCGTACAACATACAATATATGAGATTAAAAAATGTTTATCATAATAAAACAATTGCATAATAACATGAAAATATCAATAATCCCTGAAAATATCAATAATAATAACGTTTAAACCTGAAGACCGTAATTGATATTATCCAGTCAAAAATGCTATAAGAAAAATCAAATCATTCTTTTCTAAAATATATTTTTATATCCATTTATTTATTATTCAAATCGAAAAAATAATAATTAAAATTAACAGAGATTTAATTTAATTCCGTTTCTGAGTAACATGATATAAGATAGAATCTTCCTCATAAACTGCGAAATTAAATAGCCATTTTGATTTCTTTATACTTTTCAATGTTCAGTAAAAGCTTGTGAAAATTAACCATAGAGATAGATTTCCTATTTAAATCATGCTTCAAACAATTCATGTTTTCAGAAAGTGACTAATTCACGCAAAAAATCTCCCATCAAATGCAGAGATAAGGTTTTAATTCACTTTCAAACGATTTTCAAGCTTTTTGTTTTGAGAAACCACGGAGTTAGACACGGAGTTAACTCCTACAAAAATTTTTCGTTTTTCATTAATATCTCGACAACCCCTGGTCTTAGATACTCGAAACTTGGGTTAAATGTATGGTGTGCTATTTCAAGGCTATCCACAAAATGTCATCAAATTCGGTTCAGCCGTGATGATGAGACAAACGGAAATGTCGTTTTTTACTAATATCTCGAGAACCACTGATCGTAGAAACTCCAAACATAGACTAAATTTTGAGTGGGATTATTTCCAGGCTACCCACAAAATTTCATCAAATTCGGTTCAGCCGTTCTCTCATGATGACGGGACAAACAGACAGACAGACTTTCAATTTTATTTATAACTAGCAGCATACCCGTTCTTCGTACGGAGTATATAATATAAAGAAACTTGAAATTCATAATCATGCCCAAATTCTTATAGTATACTAAATGACATGTTTAATCAAAATATTCTGTTAAAATATTTAATATAATGCTCCTAAAAAGAAGTTTAAGAATCTCTGTTCTCGCTATATAAAATTATCTTCATGGACATATCTGAAGAATAAAACATCTTGGACCCCTTATGTAAGCAAATATAAAAAAAAATATGGAATTGAATCAATATATGCAAAATAAAAGCGTTAAAATTGTATGGGACCCGTACTAATTATATACGCGAATATTAGAAAATATAACCTGTATTAGTAGATTACATGTATAAATTGAAAATACCAATAAACCCGTAATCTTTAAATCTGAAGATAGTCATTTATTCCAATATATGTCAAAATTAAAGTGCTAAAATTATATGGGAAGATATACACGTACTACTTATAATGTCTGTATATTAGTAGAAGATTACCCGTTTTGCAATATGAGTCACAAATGTTTTTTGGTAAAATACAACAGACGACGTAATAAATTGAATGTATAATTAATCCCCTTAATCTTCATGCCAGAAGACTGTACTTGATTCCAATATATATGCCAATATATGTCAAAATATATGCCAATATACCTGTACTACTTATATTCTCGTAGGTTAGAAGATATACCCGTGCATTCCTAAAAGATTACTCGTACAACGTACAATATGCGTTTGTCAGCAATTTTTGCCGCAATAAAACAATGGCGTAATAACTTAAAAATATCAATAATCCCTGAATCAATAATTCCGGAAAATATCAATAATAATAATGTTTAAACCTGAAGAGTATAATTGATATTATCCAGTCCAAAATGAAATGGCAATGAAATTTATTTTATATACATATCTTCATTATTCAAATCGGAAAGGATTTAATAAAAATCGTCTGCCGCATAAACACATTGGATTTAAATCCGTTTCTAAGCGACATGATATCATTTGCTTCAAATAAATTGGTAGAAAAAATATCGTCTAAATAGTTATATTTCTATGGAACATTTGGCGACAGTTTCGTCAAATTAGCGACATTTTAAAAAATCGCCAAATTTATCGCCAAGTGGGACTGTAGAACTGACAGTTCCACTTTGCGACAAATTGACGAAATATCATCACAATACTATCCCCTAACAAAAAACAATTAATATCATTTATGTAGCGCAATTTTATCAATTTCAAGATATTTTTATAGATTTGAAAACATTTTTATCAATTTGGTGACATTTTAAAAATTCGCTAAATGTATTACTAAGTAGGATGGTTGGTCTGACAGAGAAATGCTAACCAAACATCATTTCAGTACTCTCTTCTAACAAAACAAAAAAAAATTTCATTGATATGTAGAAGACCCAAGCCACACGACCAACCCGAAGGTTTATGGCAGCTGTTTGTGTGTCGTTTATATCAATTTGGCGACATTTCCGTCAATTTGGCAAAGTTTAAGAAAAGTTGTCAAATTAGCGATATCCCTCCAAATTCGTAGCTTTGAATTTGCAGATCTGAATGAAACATTCTTATCCCGTTTCAATATACTAAATGAAAACACTACAATTGTATTAGAAGATATACCCGCTCTACTCTTTTTCTGTTTCAACAATCGGCTATATGAATTTATTGGCTAAACACAATATATGAGTTTAGTAGCTAAATACGATATAAGCTTGAAAACTCTTTGCCAAAATAAATGAAATTGATGTACGCAGTCAGCAATTAATATAATTAAAAGAAAAATCAAACCGTCCATTCATAAGATATACTTTTATATCCATTTATCCATTTATTTATTATTTAAATCAAAAAAAAAATAATAAAAACATTAACAAACACATTTAATTTAATTGCGATGCCGAGCAACATGATATATCCTCCTAAAATGTTAAAATTTATTAACCACTAACAGCACACCCGTTATTCGTACGGAGTGTATAATTTAAAGAAACTTAAAGTTCGCAATCACGTGCAAATTCTGTTAAAATATTAAATTTATTGCTCCTAAAGAGAAGTTTAAGAATATATGTTCTCACTATGCAAAATTATCTTCACGATCAGATCTGAAGAATAAAACATCCTGCCCCCTTTTGTAAGCAAATTTACAGAAGAAAAAATAGGAATTGAATGAATATATGCAACCCCGTACTAATTATATTGTCGCAGATCAGAAAATATGCCAATGTGTTAGTAGAAGATTACCCGTATTACAATATGCGTCTCAAAAATATTTGCCAAAATAAAAGAGATGACGTAATAAATTGAAAACATCAATAATATCCGTACTCTTTATACCAGAAGGTCGTAATTGATTCCAATATATGCCAATATATGTCAAAACATATGTCAATATACCTGTACTACTTATATTCTCGTAGATTAAAAGATATACACGTGTATTTGTAGAAGATTCGTGCAACATACAATATATGAGTTTAAACAATTTTTGCCATAATAAAATAATTGCATAATGACTTGAAAATATCAATAATCCTTGAATCAATAATCCCCGAAAATATAAATAATAATAATTTTTAAACCTGAAGACCGTAATTGATATTATCCAGTCAAAAATGCTATAAGAAAAATCAAATCGTTCTTTTCTGAAATATATTTTTATATCCATTTATTTATTATTCAAATCGAAAAAATAATTATTAAAATTAACAGACAGATTTAATTTAATTGCGTTTCTGAGTAACATGATATAAGATAGAATCTTATAACATGTTAAATATGTCATGTCTTATAACATAAACTGCGAAATTAAATAACGATTTTGATTTCTCTATACTTCTCATTGCTCCGTAAAAGCTTGTTTTAAATAAACCATGGACCATGGAGATAGATTTCCCCTTTAAATCATGTTTCAAACAATTCATGTTTTCAGAAAGTGACTAATTAACGCAAAAAATCTCCCATCAAACTCAGAGATTAAATTTTAATTCACTTTCAAACGATTTTCAAGCTTTTCGTTTGGATAAACCACGGAGTTAGGGAGTAGAACTCCTAGGAAAAAGTTCCGTTTTTCATTAATATCTCGACAACCCCAGGTCTTAGAAACTCGAAACTTGGACAAAATTTATGGGGGGATATTTCAAGGCTATTCACCAAATTTCATTAAATTCGGTTCAGCCGTTTTTCCGTGATGATGAGACAAACGAAAATTTCGTTTTTTACTAATATCTCGAGAACCACTGGTCGTAGAAACTCAAAACACGGATATAATTTTAAGTGGGGCTATTTCTGGGCTACCCACAAAATTTCATCAAATTCGGTTCAGCCGTTCTCCCGTGATGGTGTGACAAACAGACAGACAGACAGACAGACAGACAGACAGACAGACAGATTTTCATTTTTATTTATATAGATAGATATTTCACAAGTATATAGTATTTCAACAGTGTGAGTAAGGATATGTGCATTCAAACTACCCTTTCGACCAAATCCTCAAAGACATATCTCACAAATATATTGTTTTTCGCCAGTATGAGTATGGAAATGTGCATTCAATACATTTTTTTTACTAAATCCTTTAAAACATCTCACAAACATGTGGTTTTTCACCAGTATGTGTTAGGAAAGGTCTTTTTCAATAGACATTTTTGATTAAATTCGTTATAACATATGTCACAAGCATGTGTTTTTTTTATCAGTGTGAGTACGGATATGTTTATTCAAATTCCTTTTTTCACCAAATCCTTTAAAACAAACCTCACAAACATATGGTTTTTCACCAGTATGAGTAAGGTAATGTGTATTCAATTTACTTTTTTCACTAAATCCTTTAAGACATACCTCACAAACATATGGTTTTTCCCCAGTATGAGTAAGGTAATGTGTATTCAATTTACTTTTTTCACTAAATCCTTTAAGACATATCTCACAAACATGTGGTTTTTCACCAGTATGTGTTCGTAAATGTTTTTTTAATACACATTTACGATTAAATGTTTTATAGCATATTTCACAAGTATATGGTTTTTCATCAGTGTGAGTAAGGATATGTGCATTCAAACTACCCTTTCGACCAAATCCTCTAAGACATACCTCACAAATATATGGTTTATCACCAGTATGAGTAAGGTAATGTGCATTTAGTTTTCTTTTTTCACTAAATCTTTTAAGACATACCTCACAAACATATGGTTTTTCACCAGTATGACTAAGGTAATGTGTATTCAATTTACTTTTTTCACTAAATCCTTTAAGGCATATCTCACAAAGATGTGGTTTTTCACCAGTATGTGTTCGGAAATGTTTTTTTAATACATGTTTATGATTAAATTCTTTATAGCATATTTCACAAGTATATAGTTTTTCAACAGTGTGAGTAAGAATATGTGCATTCAAACTACCTTTTCGACCAAATCCTTTAAGACATACTTCACAAATATATGGTTTTTCACCAGTATGAGTATGAAAATGAGCATTCAATACATTTTTATTACTAAATTCTTTAAAACATATCTCACAAACATGTTGTTTTTCACCAGTATGTGTTTGGAAATGTCTTTTCAATAGCCATTTTTGATTAAATTCTTTATAACATAATTCACAAGTATGTGGCTTTTTATCAGTGTGAGTATGGATATGTTTAATCAAACTACTTTTTTCACCAAATCCTTTCGGACACACCTCAAAAACATGCGGTTTTTCACCAGTATCTATAAGAATATGCCTATTCAAATCAGCCATTTGATTAAATTTTATATAACACACCTCCCAAACATATGATCTTTAACAAATATGAATGTAGGTTTATCTATTCAAATGAATCTTTCGATTACATATTTTTTTGATATACCTTATAAGTATGTGGTTCTTTTATGTAGAAGGCCCAGACCACACGACCAACCCGAAGGCTTATGGTAGCTGTTTGTGTAGCTGGATGGTTGGTGGACGGCCGGTGGTTCTTTTGTGTGTAAGGATATGTCCATTCAAATTACTTTTTTAATCACATCTTTTCTAACATACCTTGAAACTAGTATAAGTTACTTCAAATTACTCATTTCTTTAAATCTTTTCAAAGACACATTAAAAAAAAAAATGGTTTTCACAAGTATAGATATGCAATTATTTTAAAAACATACTTTTGATTGAATAATCTCTGACAAATCTTATGAATAAATCATTTTTCACTGTCATAAACAGGGATGTTTAATCAAATTTCTTTTCAGTTTAAATAATTTTGATGATCTATAAATTAAAGTCATTAGTAAGAATATATTTCTTTTTCAAGCTACTTTTAGCATGGAATTCACTGATAACTGGCAAGTAAATGGTTATTCATCTTATGAGTATGGCGAGTACAGATTATATCATAAAATCATTCCTCTCATACCTGGCAAATATATTGTTTTTTCATTACGTAATTGAAGATGATTATTCAATTAGTCTAGACATTAAATATTTTTTACATATCTCGCAATTAATTTGTTTTCCCTTAGTACAGGTATACTAAACTACAAGACAGATATACTAAACTATGTTTTTGATTAAATCACTGACAACACACACATGTATATATATATATATATATATTTGAACAACACATCTAAACATACATTTACCAGTATAAGTAAAAAAATTTGAGTCTCCTATTAAATCCTTTACTGCACAATCTTTAAGTCATCGGTAAATAGATTTTCACTAGAATGAGTGTACCCATTTGAGTGAATCTGTTTTGAATACTTCAGAGAGAAAGGCATATTTCATTAGTTTGAGAGCACATAGGAATATTCAAGTGAAGGATTAGGAGTATGGATATGTCCATTACTCATAAGCAACAAATAACAACATATGCAACTAAACTGATTTCATTGTAAAGACATGATGATTTGAATACATTTATATGCCAACTATTCAAGAACATGCTGACAAAGTTACACTCTGTTAAAGTGCATTGAAAAGAAATTCATTCATATAAAGGAGTCACACTATAATGTTCACGTAACTTGTGTATGTTTAATAAATATATCAATTACATACTTAACAGCAAATAAAAATAAATCAAATACAATAAAATTTGTGCTTCGTACAAATCATCATATTATATTATTCAAGGATTGTGTTCCTATAGAAACAGAAACTGCATTTTCTCTTATTACTACCCATTTTCAATCCATCGAAATGAATGTGATGTGTCAAAGTTCAATTTGATTGTAAATCAACTTTTGAAATGAGAGAAAAATCACATTCATTGACAAAGCGTTAGAGACGAGGGCAGCTCCGCTCGTGCAATGGATTCTGGGATATTTGAGGTATGACAAAATTGGCGCACTATCGCCTATGTGGCGTGTAAAGTTTTAATGTAGGATCTCAGATATGCACCATCGTCGGTGAGGAAATGGGTGTATTTTGCCTTGGCCATTCCTCTCACTAAAGTGTCTATAATGTATCTAGTGTAACGTGCTCCCTTGAAAATTTTCCAAAACTGGTTTCCGAGGAGGATGAAACGGGGAGAGGGCGCTGTAGTCAACTGTTGTCCGGTTGTTCGCCTCGCTCGCCCTTCGCGCTAAATTAAAACTCATCAGATATTTGTTTGTGTTCGAAGGTATTCTACAGTGATTTTTATTTTTGCAATTTAAAAGAAATTAACAGCCCTTTTAAGGACTAAATGTGATTGTTTAGCTTTTTATTTCATGTTTGAATCCCTTTTTTAACACGATGGACTCTGCACAGTCGACGAAAAAACAATCTAGGCAAACTCATTGCTTTGCGCCAGGTTGTAATAGTGGTTATGCATCCTGCAAAGAAAAAGTGTCGATTTTTAAAGCCCCAAAGGATCTAAACAGATTAGAAACGTGGAGAAAAGCTGTGCCTCGAGCTGACAGGGTTTTAGACTCTAATTGTGTTTTGTGTGAAAAACATTTTGTACCAGAATTTATTGATAGACATTATAGAATTGTGATTAGTGGAAAAGAGGTGCTAACAGAAAGAGGTCGTCCTTTACTTTCCAAAGATGCCATTCCAACCATCTTCCCTAATGCCCCTAAGTATTTAAGTAAACCTTTGCCTAAAAAGAGATCTGCACGTTGCGAAAGTGGTAACCTGCCAAAGAGGATTAAAACAACTGAGGACTTTTTTTTATCATAATTAAAAGTGCTGATTTTGGTTTTAATTTTTTCAAATATTCAATCGAAAATAGGTGTAAGAGTGTCTTCTACACGTTTAAAATGAATAAAATCATCTCTAAAATTAATGCGATTCCAGTATTCCCTGATTATAAATCGTAATAAATTTAATTCGAAACACATCATTCGTTCGTGAGATATCGTGTCCACAGACACATGCACACTAACATATATACGTACACAGGGTTTGACTGGGCGTGTTTTTCTTTAAGTTCGGACGGTTTTAAAGTAGCAGATAGTGGCCCTTGTTAAGCGATTATCATAAAAGTAATGATGGGGCGGAGGTCAAACATAATAAAAAAAACGTGAAATCGCCTGATTTTCTAAGGAAAATTATAAAAGAATGTATCTTTGTCTATCTGTGTGTTTATTACGCCTTTAGAACAATAACCATATTGCGCCGGGTTATGAAATTTGCCACGTAGACAGTAGCGAATTAATGCCCAAATAATTTAAGACCAAGTAACTTTCATTTTAATTGTATATTATTGGAAATAAACATATAAAACATTTTCTGTGTAAATAAATAAAGGGGACACTGTATCCTTAAAATCATGAAAATATCGCGCCAAAAATCTCGCCAAGCGTTATGCACAAAGAAATAAGTTATTCTTACAGCAGATATATGATTATTGGCGTTCAAATGCAAAAGTATTACTCAAAGTATCTTTTTTCATGAATGGAACGAGCTAGATCTACGAGAATGATGTCACCCAATTTATCGCATGGTATTACATATGAAAAGTGAACATGTTTCTCAATAGGAAATATTTTTTTTTTATTTTATATGACTTTTGATAATTTTTTTTAAAAATGTACAATATCTCGAGAACAGTTCATATTAGCGTTCTAAAATTTATGTCAATCGTTTTCTAATGAAAAATCACATAAGAAATGTCTATTTGCGTAACTTTATTAGTGGTTTTGATTTTTTGACGATATTTTCAAAATTTTATTTGAAAATTTAGGTGGGTTCTGAACATTCGATTGCGTATAAAAACAATAGGCTTCCAGTGTTTACGGATTGTGATTTTTGTACTAAATTTGGTTCAAATCGGTCCATTCGTTCGTCAGTTATCGTCTCCACAGACTCACTGACACACACACACACACAGACATCACTTCAAAAATGTTTGATTCGTGATCATGGATGCCTGAAACGTGCTCTCCCGTCGAAAACTCGAATTCGAATTTTCGACTCCGTCACAATACTTTCCTTATACATTATGTATATAAGGAAAGTAATATATACTTTGATCTCATTTATTTCAAAATACTGACTTTTGAACTTGCGCATGATATTTTAAGAACCGTTTGATGAAATCTTATGAAATTTAGTGTACAAGATGTGGTGAGATGTAAATGAATGCAAAATAAATTTACTTAAAAAAGAAATTTATTCAAATTTTATATACAGTATTTCCTGTACTTAAACAGTATTTTCCTAAATTATGCATGTTTTCCCCCAGTGGATTCAACATAGTTTGTTAATTTAAAGAATGTAAATGTACCTACTTTTTATGGAAATATTAGTTTATTGCAGTTTTTAATAAAAAAATATATATATATATAGAATTTAATCTTGAACGCCTTTTTTTTTTAAATTTTCCCTTCTCTTTTAAATTTTCCCTTTTTTCTAGGGGAATTTCTGATGTCAAGAAATAGAAAATGAAAATCAAGACATTTTAGCTATCAATTTCTTTCTTTTTTTTTTTTACTGCTACAGTTACCAAAATTTATCAGTCTTCACACAAATAGGTTGTATAAAACTGAAACCTATCGCACGTTAACAATTTTATCCCAAACAATGTTATTAAATAGCAAGTCTCTCCCAAGAAAACTGCTGTCATAATATAATGCACTGTATTATCATCTGCTAACCCGGACACAAATCGTTTGTAGCGCCCTCACGCGGATTTCATTTCGCTCGAGAACCAGTTTGTGCCGCCGGTCAACACACTAGATACATTATAGACACTTTACTCTCACACACCACAGAATACTATATTCAAAAGGTTCACTCCCATAGGACCCTATGGCAACATTTTTAACATGGGATGTCGCATAGACACTAGCGCTAGTGAGATGGACTAACTGAAGTACGATGTAAGCAAAACACGTCTGCCAGATTTGGCGCGTTATCGCTTGCTTGGCGATTTTTTTTTCAAAAGCGGGCAGGGAAAAAAATGTTCAGGACTGTACTTTTATTATTTTTGAAACTATAGAAATGATCAGGATTTAAAAATACATTAATCTGCAACATAAATATATTCATTAGTTTCAGTAAATTTAAATAAACATAGTTATATATTTCATTCCAATAATCAAAATGGATTAAAAAATAGACGCATTGCATTGTCTCACTGTAAAACATAATGCACAAAAAATTACAAGCTAACATACTCAAAAGACTGAAATATTATATAATCTTTTCAGTCTGAAAGGTATACTAGCGTGTTAATTGTTAAATTACTTGATCCTTAAGTTGTTTCGGGATACTGATAATAGACTTCTTTTTTATAAATATAAAAATATTCTTATAGTAAATATCAAATTTACATAAATGCACTATCAAAATTGTGGAACTCAATCATTAATTATCCGGGGGTGGGATGAATTTTCCATAAGGCACATAATAAAAATTTTACATAAATTTATACACATACAATATCACATTCAACTTAATTAGCTCTAAGAAAAAGCTATCTAAATATCAATTATTATACATTTTATAAAAATACGGAAATATTATTTAATTTATCATATCACTACTTCTTAGAATTTAGTCTAATTGGCAGTAATAACACAGCACTAATTTCGTATGATGAACACGTGTATACTTATGAATACATATATACCTATAATGAACACGTATACAGGATGGTGATAACTAATATTATTTCAATTTTAATAAAAATAAATTACATACCCTGTAACGCAACCAGTTTTCTTTTTTCAACTCATTTCTTGAAAAAATCGAGTCACTTAACAAATAATCCTTCTGCACGTTACTCAAACCACAGAATACTATATTCAGAAGGTTCACTCCCATAGGACCCCATGGCAACATTTTAAACATGGGATGTCGCATAGACACTAGCACTAGTGAGATGGACCAACTGAAGTACGATGTAAACAAAATACGTCTGCCAGATTTGGCGCGCTATCGCTCGCTTGGCGATTTTTTTTTAAAAAGCGGGCAGGGAAAAAAATGTTCAGGACTGCACTTTTATAATTTTTGAAACTATAGAAATGATCAAGATTTAAAAATACATTAATCTGCAACATAAATATATTCATTAGTTTCAGTAAATTTAAATAAACATAGTTATATATTTCATTTAAATAATCAAAATGGATTAAACATGGGATGTCGCATAGACACTAGCGCTAGTGAGATGCTATAGTAACCTTGACAAATTTCGTTGCACTAAACAAAGTATTAGGAAAGAGTACAAGAGAGCGCCATCTGTTGTGAATTATAGGAAATACTTTTGCATGTTCTACCAATGGTCTATACAAATTTATATGTTTCAAACCCAAAAATTAGAGATATAAAGATAAAATAAAGAAAATAAGTTTACGCAATATACTAAGTAATACTTAATAATTAACAATTATATAATATGTATCCAAAACTTATTACTTAGACAAAAAAATCTCAAAGAATATTTTAAAGTATACAATTGCAATTTCAAATTAGACTAAAACAATAAATAAAATATTATAAATAGTATTCAAAATTTCTAAAGTGATATTTAACAAAATTAACTGGATATGATTCAGCCTTACAGTATCGAAATAAATCTGCTAGATGGTTACTGTATTGTCTATTTTCACATAACCAAACAATCCTATGAAATTGATTTATTCAAATATTTTTATATACCTGTTTACTCATGAGTTAAAATTGATTATCTTGTGAATTTTAAATGGAAAACTTTATCTTTTATCCTAAATGTTTGACAAAAATGAATATTCATTATCAAGAGATAGAGTTAAATCTAAGAAATTAACGCTAGACGAGATGTTGCTTTCGTCTGGTAAAAGGGATAAATTTGGAGGATAAAAATCAAAATCTATATCATTTGATGAGGAAGCTATATATATATATATATATATATATATATATATATATATGCGAGGTTCACACTGAAATGTGTAGGCCATTCGAAAAATGTTAATAGCTGATAATCGCTGTACCTACCAAATGGTACAGAAGGAAAAAATGTTAATCGCTGATAATCGCTGTACCTACCAAATGGTACAGAAGGAATTTGACATTGGATCCGCGGTTATACATAAAAATATTCATGAAGAACTAACTGCATATGAAAAAATTAGTTTGTCGTTGGGTCTTCCATAATTTAATAGGACACCAAGAAGTGGAGCGTGTCAGCAATCAGTAAAGAAACCCAAAAATTATATAATAATGTTGGACACCGCATTATTTCTAAAATCATAACTTGTGATGAAACGTACATACCGGTTTTTGACGTTCCAACACGTCAAGAAAGTAAAGTATGGGTCTTTGAAGTTGACCTCAAAACCAACAATGGTGAAAAGACAACGAGCAATGAAAAAAGTAATGTAAACCGTGTTCTCCAGAAGTACAGGTCTGGTCAAAGCTATAAAGCTAGAGGTACAAAAGGCAGTTACAGTTAACTGGTCCACTACTAAGTGTCGGAGCAACCCAAACTGCTGCTGTAAACCTTCGGGTCACTTAGATGGTCTGGGTTTTCGACCACTAAGTATCTTTCTGAAATTCTCCGGGAAGTGAATGTTAGGGGCTGTGGTTAGGCTGCCTGCATGTGCGGTCGCGGATGGAGTTGTAGTAGGAAACCTGCAAGTGAACTTCCGTCAAATTAGTCGGACGGTTGTCTTCCGGTGGAAAGTAGCGTTTAGGTCGATATTACTGACTGCAATATGCAAGTCTGACTGCAATATGCAAGTATAAGAAATTTTTATATATTTTTAAATTCAAACCCCTTCTTATAGCTATGTTGTGTAATATATGTTTAACTGTAGCTGTAATATAAGAATAAATACTTTAAAAAGTCATTGGACATATTATTCCAGCTAACATATAATAATGAAAATAATTTCAATAAAATCAAAGCCCCCCCCCCCCCCCCCCCCAATTCCTTCCTCCTGTATGTATATAGGTGGAAAAAATTCCATTTCTCAAGATCTATTTTGATGTTATATATGCACTGCTGAGATCTAAAAATAGTAATTTTTTAAAGTAGTTTATTTTTAAATATTTTCTTTCTTGATAAAGAAAAGTTATAAAATAATTATTTTTTATCTGTAACAGGATATTTTTAATGATAAATTTAAAACATTACACAAAAGGAATAGCAGGAAAAAATAATTTAAAATTCTTAAAACGTAAATTATTAAATATAATAATAAATAAGAGTAAATTATTAAATTATAAGAACAAATTTAAAAATGCTTTTGAAAAATATATTATTAAATATTATATTAGAATTCGTTTTAAATACTTACCGATGGGAAACCTTTTTACCACTTATGAAAAAAATAAAATTATTAACAACAAAAAAAAAAGCATAATTTACTCAGTTTATTATATACATAAAAAATGCATGATTGAATAATTAAAAAACTGAAAAACCGGTTTATAATTAAATTTTTTTTAAGAATATATCATTATATATAATATTAAAAAGAATAGCTGCTTGTAATTGAATGGTTGAATATTATGAAATGGAAGAGAAAATTTGCTGAAAGATAAGTTAAGCATAAATTTAGTGCTATTAAATCATATTCCTTCACTAGAAGTACTTGCGTAAATATTTTATATTCTTCCTTTACAACTTTACCAGCGTTTTTCTGAGAAGGAGTAAAATGTCACTTGTACCTTTCTCCTATTCTTTTTCTTCAAAATAAAGACACACATGCAGGCCCGTGGAAAGCGAGGGGGGAAGGGGCCTCTCCGGGCTCCCCCTCATTTTTGCTGAGGGGGGGCCCGGAGAGGTTTGGTGTGTTTTTTGCTCCGGGCTGAGTTCCCCTACACACCGGGAGGGGGGGGGGGCTCCAGCTCGGGTCTATTAATTAGACAATTTTATGATCAAATACTTCTTCTCAAGTTCCAAAGTTTGGAAAGATTATTATATTTTATTTTCAGAAAAATAGAAGTGGAAAAGAGGAATCGCTCCATTCTTCAAGCTCTATTTTAATGCTATATATACATTTGTAGGAGCTAGAAACCGTAAAATTTGACTCTTTTATCGGTAATTTATTTTTAAATATATTTGAAGAATTACAATTTAAATAACACTGTCGTCTAACGTTAGTAAACGAAATATAATTTGTTACCTTCCGCCGTAAGGCAACAATCATCCAGTTAATTTGACGGTAGCCCACTTGCAGGTAGCTCAATGCGCGTCCGCACTTGACGGCAGCCAAATTACATCGTTTCCGCAACCGCACTTGCAGGCAGCCTAACCACTTCGAATGTTAGGGGACTCATGTTTCCCCATGGTAATGCATCTTCTTATGCAGCAAGAATGACAGTCAAATTTCTTGAACAAAAAACATCAAAGTGATAGAACATCCACCTTATTCTCCTGAACTTCCTATGTGTGACTTTTGGCTATTCTTTAAACTAAAAAAAAAAAAAAAAAAAAAAAAAAAAAAAATTACGTGAGCGTCGTTTTCATTCCGAAAATGAGATTGATGAGGCTATAAAAGACTTTCCTTACCTACATAATGTACAGGGTGTTTCTAAAGTCGCGCAACCCACATTTCGTTTGATATCTCTCATAAATATACAGATGTTTGAATTTCGCGCTATTTATACATCATATAATGCACAATAGATGGCGCTGTAAGTACAGAGTCAGTTCACATAGTTCTAAAATGGCGTTCAGTTTACCGGAGCGTGTGTTTATTGTGGAGCATTATTTGAAGACTAATTCTTACAAACCTGTTCGTTCAGCGTTTCGCAAACATTTGAAACACGATGTTTGGTGTGCGATTTCACGGAGCATTAATAATCGGTCCCATTTTGTATAAGGAAAGTAATGTGACGGGGTCGAAAATTCGAGTTTTCGACGGGAGAGCACGTTTCAAGCATCACTGATCACGAATCGAACATTTTTGAGGTGATATGTGTGTGTGTGTGTCCGTGGATACAATATCTCACGAACGAATGGAGCGATTCGAATGAAATATGGTACAAAAATCACAATCCATGAATACTGGAAGCCTATTGTTTTAAAACACAATCGAATGTTCAGAACCCTCCTCAATTTTCGAGTGAAATTTTAAAAAAATCATCAAAATTCAAAACCTTTAATAAAGTTACGCAAATAGACGTTTCATGTAATTTTTCCTTAGAAAACGATTGACATACATTTTAGAACGCTAGCATGAACTGTTCTCGAGATATTGCACATTTTTCACTCAAATTTTTCAAAAAGTCCCATAAATTAAAAAAAAATATTCACTGTTAAGAAATATGTTCACTTTTCATATGTAATATCATGCGATAAATTGGGTGACATCATTTTCGTGGATCTAACTCGTTGCATTCACGAGAAAAGATACTTTGAGAAATACTTTTGCATTTGAACGCCAATAGTCATTTATCTGTTTTAAGAATAATTTATTTCTCCGTCCATAACGCTTGGCGAGATTTTGGCGACGAATTTAGCAGAATGTCGCCAACTTGGCGACATTTTTAAATGTTACCAAATTAACGAAAATCTCGCCAAATGGATAACAATGACGCTAAATCTATGAAAATGACGACTAATTCAAGAAAATTCAATATCTTTGAAAGAATATAAGTATCTACTATAAGAATAACATTTTTTTTAACTGTAAAAGTAGCAAATCCATTGCATTATATAAGGACAGTCATGTGTTGCCCACATCAGATTTCTTTTGATCGATTCCAAGAAATGGATGACGTGAAACATTTAATCTTTGGAAAATTCGCCTATAAAAGTGCATTGATTTTGTAGGGGAGTACTTTGGACACTCCTAAGAGTTGGTAAGTTTAACTTGTATCACTTAGCCGTATCTCAAAAATTTCAGTGTGACCCTCTTATATATATGCAAAATTTGCTAGAATAGTCCATGAAAGAGAGACATTTCTCATTTCTAAAATCTACTTTGTTAGATGAAACTTGAAACAGAGGTAGTTACATAGGCTGGATGAGCTTCCAATCCTCGACATGCTTTCACAAAATCTCAAGGCAGTCTGCTGTTGTTCACATAATGTACAGTTACCTTGGAGTGGGGGAAGGATATGGGGGTATGGGAATGATACTGCTTTCGCGTTCTGTAGGCTTTAAAAATGTGATTGAGAAGCATTTTCATTGAGAAAGTTTACGTAGAGGCTAAGATTAGTGACTATATATGGTATGGTCATGGAAAAGAGGAAGTGCTGGCAGATTTTGTTAATATTAGTGGCGTGGGATGGAATTTAATGTAGTTGCCATACGTGCTGGACATGATATAGGAATTTGGAATAATAATTATGAAAGAAAAGGGCGCGTTATTGGGAAAGGCTTAAAATTTATGCTTATATATATATATATATATATATATATATATATATATATATCATATATATTATATATATATTATGTTGTATTTGATAAAGGTAAAATACAAATTGCTTGTTTTATATATATATATACATACATATATATATATATATATATATATATATATATATATATAATAAATAAATAAATATGTATAAATGAGTGAAAGATACAAAATTCCAGAAAATCACACGAATAAGGCGCTATGCTGCACTACAATGTGGATTTTAATATCATACCAGAAAAGTATAAAAATGAAAGAAAGCAATATATCAAAGATTGGCCGGGGGGGGGGGTTGTGACCCCCACTCCCCGGTTAAGCCAGCTTGCGTCTAGACAACACTCCCGGTAGCCGATATATTGCACAAAGATGAATACCGAAGTATCAAAATTTCAAAAGGATTCTAAAAAGGATTAAAAAAAAAAAGAATTTTAAAAAGTAGGTTACAGATCATGTAAGTGTGGAGTACCCAGAAGACACGTATTTTAAAAACGCGTTTTTTTTTTTTTTTTTTTAAATACGTTTCTTCTGGGTACTCCACACTTACATGATCTGTAACCTACTTTTTAAAATTCTTTTTTTTTTTTGGAATCCTTTTTAGAATCCTTTTGAAATTTTCATACTTCGGTATTCATCTTCGTGCAATATATCGGCTACCGGGAGTGTTGTCTAGACGCAAGCTGGCTTAACCGGGGAGTGGGGGTCACAACCCCCCCCCCGTCCAATCTTTGATATATTGCTTTCTTTCATTTTTATACTTTTCTGGTATATATATATATAACAAGCAATTTGTATTTTACCTTTATCAAATACAACTTAATATAAACGAAGTTGCAGACAGATTTCTGTTTAGATATTCCCACAAGAAACATTCTTTACGGTCTTCATAAAACTTTTTCAAGATTATCCCAAAGCAACCTATTTTATATTTTCCTTCGTACTGTACAGAAATAAATTAAGAAGTTATTTCTCGACTCAAATATTTGCTAAGTTATGTGCATATTATTAAAAGTAGAGTGGGAAAACATTCATATATTCTATAATACCCTTCTGGGGTGTGTGTGTGTGGGAGGGGGGAGGGGCGGGTAAATCACTTATTTCGGATTTTACCTCCAGATGCTTCTGCAAATTTATGAGATCCTTTTTTATGTAAATAACATTTAGGGCTGGAGTTTCTCTGGCGGAAAAAATAATCGTTACGAAAAATGGAAACACTTTGGACATTTATACCACTGAACCTAAATAGATTAAAATGGAAATATTTTTACTTATATAGTATAATATATAAGTAAAGTACTGTGACGGGATCGAAAATTCGAATTCGAGTTTTCGACGGGAGAACATGTTTCAAGCATCCCTGAGCACGAATCGAACATTTTTCAGGTAATGTCTCTCTATGTGTGTGTGTGTGTAAGTGTGTGTGTGTGTGTGTGCAAGTGTGTGTGTGTGTGTGTATGTAAGTGTGTGTGTGTGTGTGTGTGTAAGTGTGTGTGTGTGTCAGTAAGTCTGTGGAGACGCTATCTCACGAACGAAAAGAGCGATTCGAATGAAATTTGGTACAAAAGTTACAATTCGTGAATTCTGGAAGTTTATTGTTTTTAAACACAATCGAATGTTCAGAACCTCCCTAAATTATCGAGTGAAATTTTGAAGAAAAAATAATAAAATCAAAACCTTTAATTAAGTTACGCAAAAAGACATTTCTTATGTAATTTTTCCTTAGAAAACGATTGACTTAAACTTTGGAACGCTAGCATGGACCGTTTTTGAGATATTGCACATTTTTCAAATAAATTTATCAAAAAATCACATAAATTAAAAAAAAATATTTCCTATTGAGGAACATGTTCACTTCCCATATGTAATATCATGCGATAAATTGGGTGAAATCATTCTCGTGGATCTAGCTTGTTTCATTCATGAGAAAAGATACTTTATGTAATAATTTTGCAATTGAGCGCAATAGTCATTTATCTGCTATAAGAATAACTTATTTCTCCTACCATAACGATTGGCAAGATTTTGGCGACGAATTTGGCGGAATGTCGCCAACTTGGCGACTTTCTTAATCGCTGCCAAATTACTGAGTTTAAATGATCGTCAAATTTCGATTATTTCTACAACGAAGCCTAATTTTAACTTATGCAGAATGTAACCAAATTAACCTGTAAGGTGAGTTGTATAAGAAATGCTGAAATGTTTTCTAACCTAAAATTATTTAGCTATGAAGCCTGGAATATAGGTGAGTGAAACATTCATTGATTTTTCATAAAGTAGCATATGATTTTATAGCATTGTCTTTTTCGATGAACTTTTAAGCATATAGTTAGAAAGTACTTTTACTTCCATGGTTTTAAGTTTGCAAGTAAAATAAATTATTGTAGCACTGTGATAATTTAAAAAAAAAATCTGATGTGGGCAGCACATGACTTTCCTTATATAATGCAATGAATTTACTACTTTTACAGTAAAAAAAATACATTATTTTTATAGTGGTTATTTATATTCTTTCCAAGATATTGAATTTTCGTCAATGAGTCGTCATTTTCCATGTCGTTATCATCAATGAGTCGTCATTGATTTAGCGTCACTTTTATCCATTTGGCGAGTTTTTCGCTAATTTAGCAACACATTTAAAAGAACTTCCACCAAATTCGTCGCCAAAAATCTTGCCAAGCGTTATGGACGAAGAAATAAGTTATTTTTACAGCAGATAAATGACTATTGGCGTTCAAATACATAAGTATTACTCAAAGTATCTTTTTTCATGAATGGAACGAGCTAGATCCACGAGAATGATGTCTCCCAATTTATCGCATGGTATTACATATGAAAAATGAACATGTTCCTCAAAAGGAAATATTTCTTTTTTATTTTATATGACATTTTGATAATTTTTTTGAAAAATGTGCAATATCTCGAGAATGGTTCATGTTAGTATTCTAAAATTTATGTCAATCGTTTTCTAATGAGAAGTTACATAAGAAATGTCTATTTGCGTATTTTAGTAGCGGTTTTGATTTTTTGACGATTTTTTCAAAATTTCACTCGAAAATTTAGGAGGGTTTTGAACATTCGATTGCGTATCAAAACAATAGGCTTTCAGTATTTACGAATTGCGATTTTTGTACCAAATTTGTTCGAATCGGTCCATTCGTTCGTCAGTTATCGTCTCCACAGGCTCACTGACACACACTCACACACACACACACACACACATACTTTCACTTCACAAATGTTTGATTCGTGATCAGGGATGCTTGAAACGTGCTCCCCCGTCGAAAATTTGAATTCGAATTTTCGACCCCGTCACAATACTTTCCTTATACATTATGTATATAAGGAAAGTAATAACACCGCTGAATGTATCGCATTTTAGAGAAGTTTATATAAAATCGCATTGCATTTGAAAGTGTTTCATAATCATGCCTTTATCACCTTTATGCATGATTGATCATTCTTGTTTAAAACTGTATTCGCTTCTCTTGTTTGTGCACTTGTAATTGTATCTAATTAATTCATAGATATTTCTCTTACTATGTGAACAGTAACATTGCTCACGCTAAATAACTCCTAAGAAAGAGTGACAATGAATTTCTAATTAAAAGGGATTTATAAAATATATACATTTTTTTTAGCCAGAATATTTTAGCGTAGAGTTAAAACAAGAAAGATCAATCATGCATAAAGCATCGATTATGAAACACTTTCCAACTTCAATGTAATTTTATTTAAACATCTCTAAAATGCGATACATTCCTCGGTAATATTTTTAAAATTATCACAATACTACATTAATTTATTATATTTGAAAACTTCATCGAAAACAAATGAACTTCATTCAAATGACGGAATTGAAATATAAATTGCCTGGTTTAAACATCTCTAAAATGCGATACATTCTTCGGTAATATTTTTAAAATTATCATAATACTACAATAATTTATTATATTTGAAAACTTTACCGAAAAAAAAATGAACTTTATTCAAATGACGTCATCGAAATATAAATCGCCTCTATATAAAAGCAGCATTTCATACATTAACATTTTTCCAATCCTTTCATTCATCACAATACTATAATAATTAATTTTATTTAAAAACTTAAAACCATAGAGGTACATGCAATTTAACTCTATGCTTGAAACTTCATCGAAAAAATTGCAAAGATATTTATTATAAAATATATCTCTTTTTCTTTCTGGAGATTATAGCAAGAGTCAGAATTAAATGAATTTGTTTTTCTCCCTATATTAAACAATTTTTATTTAAAAAACTACCAAACATATTTTACTGAAATTTTTTTTTATATATTTCATGTGATAATTTGAATATTTCCTAAAACTTTCGAAGCAATTTGTGAATTTTAAATATGCTTAAAAAATGATTGAAAAATTAGGTCCCGTAGGGTTCAATGTATTTCATTTTTTCAACCCCGGTTCAATCCAAAACTAATTGGGTGATATTATTCATTTATATTCCCGTAGGTCCCACAGACCGTCTTAAAAACATACTAAAATTTCATTTCGATAAAGCTATTTTTACGGCAGTTATCTTGCTAACGGACAGACAGACAGACAGACAGAATGAACAAAGCCATAAACACTTTTCAACTATGTTGTAAAGTGTTAAAAAGTTTAATAATATACAGTTATGCAATGTCTATCTGTTTGTCTGTGTGTCTGTCTGTGCAATGTATGTATCCATTCTAATTCAAAAACTAATGGACAAAATTTCATAAAATTTGGTAGGTAAGTCCTTGTGTGTGACCTTGGTGCTGATTAGTTTTTGGTACGATTCGGGATAGAAGGACCCGACTTTTTAGCGAAATGGCCTAAAATAATTGCTTCTATCCCCTCTAGCTGGAAAACTAATAGATCAAATTTTACAAAATTTGGTAGATAAGTCACTTGTAGATTACTATAGTGCTGATAAGATTTTGCTATATATCGGAAAAAATGAATCTGCCTTTTTCACGAAATGGTCTGCAAAAAGTGACTTTATCCACTCTAGCTAAAAAACTAATCTAACAAATATCACAAAATTTGGTGGATAAGCCATTTAAAACAAGAAAGATTAATCATGCATAAAGCATTGATTATGAAACACTTTCCAACTTCAATGCAATTTCATTTAAACATCTCTAAAATGCGATACATTCCTCGGTAATATTTTAAAAATTATTACAATACTACATTAATTTATTATATTTGAAAACTTAAAACTTCATCGAAAAAAATGAACTTCATTCAAATGACGGCATTGAAATGTAAATTGCCTGGTTTAAACATCTCTAAAATGCGCTACATTCCTCGATAATATTTTTGAAACTATCATACAATAACAATAATTTATTATATTTGAAAACTTCATCGAAAACAATTAAAATTTATTCAAATGACATCATCCAAATATAACACGTCTGGCTCTCTGTATAAAAGCAGCATTTCATTCATAAGCATTTTTCCATTCATTTCATTCATCACGATACTATAATAATTTATTTTATTTAAAAACTTAAAACTATGGAGACACAATTAAACTCTGTGCTTAAAACTTCATCGTAAAAATCGTCCTCTGTAAAATCCTTCTATCTGTAAAATCAATGAATATTTTATTCATATCAGCTATATTGCAGACTCCATGAGCTAAATAATTTTGCGTTAAAGAAATGCAGCAATTCTTATACAACTCATTCTACATATTTTGCTGTTTACATTTTCTATAAGCGAAAAGTGGGCTTCGTTGTAGAAATAATCAAAGTTGGATGATCATTTAAATTCAAATATACTATAATTGCGTTGTTTCAGTATGTAGATGCACAGAATTTAAGCAAAAATAAAGCGGTTTTAGGAAGGATTCCACACTAAATATGAATTAAAAAGAACTTTAAAAATCACGATTTTGACACAAGATGGATGCCATATTTTATTTTGAAGTGGGTCACGTGATCTCTTCATATAATGGTCACGTGATCGCTTCATATTAGAGGTGTAATTATTATTTTAAGTTTTATTTAAAAGAACTACTGAATATATTTTGCTGAAATTTTTTTTATATATTTCACGGGATAATTTGAATATTTCCTAAAACTTTCGAAGCAATTTGTGAATTTTAAATGCGCTTAGAAAATGTTTAAAAAATTAGGTCCCATAGGGTTCAATGTATTTCATTTTATCAACCCGGGTTCAATCCAAAACTAATTGGGTGATATTATTCATTTATATTCCCATAGGTCCCATAGACCGTCTGAGCAACGTACTAAAATTTCATTTTGATCAAGTCATTTTTACGGCAGTTATCGTGCTATCGGACAGACAGACAAACAGACTGACAGACAGACAGACAGACAGACAGAATGAACAAAGTCATAAACACTTTTCAATTTTGTTGTAAAGCGTTAAAAAGTCATAAACACTTTTCAACTTTGTTGTAAAGTGTTAAAAAGTCATAAACACTTTTCAACTTTGTTGTAAAGTGTTAATAACGGACAGACAGACAGACAGAATAAACAAAGTCATAAACACTTTTCAACTTTGTTGTAAAGTGTTAATACCGGACAGACAGACAGACTGACAGACAGACAGACAGACAGACAGAATGAACAAAGTCATAAACACTTTTCAACTTTGTTGTAAAGCGTTAAAAAGTCATAAACACTTTTCAAATTTGTTGTAAAGTGTTAAAAAGTCATAAACACTTTTCAACTTTGTTGTAAAGTGTTAATAACGGACAGACAACAGACAGAATGAACAAAGTCATAAACACTTTTCAACTTTGTTGTAAAGTGTTAAAAATGAATCTTGGCTGTAATCTTGAATTTCACATTTTTTTCTTTCGTTATGAGTGGGTGTTATTCCTGGGAGGTTATTTTTCTAGCAAAAAGTCAGACCCTGAATCAATATAATTGAAGCAGTAGAAATTTGACGTGGACAGCATACAATTTTAAATATCTGATAAGGGCAGTACATGACTTTTCCTGCGGCCTCATATTCACGTTCTCTTTATTTCTTCAATAATTCATTATAAAATTTAATTGCACAAAATAACACCCATAATTATTTAAAATTACACTGAATGTGCACTTTTAATTCAATTTTCTTTCTCATTTGGTATCTGGACTTATTTTCAACTAGCCGCCTTCGGCGACCAGCCTGTTCTCTACCCTTGAAAATTCTGACCGTGGCAAACTCGCTAGCGCCATAACCCCGTAGAGTTAACAAAGTTTGTTTTAGTTTAATGACGTTAAAACTAATAATGAAATTTTAAGATCATAAAATAATGTTCTAGGGGGTGTTCTTGAAAATTGATTTGTAAAGTGAGAAGTTTATGTTCTTAAACGAACAATAATGAAGTAAAATAAATTCTTATCTTGATACGGATAAACCGCTCCAAAGGAACTGCTAACACAACAAAGTGAAAGGTTTGGGTTGAGTTGTAAGAAAAAATAAAGTTTTTAAAAAATTAATAAATGCATTTCAAGCAAATTGAAATTTAAAATGAAAAGAAATTTATTTCGAAAATAATAATTTATTCCAATAAAATAGATGAATAATTTATTCAAGTAAAATGGATGGTTTGTTTTACTTTAATGACGTACATTCATTATTTGGCAGGCACAAATATCGAATGTTCCATTCGATTTCTCTATGCGTATCTGACGCAACCTCGTCAGAACCGTGACGTCAGAACCTCGCCCACCTCCCCTCCACCATAGAAACACCGTGCGTCTGCGCGTGCATGTGGGTGAAAATCGATCCCTGCTTTCGCGGTTTGGCCGAGAAATTGAAAATCACTATTTCCTTAAAATTCGGATCGTGCGGCTACTTTTTCTTATTTCTAGACTAAATTGGGCTTGTAAGAAAGCCTGATCTTTGAGCTTTCTAAAAATGTAAATTATTAGTCGAAGTGGTCGGTACTTTTCCTGGCGCGAAGATTTAAAAACGAAAGTTCGTTTTTTTGAGCCGAAAGTGACTTTTGTTTTAAAATCTTTAAAAAATATTAGAATTTGTTCCTGAGATTTGAAATTGATATATTTTTACTCGCAATTGTCTGTTGTTTCCGGTCGTGTGATTTGTTTTTTTCTACGGCGTCTGGATGGTGGAAAAAAAAGGGGAAAAGGGGAAAAAACGGTCGAAATCGCATAAAACATTAAATAACAACAACAACAAAAAAAATTCAAATTTTAAAAATCGGCTTTCACGTGTCACCTCCCACCCCCTATCTATATAATATATAATATATATCTATATAATAAAAGGCATTGCTTTTTGTTATATAGATAGCGGCGTAAAGAAAATACGAAAAATTTAAAATATCTTGAGAACGGCTAGACCTAGTGTAATGTTGTTAATCTTATTCTTTTCATCATTAAAAATTACGTGTAAAACAAGCATTTAATTGATATATTTGAGCATGCATAGTTTCATATTTTAGATTTTGACGATTTTTGAGGGCCATTATGCAAAAAAAGACAGATCATTTTTTCCCGAAACGTACCAAAATCTAATCAGCACCAGAGTAACGCACAAGTGACGCATCTACTCGATTTTGTAACATTTGATCTATTAGTGTCTCAGCTAGAGTGGGGTACAGGCAATTTTTGCGGGCCATTTCGCAAAAAAAGGCGGGTTCTTTTATCCCGAATCGTACCTAAAACTAATCAGCACAGGGGTCATCTACAAGTGACTTATCTACCAAATTTTATGAAATTGGGTCCATTAATTTTTGAGTTAGAGTGGATACATACATTATACAGACAGACAGACACACACACAGAAGTCAGGCTAAAAATGGCTTTTTCGTATTTTAGAGGTTCCAAAGCATGTAGATCCGTCGAAAACTCGAGTTGCGATTTTCGGTATGATTCCAATACTTTCCCTATAGATTTCCATGCAGGGAAAGTAAAAGCAGATTTGTCCCATAATAAATAAATTAAATGAATGGTTTGACACTAAACTATTTCCATTTGCCTTTTGTGTGTGATGAGTGGTAAAAGAAATAGAACTTTGCATTATTATAGGGTCATTATTAAAAGTGAAGTATTTCCTTGTCAGAAACCCATTTGTTCTCAAAATCTTCGAATTTTGCTTTCAAAAGGTACTCTATATTTATGAGAGGATATTTTTTCTTTTACGATACTCGGCATGTCTTCTAACCGATACTTTTGAAACTTTATTTTGATTTTTACTTTCCTTATATACATAATGTATAAGGAAAGTATTGTGACGGGGTCGAAAATTCGAATTCGAGTTTTCGACGGGAGAGCACGTTTCAAGCATCCCTGATCAAGAATCAAACATTTTTGAAGTGATGTCTGTGTGTGTGTGTGTGTGTGTGAAAGTATGTGTGTGTGTGTGTGTGTGTGTGTGTGTGTGTGTCAGTGAGTCTGTGGAGACGATAACTGACGAACGAATGGACCGATTCGAACGAAATTTAATACAAAAATTACAATCCATAAACACTGGAAGCCTATTGTTTTTATACGCAATCGAATGTACAGAACCCCCCCTAAATTTTCGAGTGAAATTTTGAAAAAATCGTCAAAAAATCAAAACCTTTAATAAAGTTAAGCAAATAGACATTTCTTATGTAATTTTTCATTAGAAAACGATTGACATAAATTTTAGAACACTAACATGAACCGTTTTGGAGATATTGCACATTTTCCAAAAAAATTATCAAAAACTCATATAAAATAAAAAAAAATATTTCCTATTGAGAAACTTGTTCACTTTTCATATGTAATACCATGCGATAAATTGGGTGACATCATTTTCGTGGATCTAGCTCGTTCCATTCATGAAAAAAAGCACTTTGAGTACTACTTTTGTATTTGAGCGCCAATAGTCATTTATCTGCTATAAGAATAACTTATTTCTCCTTCCATAATATTTGGCGAGATTTTGGCGACGAATTTAGCGGAATGTCGCCAACTTGGCGACTTTTTAAATGTCGCCAAATTAGCGAAAATCTCGCCAAATGGTTAAAAATGACGCTAAATCAATGAAAATGACGACTAATTGACAAACATTCAATATCTTGAAAAGAATATAAATATCTACTATAAGAATAAGCTATTTTTTGCTGTAAAGGTAGTAAATTCATTGAATTATATAAGGAAAGTCATGTGCTGCCCACATCAGATTTTTTTTTTAAATACAGACACTTTTGAAAAGTGTTCTAGTTATTCTCGAAATCGAGAGGAATTCGAAAGATATGCATATGGATAATGCTGCATCCTTCGAGTTATAAAATATTCACATCTAACGTATTAAACACGAGCTGATTATCAACATTTCCTGATCAATATGATGTACATCTATTGCAATCTTTTTACTTTCCCTGCAATACATGGAAATGTATAGGGGAAGTATTGGAATCATACCGAAAACAGCAAGAGTTTTCGACGGATCTACACGTTTCAGGACCTCCAGAATACGATAAAGCCATTTTTAGCGTGACGTCTGTGTGTGTCTGTCTGTCTGTCTGTGTGTCTGTCTGTCTGTGCAGATTTTGTATCCACTCTAACTAAAAAACTAATAGACCGAATTTCATAAAATTTGGTAGGTTATTAACTTGGGGGCGAATCTGGTGCTGATTAGTTTTGGGTGCGATTCGGGATAAAAAAAACCCGCCTTTTTTCGTGAAATGGCCCGCAAAAGCCTGTATCCACTCTAGCTGAGAAACTAATGGACCGAATTTCACAAAATTCGGTAGATAAGTCGCTTGTGGATTACCCTGGTGCTGATCAGATTTTGGTACGATTCGGAAGAAAATTATCTGACTTTTTTTTGCAAAATGGCCCGCAAAAATCTTCAAAATCTAAAATAAAAAACTTCGTATGCTCAAATATATCCATAAAATGCTTGTTTTATACGTAATTTTTATCGAAGAAAAGAATAAGACCCAACCCATTACACTAGGATAAGCCGTTCTCGAGATAGTTTAGTTTTTTGGTGTTTTTGTTAAGCCAACTTTGAAAATAAGTTCAGTTACCAAATGAGAACGAAAATTGAATTAAGAGTGAATTAAATTGAATTAAAATAAAGAGACCGTGAATATAAGTTTGCAGGGAAAGTCATGTGCTGTCTGTCCACATCAGATTTTTATTTTTGGTGTTTGTCTAAGTTTGTCTAAGTAAAAATTACAAATCACTATAAGTAAAAAATTACAAATAGTGACTTAATTGTAAGTATTTAGAAACTGTTAAAAATGCCACTGACAAAATATTGAAAATCATTATTTTTTAGAAGTCTAAACATTTTAGACATTTTATGATGAAATTATTCAACGTATTAAATTTTAATTAAGAATTATTACTGTGCCAAGAATTATTGTACTGTAAATGAGCGAATCTGGCAAAGAAAAAATATTTTAAATATTTATTTGTAATATTTAAAATATATTTTCTAATATATTTTAAATATTGTATTCTCTCTTGTAATCTCTATATAATCTCTATTTGTAATATTTAAAGCTATGAAGTTAAACACCCCTTTCATGCTGAAGTAAACCATTTTAAAGTTAAACATATTTTTTTTTTGTTGAATTTTTGGAAGGGTGGATCTTTTAAAATATTTAATAATATATTACCCATATAAAATATTTATATGAGTATAAAAGAGAATGACATTTATGTTCATAATTTACATATTTCAAAGTTTGTCGTTGTTTCTAAATGAAATTGTTTTAATAAGGTATTGATAAGATATTGATAAGGTGGTTTTTAAAAAGGTCGGTATGCAAAATACAAACTGTGTTGGCCGTATACAAGTTTATCTCTTAGCAGTTTCTGTTTCATTTCTAAGAAAGCTTCATAGTATATCGATTTTCAATTTATACATTTCTCCCAAAATGAAATATATTATAATTATTTTATCATAAAGTTTGATATGGGTCATTTTCTGTAAAAGAGAGTTTTACATGTTCCAGGTGTTTTAATAAAAATTTGCATGATTTGGGACTGATTTTTGACATTGATCAGTTTTACTATGTTGTAATTCATATTTTTTACAAATTAGCTTAAAAACAATTTATATTTTTAATATTTAAAAAAATTAGTTTTTCTTTAAATGTCATTCCCCTGTGTGTCTCAATAGCTAAATAATAAAATCACAACTTTCATTAACAAGCCTTCATTTTCTAGTTTTCTTTTAACTTGATTTTTACTTTCCTTATATATACATAATGTATAAGGAAAGTATTGTGACGGGGTCGAAAATTCGAATTCGAGTCTTCGACGGGAGAGCACGTTTCAAACATCCCTGAACACGAATCGAACATTTTTGAGGTGATGTCTGTGTGTGTGTGTGTGTGTGTGTGTGTGTGTGTAGAACCGATAACTGACGAACGAATGGATAGATTCGAACGAAATTTGGTACAAAAATTACAATCCGTAAGTACTGGAAGCCTATTGTTTTTATACGCAATCGAATATTCAAAACCCCTCTAAATATTCGAGTGAAATTTTGAAAAAATCGTCAAAAAATCAAAACCTCTAATAAAGTTACGCAAATAGACATCTCTTATGTAATTTTTCATTAGAAAACATTTGACATAAATTTTAGAACGCTAACATAAACCGCTCGCGAGATATTGCACATTTTTCAAAAAAATTATCAAAAAGTCATAAAATAAAAACAAAATATTTCTCATTGAGAAACATGTTCTCTTCTCATATGCAGTACCATCTGATAAATTTGGTGACATCATTCTCGTGGATCTAGCTCGTTCCGTTCATGAAAAAAGATACTTTGAGTAATTCTTTTGTATTTGAACGCGAATAGTCATTTATCTGCTGCAAGAATAACTTATTTCTCCGTCCAAACGCTTGGCGAGATTTTGACGATGAATTTGGTGGAATGTCGCCAATTTGGCGCCTTTTTTAATTGTTGCAAAATTAACGAAAAACTCGCCAAATGGATAAAAATGACGCCAAATCAATGAAAATGACGACCCATTGACGAAAATTCAATGTCTTGAAAAGAATATAAATATCTACTATAAAATTAATCTATTTTTTTTTACTGTAAAAGTAGTAAATTTATTGCATTATATAAGGAAAGTCATGTACTGCCCACATCAGATTTTTATATTAAATTAGACAATTTTAAATAAAAACAGTAAGAATCCGCTATGCATTAGAGCAATATTTTAAATTAATTCATTACAATTGTCCCCTAGCTTTCTTGTCATTGACCTGTCTTTAAATTTGAACACCTCATTCTGTACATAGTTGACAACACAGTATAATTAAAGTATTATTCTTTTTTACTAAAGTCCATATACACCATTTCATAAGTTCGACTATGTTCTACCTATCATTCTGTGCTGGGATATATTATAAAACTGAACAATTTTGGGTAAGAATTTTAATTTCTTGTCATTAACCTGTTTTTACTTATTCTCAGAATAAAAAAGCAAATATTTTTTTTAACATATATGTGTTTCTAGTTAGCGTAACAAACTGAACATCAAGTTAGACTTAAATGCAGATAAAATTCACAGACTCAGAAAGTAAAATCACATGATTTATCATTCCCCTGTCGTCATTTACCTGTCTTCTTGTTAGACAAGGAAATGACATTAGAACAGATGAATTACATTTAAACTAGATTTTCTTTTTGAAATTTAAAACAAATACGAAGTTAGTTCTAAATATAAGATTGCAATTAAAGTAATACAATTTTTTTTATTTTTCTGATGATATATACACATACTAACAAAGCGGTTGCCTATATTAAGTGTCGTTCCCCTGTCATACTGTCATTTACTTGTCTTGAAAATAAAACTTTGCATTTTCTATTTAATTTCCCCAAAGTAATCGCTGCTACTTTTTTTTTTTTAGTTTAAACCATCCATGTTAAAGTATAATGCAGAAAACAGGTTGAAAAATAAAATAAAAATATTGTAAGAAGAAAGATGAAAAGCCCGTTTAGTGAAAATGATCCATATATCAGCAGCAAACCAATATAGACATACATTATATAGAAGCACGTGACCTAATTGCCTATATTATCCTTGCATTATTTCTTTTACATGACGTTCGACTTCAAATTCTTTAATACGGATATACTTTAATACGGATGTACTTTACTATTGTATGTACTTTACTATTACTACGGATATACTTTACGTTTAATACGGATGTACTTTAATATGGAAAATTTGCATTTTCTATTTAATTTCCCCAAAATGATCGTTGCTACTGTTTTTCTTCTAAGTTTAAACCACCCATGTTAAAATATAATGCACAAAATAGATTGAAAAATCTGATGTGGGCAGCACATGACTTTCCCTTCAGACATAAATTCATATTTTCTTTATTTCTTTAATAATTCATTAGACTGATATTAAAGGCACTAAATAACATTAAATTTGCATTTATTCTTCAATTTTGTTTTTATTTGATAATTGGACATTTTCTCGATAGCGGAATAACAAAAATGCAAGAAATCTCAAATATCTTGAGAACAGTTAGTCCTAAAGTATAATGGAATGTGTTAAATTATTTTCTTCGTCAAAAATTGCGTATAAAATAAGAATTTAATTGATACATTTCAGCATCCGTAGTCCTTTTTTTTTCTTTTAGATTTTGGCGATTTTTGCGGGCCATTTGGTAAAAAAGGCACGTTGTTATTTACCGAATCCTACCAAAATCGAATCAGCACCAGAGTGTTCCACAAGTAACTTATCTACTAAATATTGTGCAATTTGGTCAATTAGCATTTTAGCTAGTGTGGATATATGAAATTTTTGAGGGCCATTTCGTAAAAAAAGGCGGGTTCCTCTTTTCCGAATCGTACCAAATTTTAATCAGCACCAGAGTATCTAACAAGTAACTTATCTACCAAATTTTGTGAAATTTGGTAAATTAGTGTTTTAGCTAGAGAGGATAAATGAAATTTCTAAGGGCCATTTCGCAAAAAAAGGCGGGTTCTGTTTTTACAAATCGTACCAAAAACTAATCAGCACCAGGGTCACATCCAAGTGTGACTTACCCACCACATTTTATGAAATTCGGTCCATTAGTTTTTGAGTTAGAGTGGATACATACATTGCACAGACACTCAGACAGACACACAGAGAGAAACACAGACAGACAGACAGACACACACACAGACGTCACGCTAAAAATAGTTTTTTCGTATTCCAGAGGTCTCGAAAAGTGTGATCCGTCGAAAACTCGAGTTGCAATTTTCGACATGATTCCAATACTTTCCCTATACATTACCATGTATGGCAGGGAAAGTAAAAATTATGTATTGTAACAAGAAAGATGAAAATGCCGTTTAGAAAAAATGACCCATATATCACGTAAAAGAAATACAGATCCTCATTAAAGCAAAATAAAATATATCTTTTACTTGAAAAACAAAACAAAACAAGAACAACTCAACTCGATGAATAATATGTTCTCCATTAGCATACTTGTCTTTTTTCCGCCCTATATGCTGAAAAAAAAAATGTTACCCCCTCATCCCAAAAAGATACTAAGTTATGTGCATATCATAAAGGAATAGAAGGGGAGGAGATTCGTACAGCAGATTTGGGTTCTCGTCCGCTTTTTTTAAATGTAATTTCCTCCGAATTTTTTTTTTTTCTAAAGGTACTCTTTATTTTTAAATCACCGTATTTGCTCTAATTGTTTTTATCTTTCAAACGGCAGTTACTGAAAATAACCAGTTCTGTAATTTTATACTGATTTTCATCCCAGTGTCGCGATGTGCTAAATTTAGAGAATTTAAAAACAACACTTCGTTAAAGAGATTATAGTTCTAAATAGTTTAAATAAATTATTTTTTATTTATTTGAAACGCTTTCATTGTCGACTTTTAAAATTTTTGTGTTCCGTCATGGCATTTCTGAATGGGTTTTTGCACAGTGCAATAAAGCCCAGGCCGCCCATTTCGCTGCTCCCTGACTTCGGACGAGTCTGTCGGCCTGGGCAATTGACAGTGCAATAAAGCTTTCAGATTGTAAGCATCTTTATGTAACATTTTAAAATGTTAACGTTAGACTTCGAACAAAAGACATTTCTGTTATAAGCATTTAAAAGTAAGAATTCGTATACTGTGAAGAATCCTCTCTTTTTGCTTAAAATTTAAAGGAATAACTTTTAATGTTTAAGAACCTTTAAATTGTTTTTAATAATAAAATGCAAAATGTATTGTGCAGGCCTTTAGAGGGGTGATTATAAAGTTAAACGTCGAAGTTTGAAATCATTTAAAATTAAAAAAATCTAAATTAAAAATTTGAAAAACATTCCTTTAAATATTACGTAGTATTATACTAAGGTGTATGTACTTTGGGTATCAAGCTCGCTCTCAAATCGTATATATTTTGTTCTTTTCATTTTGCTTCAAGCGTCTATGGATGTTTAGCGAGACAATAGAGAGACATATCACTGAAAACTAGTGTCAAATTAATTGAAGTGACCTGTAGCGATTGTTCATAAAGCAGTATTAAATGCCTTGAGGTGGAGATGTCTTTAGCTCAACGCTATCATACTGGCCTACCATGCTTTGGTCCCGGGATCAAACCACGGCACTGCCAAGTTGGTGAAATCATATTCTCGCTACATTGGTGACCTTGGATAAGAGCGCAAAATATCCTTCGCTCAGTTATTTTGCTTCCCAAGTATTATACAGGGTGTCCTAAAAAGATTGAAATCCGCTTTAATTCTTTACGTGTTGGAGATAAGTGGGCAATGTAAATTGCAAAAGTGTTGAAAGTAAGATAGGAAATAAGACTACGTTAATGATATAGTCCTCCCATTCCTTTTCGAAAAGTTACACTTTTTAAATTTTTACACGACATCCCTTAGACAAATTGGTTCAATCAGAAAATTTTTACTTTTAATGCAACAAGATCATTAAAAACCGCATATCTGTATCTTTAAAATCAACTGAATTATGATAAAGGAAAAAATCTGACTTATGTCACTTTTCCGTACCATGTGAAAGGCTGTTTCATCAGTGAAAATAGGGATCATAAACAAATTGACGGTGAAAATTGTTTAGATCAAAAATACGTTAATATGTGTCAAAGTTTTTTATCGCAAATGCATCTAAATAAAACATTACACAGACAGAGATCATATAAAGCAGTGGTACTCACTAAGCGGTTGGGTATCTTATGTATTATCATCCAGTTTTATCTTTTTTGTGATATGTCACAAATTTATATTTCTAATTTGATATAGGGTCCCCATTCACAATGTTTAATTTTCAGTAATATATAACTCGCTCAATTTTAAAGATACAGATATGCGGTTTTTTTAATGATCTAGTTGCATTAAAAATAAAAAAAATTCTAATTGACCAGCTTTGTCTAAGGGGGTCGTATAAAAATTTAAAAAATATTAACTTTTTGAAAATGAATGGGAGCACTATTTCATTAACACAGTCTTATTTCCTACCTTACTTTCAACATTTTTGCAATTTACATTGACCACTTATCTCTAACAGGTAAAGAATTAAAGCGGGTATCAATCTTTTTGGGACACCCTGTATATGAATTTCATAAATGTACTTTCTGTACTTCCCATGAGATGGCCACCACAATTTCTCGATCTTCCCAGATATTCTCTGAAGTCGACTCACCGTACGTCATCAGGCCTTGTGACTCACTTCAAGGTTGCTTGTAACAACTCCTTCACTTCAACAGTTAGGTGCTCGCCGCCTCATCTGCAACCCAGTGACAATTTCGTTCAGTTTCGACGAAACTCACTGGGAGGGAGAGTAATGTAGCTAGAACGTGAAATGACCAGCTTAGCAGTGCCGTTGTTTAATCTCTGGGCAAAAGCGTGGTAGGCCAGTATAATAGCATTGAGCTAAAGACGTCTTCAGCTCAAGGCACTTAATACTGTCTTATATGAGCATTCGCTACAAACCCTTTCAATGACCAGCAGTACCGGGAATTTTTTCCTGTGAATAGAATCATTTTAAACGTCAGGATTTTACGTTTCGATTTTTATTTACTTCGGGTTTGTTGGGCTGCCATGTTTAGCACTGAAGAAAGGAATCCGACGAATTCTCGAAAATGTTCAACAGGATATCGAAAACCGTTTCCGAAGTGGGCCAATGAGATTTCTTTCAATAGAATTGATTCTAATGCCCAGCATTATACTACAAACAACTAAGATACTCTTGTGAGGATACCATTATTAACACTTTACAACAAAGTTGAAAAGTGTTTATGACTTTGTTCATTCTGTCTGTCTGTCCGTTAGCACGATAACTGACGTAAAAATGACTTAATCAAAATGAAATTTTAGTATGTTGTTCAGACGGTCAGTAGGACCTATGGGAATATAAATGAATAATATCACACAATTAGTTTTGGATTGAACCCGGGTTGAAAAAATGAAATACATTGAGCCCTATGGGACCTAATTTTTCTAACATTTTTTAAGCGGATTTAAAATTCACAAATTGCTTCGAAAATTTTAGGTAATAGTCAAATTGTTCCATAAAATATATAAAAAAAAATTCAGCTAAATATATTCAGTAGTTTTTTAAATAAAAATTAAAATAATAATTACACATCTTATATGAAACGATCACGTGACCATCATATGAAACGATCACATGACCCACTTCAAAATGAGATATGGCATCCATCTTGTTTCAAATTCGTGATTTTTTAAAGTTCTTTTTAATTCATATTGAGTGTTGTATCCTTCCTAAAACTACTTTATTTCTGCTTAAATTCTGTGCATTTACATACTAAAACAACACAATGACAATATATTTGAGTTTAAATTCTCATTCAAATTTGATTATTTCTACAATTAAGCCTATTTTTCACCTATGTAAAATGTAAACAGCAAAATATGTAGAATGAGTTGTATTAGAATTACTGTATTTCTTTAACACCAAATAATTCAGTCCATGGAGTCTGCATGGCTGATATGAATGAAATATTAATTGATTTTATAAACAGAAGGACGATATTTTTCGATGAAGTTTTAAGCATAAAGTTTATGAATTGTAGCGCCATGGTCTTAATTTTTAAATAAAATAAATTATTATAGTATTGTGATGAATGAAATGGAGAAAGTTATGAATGAAATCCTGCTTTTATAGAGAGATCCAGCCGTGTTATTTTTTCTATGACGTCATTTGAATTAATTTCAGTTGTTTTCGATGAAGTTTTCAAATATAATAAATTATCGTAGTATTATGATAGATTTAAAAATATTACCGCGGAATGTATTGCATTTTAGAGATATTTAAACCACGCAATTTATATTTCAATGCCGTCTTTTGAATGAAGTTCATTTTTTTCAATGAAGGTTTAAGTTTTCAAATATAATAAATCAATGTAGTATCGTGATAAGTTTTAAAATATTACCGAGGAATGTATTGCATTTTCGACTTTTTAAAATAAAATTGCATTGAAGTTGGAAAGTGTTTCATAATCAATGCTTTAAGCATGATTGATCTTTCTTGTTTATTATCATTTTATTCTAATTCTACTTTTCCTGTTTTTAATTTATGTCCTAAACTTCTCAACTTTCATTCCGAAGATTCGCATACTCACGATTGGCCAGATCTATAAGAAGGGCAGATTTTAGAATGACGGCTCTGCCATTCTGCCGAGTTCGTCCATGTGTGTGTGTTCTGATCGTCAATAGAAGGTAGCATGGAGAGTTATAGTCTGCAATCTTGTGAGTATAGATATTGTTTCGTAGTTTGATCATCATAGGTTCACATTAAAATTCAGTTTAGTAATAAGTTAGGTTTGAAGTTTATTATAGATTAGTATGTCTCGGGCAGAATTTGTAATGATAGCGTGTTAAATACTCTGTATATAGATTGTAATATATACAGGGTGTCCCAAAAACATTGACCTCGGCTTTTATTCCTTAAATATTGATCTTAGACATATATAATAAATTACAAAGTTGTGTAAAAAAAAGTACAGAATTTTATGAAATCGATAAAAATTTTCAGGAGATTAAATTTGAAGAAATACAAAATTTAAATTTTTAAACGGCCCTCGTACAAAAACATTTCCAATGAGTAAAATGTGGCCCATACACTAATAAGGTGATGTACAAAATTTCGGCATTTTATCATAAAAAGTCCCAGAGATATGTTCCAGCCGACGCTCTACCGTTGAGCTACTGGGACGAAACTGCAAGTTCTTATCGTCGAAGTGGACTTTGCATATGTACAACATCGACTAGCTAAATGCCCACCATTATGACCTTGAACTTCCAGAAGAGGGCAAGCGCCCCCTACCCTATGGGCGTATATGCGTTCATGTATTGGCTATGTCATTACTTTTAGTGTATATTTAAACTAGCTTCAGTCTATATAAAATATTCAGGTGGGGAGGATGAATACAACTATCTAAGGTATTCACTAAACGATTGTAATACACAGTTAAGTATTTAAATATGAATATTATTGGTAATGAGTTACAATTATAAGTTATTACCCCAAATTGTAAAAATATTCGTAAAACAGTTTAAAAACAGTCACCTTTTCAGACAAGAATGCACCCATTGCAGCAGAGATGAAAGAAAATACCTCATCATTTTGTTTATTCAATCAACCCAAGAGAAGAAGAAACAGAAAAAAGAACTAATTTTATGCGTGGAGAAAATGCATTTCAATTTACCTAATTGAATCATTTAAGATATGCTTTATTACCAAGTCAAACAAATCCACTGTTTATGAAAATAAAATAATTCCCAGAGAATTATCCGGGAAAAGACGGAATGATTCGGTTTATTTATTATCTTAACATTCTATTCAACTCAATATCGTCTGGCATTTATTTTCCGCTGCAGAAATTACGCATTCATTGTCATCTCATTTCCTGTGTACACAACTAAACGTATCCCGAGAGATTCTGCTTATTTTGCCCCAACGAAAATGATTAACTAATATATAATTCAAATATATGAATAGGAGCTTAGTCGATTTGGATATGTGTGAGGATTCTATTATTTATTATAAGTTTATTCTAATTCTACTTTTTCCTAATTTTATTTTATGTCTTCTCAACTTTCATTCCGAAGAATCGCATATTCATGACTGGCCAGATCTATAAAATGGCAGACTTTAGAATGACGGCTCTGCCATTATGCCGAGTTCGTGCGCGTGTGGATGTTCTGATTTTCCATGGAACGTAGCATCGAGAGTTATAGCCTACGATCTTGTGAGTATATACAGGGTGTTCGTAAACTGCTTTGACAAAATAAGAGGGTGACAGTACCCCCATCTAGACGAACAATATTTACTATGGACCCTAGGATCGCATTTCACTCTGAGTGTCAGAAAAGCGTAAAGTTAAAGTTGAACTTTCAACAGTGGAAATAAGGAGAATTAACTTAATAAGTTGCACAATCCCATTTATTTACATCAGAGAAAGACTCAAAGTAGATGCTCAAAGTGACTGCCAAGGGTGAGAGTGCCGTTGCACAATGCACACCGGCATATGAACGACTGGAGCACCCTCTCGAAGACACCTGGTGTCGTGTTTATTCTGTCCGCTGCAACAACGATTCTCGCTACGAGAATTTCTACGGAGTCCACAGGCGTCTCGTGCACCAATGATTTTATGTGCCCCCAGAAGAAGAAATCCAGTGGGTTCTGTGAGCGTGGAGGCCAAGCCACAGATCCACTACGTCCAATCAGTCAATCAGCTGCAACTGTCGCTGCTGCTTATTGTAACTGGAAATTTGCATACAGTACATGCTTGACGGTGATGTTCTGGAGATGTGATACTTTTCCAGCACGACAGCTATGCCGTCCGAAGTGGCGGCTTGTGCTTTTTGGACGTGTTTCGAAGTTACTCTTTTCTGACACTCAGCGTGGAATGCGACCCTAGGTTCCATAGTAAATATTGTTCGCCTTGATGGGTACTATCACTCTTTTTATTTTGTCAAAACAGTTTACGAACACCCTGTATATTGCGTCGTAGTTTGATCATCATAGGTTCAGATTAAAAGTAAGTTTAGTAATAAGTTACGGTTGAAATTCATTGCAGATTAGTATGTCCCGAGTGGAATTTGTACTGCTAGAATTGTAAATAATTTGTATATAGAATTGTATTCATAATATGTGTTTTGAGTTCCCAACGAAGTTAGTTGTAAACAAATTTGTTTATTTCTTAAATGTCGTGATTGTTTCGTCGAACTCTAGTCATTAGGTCAATTGAAGTTTTATAGTAGATTGAAATCAATTTAGGAGTCAACACAAAAGTCATGATCTTGGGTGGTTGAAGTAGAAAGCTTCTTTATATATGTCTCTATTAAATAAGACAACCCATTTCAAGGGATGATTTATTTCATAGAGGGGGTTTTCAATGGCTCTTGCGAATGCTTTCAAAGTACACGAACAATGCTCAGTGAAGAATTTTATTTTTCTGCAACCGTTGATCGTATAATATTTCAAATTCCAGTCACTCTCATCTTCAGAGGTAGCCATGGTCACAGCATCAGCCATTGCAGAAAGTGCAGTGGTGCGTGCTGTGTTTGACGAAGTTTTTATTTTTGCAAAAATAAAAGGTAGATTTAAAAATATTGACATGTTACATCTTTGACGAAAAAGTTATGCTATGTTTTATTTTTCGAAAAATGTTCGATCCGGGATCAGGGATGCTTGAAGCTTGCTCTCCCGTCGAAAACTCGAATTCGAATTTTCTGCTCCGTCACAATACTTTCATTATACATTTTACTATGTATATAAGGAAAGTAATAAGCGTAACTATTTGAAAACATTTACAGCAATTATTTGTTTGTTGCAGTTTCATAGAAATTAGGTTTCTCTGCAGAAAAAGTCATTTCACCAGAAAACGATTTTTACAGGAAGATGAAAGGTGTGCTACCACACGTAAAGGTACGTATGCACTACGAACAAATCGCCATCTAAATGCTTTTAACTGTTTTAAGTTTCTGTCTGCCAATCTGCAGTGATTAACAATCGCAGCACGATCTTGCACAAATACGGTTTAAATCAAGTTTTTACTTATCCTGCAATACAATAAATGTACAGGTAATGTACATGGAAAGTATTGGAATCATGTCGAAAATCGCAATTCGAGTTTTTGGCTGAACTATACGTTTCGATACCTCTAGAATACGAAAAAACTATTTTTAGCGTGACTTCTGTCTGCGTGTCTGTCAGTGCAATGTATGCATCCCCTCTAACGCAAAAACTAATTCACCAAATTTCATAAAATTTGGTAAGTCAGATGTGGGTGACCCTGGTGCTGATTAGGTTTTGATACGATTCGGAATGGAAGAACCCGTCTTTTTGAAAAAGAAGGCGGGTTCTGAAAAATTGCTTGTATCCACTTTAGCTGAAAAACTAATGGATCAAATTTTACAAAATTGGGTAGATAAGTCACATGTGAGTTATCCTAGTGCTGATTAGATTTTGGTATGATTCGGGAAAATATAACCTGCCTTTTTTTGCGAAATGCCACCCCCCCCCCCAAAAAAAAATCGTCAAAATCCAAAATAAAAAACTATGTATTCTCAAATATATCGATTAAATGATTGTTTTATACGTAAATTTTAACGGTACAAAAATAAGACCAACCCCATTACACTAGAGTTAGCCGTTCTCGAAATATTTTAGTTTTTACGCATTTTCGCATTTATGTCATCTTTGAAAATAAGTCCAGTTATCAAATGAGAACAATAATTGAATTAAAAGTGAATTAAATTGAATTAAAATAAAGAGAATGTGTCTATAGGGAAAGTCATGTGCTGCCGACATTAGATTCTTACATTCCTCGCAATATATGGTAATGTGTAGGGAAAGTATTGGAACCATATCGGGAATCGCAACTCCAGTTTTCGACCCTGATCTACACGTTTTGGGACATTTAGAATACGAAAAAACTATTTTTAGCTTGACGTCTGGGTGTGAGTGCGTGCGACTGTGTGTGTGTGTGTGTGTTTGTGTGTGTGTTTGTGTGTGTGTGTGTGTGTGTGCCTGTATGTCTGTGTAATGCATGTATACACTCTAACTCAAAAATTGGAGGATCAAATTTCATAAAATTTGGTAGGTAAGTCACATGTCACACGTGTGTGACCCTGGCGCAGATTAGATTTTGGTACGAATCGGAATAATACAACCCGTCTGTTTTTGCGAAATGGACTGCAAAAATTCCTGCATCCACTCTAGCTGAAAAACTAATTGACCAAATTTTACAAAATTTGATAAATGAATCACTTGTGGGACACCCTGGTGCTGATTAGATTTCGGTACGATTTGAAAATGTAGAACCTGCCTTTTTTTTACGAAATGGCCCTTAAAGTTCGCGAAAATCTAAAATTAAAGATTACGTGTACTCAAATGTGTCAATTAAATGTGTGTTCTATGCGCAATTTTTAATGAGTAAACAAATAATACCTACTTTATTACTCTAGGACTGACCGTTCTCGAGATATTTGAGATTTCTTGCATTTTTGTTGCGCCGTATTTGAAAAAAATTTCAGTCACCAAATAAAAAAAATCTGATGTGAGCAGCACATGACTTTCCCTGCAGACTTATATTAACGTTCTCTTTATTTTAATCAAATTTATTTCACTTTTAATTCAATTTTCGTTCTCATTCGATAACCGGACTTATTTTCAAAGGTGGCGTAGGGAAAGTACGAAAAACTAAAATATCTGGAGAACGGCTAGTCCTAGTGTAATGGGGTTGGTCTTATTCTTTTCATCGTTAAAAATTACGTATTAAACCAGCATTTAATGGATATATTTGAGTATACCCAGTTTTTTATTTTAGATTTTGGCAATTTTTGCGGGTCATTTTGCAAAAAACAGCTGGTTATTTTTTTCTGAATCATACCAAAATCTAATCAGCACCAGGGTGACCTATGCATAACTCATCTACCGAATTTTGTGAAATTCGGTCCATTAGTTTTTCAGCTACAGTGGATACAAGCTTTTGCGGGCCATTTCACAAAAAAGGCGGGTTCTTTTATTCTGAATCGTACCCAAAACTAATCAGCACCAGCCCCGCCCACAAGTGACTTACCTACAAAATTTTGTGAAATTCGGTCTATTAGTTTTTTAGTTAGAGTGGATACAATATCTGCACAGACAGACAGACACACAGACACACAGACAGACACACACACAGACGTCACGCTAAAAATGGTTTTTTCGTATTCTAGAGGTCTTGAAACGTGTAGATCCGTCGAAAACTCGAGTTGTGATTTTCGGCATGATTCCAATACTTTCCCTATACATTACCATGTATTGCAGGGAAAGTAACAATAATTGAATTAAGCTAATTCAGTGTTATTTTGTGCAATTAAACTCAATTTAATGAATTATTAAAGAAATAAAGAGAGAACGAAATTGAGTGTGCAGGGAAAGTTATGTGCTGCTCACATCAGATTTTTCAACTTGCAATGATGGTAAATGTCATCAGGGCTTTATTAAAGGCACGCCCACAAGGAATTAAGCTTGGAACGTATAGGGTCCTACTCTGATGAAGACCCCAAATTTTCTATAGACGTTGAAACACCTCACCGGTTTGACAATATCAATATTGAAATCACTGGGGAGCCTATCAGAAATAAATTCCAGGGTATTCCTGGAAAATTGAACATAAGATAGACCCAACCCAAGCCTGCTAGCTAGCTTTGGGCATTTATATTCCCATTGATCACGAAAATTCTGCCCATACATCTTGGTGTCATACAATCCCAGATCATAACACTGACTGTGTATTTCACGGTAGGTGTAATGCAATCAGGATGCAAATCTTGATTGCATTACACCTACCGTGATTCTTCTCCTTACATATTTTACGCAATCACTAACAAACAGGAAGATTTTGGTCTTATCACTCCAAATTACACTGTCCATTTTTCTGTTATCCAGTTAACATGGGTTTTAGCCCAGTTTAATCTATTCAACCTGTGTTTGAGAGATAAAAATGGCTTTTTTGTGGAATTCTAGCATTTTGACCAAATGCATGTAGTCTGCGCCGAGCAGTCCTTGCACTCAAATTCATATTGCATTGCGCCATTTCGCCTTGTATACACCGAGATGGTGTTCTTCTGTCACCTAGGCACAGTCTCTTAATTCTTCGATCATCACTTGCTGTTGTGCATCTTTTCCTGCCTTTATCAGTCTGGTTTTGTAGTGACTGACTCTCCTTATATATCTTCAAAAGTTTAGAAATGCCACCTTTGGTTAAGTTTACCCCGATATTTCTTTTAATTTATTCATAACTGTAGCCTTGTTCACTTAATAGTAGTACTATTTTACATCGATTTCTATATGACCAGTCAACTCTGGGTCATTTCTTTAATTTTATTACGTTTTTCAAGCTCACTAAATCAAATAACACAAAAAAACCCCAACCAACTTGATAGCAATCACATAACACACTGATAAATGTCCTGTGACCTGTTGGCTCATTGCCAAAACAAGATGACACCTGATTGGTTCTCTAAACACTCAAGCTCATTGGCTACATTCAAATGAAGGAAAGCTACTCTATATAAACCTAAGCAAGTCATGCTTCTTTTTTATGATTATTTAGCTATAACTTTTGATAAAATACAGATAATTGAACAATTATTATTGCATTACAATCTTGATTAAATTATCTTTCCATTGCTATATAATGTTATGGTATTGGTATAAAAGAAGGGGGTCTTATGAGCCATCAAACCTCAAAAATACACTTTTTCCAAAAGGTTTCCACAGTTTTGGCTACTACTGTATTCGTAGTCTCACACGTGCAGGTTCTTCTTAAGAGTGTGTACATAAGTAATGTAAGATAATTGTAACTATAATATGTGTAATAAATAATGTTTATTTTAAAGTTTAAAATTGTGGAATTCAATTGTGTAGTATGTTAATTAATAATTATATTTTAGGAACCACACAAAGAAAATAGTGGTGGGTTATTGCGGCCAATGCAATCATGCGCTTTGTATTTATTTTTTGTGCACCACAGATATAATCCGAGATATATATTTATGTTAACAGTCCAATAATTAAAGTTCTTCCCAACCCAGAATTCTTTATCGTAGCATTCTTCTCCAATACTCCCCCCCCCCCCCTCCTGACTTCCCAACATCCCATTTTGTTATACCGTATTCCGAAAAGCTCTTGTCATACAGCGGTGGCTCACTCAGAAATACGTGCAAAAGTTGTTATTCCTGTCAAAAGCGCCCTTTCATTAATTTCCGCCGAGTTAATTAAGTTTACCACGTTGAGAACAAGAGTTTGGCAAGATGTTTATCGGCCCAGAACAACCCCGAAAACTTCTTGGCTGGACTTCATACTATTTCGCTCATTTCGGTTGCAGTGTTCTGAAAGCAAGGATGAATATTCTAAACAGAAGTAAAACCTTCGGGTAAAAGGAAGGGGGGGGGGGACTTTTAGGCGAGCTTTGCAAGGACAATTTTATGGAATATTATTTTCCCTTACCGTGTATTTAATAAGAAAATATGTGTAAAAAAGTAAACAAGAAATATCACTCATGCATAAAGCACTGATTATGAAACACTTTCCAACATCATTGCAATTTCATTTAAACATCTCTAAAATGCGATACATACATTCAGCGGTGATATTTTTCAAATTATCACAGTACTAAAATAGTTTATTTTACTTAAAAACATAAAACCATGGAGGTAAAAGTACTTTCTAACTCCATGCTTAAAGCTTTATCGAAAAAGACAATGCTATAAAATCGTCTTTTTTTCTCTGTAAAATCAATGAATATTTCATTCATATCACCTTTATTCCAAAACCCAGAGCTAAATAATTTTGCGTTAAAAAATTCAGCAATTCTTATACAACTCATCTTACAGCTTGATTTCTTTACATTCTGCATATTTTAAAATTAAGCTTCGTTGTAGAAATAATCAACGTTGGGTGATCATTTAAACTAAAAAATATTGTCATTGCTTTGACGTAGAATATAGATGCACAGAGAATACGCAAAAATAAAGCGATTTTAGGATGAATGTGGCAGTCAATATAAAATTAAAAGAAATTTAAAAATCACGATTTTGACACCGGGAAAAAAGATGGATTCTGTATTTTATTTTGAAGTGGGTTACGTGATATCTTCATATAATATCGATGCATTATTTTAATTTTTATTTAAAAAACTACCAAACTCATTTTGCTCACATTTTTTTTATATATTTTATGAGATAATTTGAATATTTCCTAAAATTTTGAAAGCAATTTACGAAATTTAACTTCGCTTATAAGATGTTTGAAAAATGAAGTCCCTCAGGATTTAATGTACTTCACCTTTGAAACCCGGGTTCAATCCAAAACTAATTGGGTGATATTATTCATTTACATTCCCATATGTTCCACAGCCCATCTCAACAACATATTAAAATTTTATTTTGATAAACTCATTTTTACGGCAGGTATCGCGCGAACGGACAGACAGACAGAATGAACAACATCATAAACACTTTTCAACTATGTTGTAACGCGTTGAAAATACATTAAGTACACATCGTTATAAATGTAAGAAAAAAAATCTGATGTGGGCAGCACATGACTTTCCTTACATAATGCAATGAATTTGCTACTTTTACAGTTAAAAAAATCTGATGTTGGCAACACATGACTTTCTTTATATAATGCAATGAATTTACTACTTTTACAGTTAAAGAAATCTGATGTGGGCAACACATGACTTTCCTTATATAATGTAATGAATTTACTAATTTTACAGTAAAAAAAAAAGGTTTTCTTATAGTAGATACTAATATTCTTTCCAAGATATTGAATTTTCGACAATTAGTCGTCATTTTCATTGATTTAGCGTCATTTTTATCCATTTGGCGAGATTTTCGTTAATTTGGCAACATTTCAAAAAGTCGCCAAGTTGGCGACATTCCGCCAAATTCGTGGCCAAAATCTCGCCAAGCGTTATGGACGAAGAAATAAGTTGTTCTTACAGCAGATAAATGCCTATTGGCGTTCAAATACAAAAGTATTACTCAAAGTATCTTTTTTCATGAGTGAAACGAGCTAGATCCACGAGAATGATGTCACCCAATTTATCGCATGGTATTACATATGAAAAGTGAACATGTTTCTCAATAGGAAATATTTTTTTTCATTTTATATGACTTTTTAATAATTTTTTTGAAAAAGCTGCAATGTCTCGAGAACGGTTCATGTTAGTGTTCTAAAATAATGAAAAATTACATAAGAAATGTCTATTTATGTAACATTATTAGCGGTTTTGATTTTTTGACGATTTTTTCAAAATTTCACTCGAAAATTTAGGGGGGTTCTGAACATTCGATTGCGTATAAAAACAATAGGCTTCCAGTGTTTACGGTTTGTGATTTTTGTTCCAAATTTGGTTCGAATCGGTCCATTCGTTTGTCAGTTATCGTCTCCACAGACTCACTGACACATACACACACACACACATACTTTTACACACACACACACATCATCTCAAAAATATTTGATTCGTGATCAGGGATGCTTGAAACGTGCTCTCCCGTCGACAACTCGATTTCGAATTTTCGACCCCGTCACAATACTTTCCTTATACATTATGTATATAAGGAAAGTAAAAATATGTTATTTTTATAGTAGATACTTATATTCTTTACAAGATATTAAATTTTCTTCAATTAGTCGTCATTTTCATTGATTCAGCGTCATTTTTTATCCATTTGGCGAGATTTTCGTTGATTTGGCAACATTTAAAAATATCGCCAAGTTGGCGACATTCCACTAAATTCGTCGCCAAAATCTCGCCAAGCGTTATGGACGGAGAAATAAGTTATTTTTACAACGGATAAATGACTATTGGCATTCAAATACAAAAGTATTACTCAAAGTATCTTTTCTCGTGAATGGAACGAGTTAAATCCACGAAAATGATGTCACCAAATTCATCGTATGATATTACATATGAAAAGTGAACATGTTTCTTAACAGTTAATATTTTTTTTAATTTATGTGATTTTTTGATAAATTTATTTGAAAAATGGGCAATATCTCGAGAACGGTTCATGCTAGCGTTCTAAAGTTTATGTCAGTCGTTTTCTAAGGAAAAATTACATAAGAAATGTCTCTTTGCGTAACTTTATTAAAGGTTTTGATTTTTTGATGTTTTTTTCAAAATTTCATTCGAAATTTATGGGGGTTCTGGACATTCTATTGTGTTTTAAAACAGTAGGCTTCCAGTATTCACGGATTGTGATTTTGCACCAAATTTCATTCGAATCGCTCCATTCGTTCGTGAGATATCGTCTCCACAGACTCACTGACACACACACACACACACAGACATCACTTCAAAAATGTTTGATTCGTGATCATGGATGCTTGAAACGTGCTCTCCCGTCGAAAACTCGAATTCGAATTTTCGACCCCGTCACAGTAGTTTCCTTATAGTACATTATGTATATAAGAAAAGTAAAAAGTTTCATTAATTGTAAAGAGTGAGCCTATCGTACCAGTGGCTGGATACTTCATATCAATATGCTTGTTCGGTCATGGGATTTGTGAATAAATAACGTCTAGAAATAAAGCTTTGGGATTATTTAATTAGTTTTTATTTGGGAAGAAAATTTTATTTGCGAGTGAAATAAAATGAAATGGAATAAAATATTAAAAACAACAACAACAAAAAAACTGATGAAAAAAAACAAAACAATGTTATTTAAAAACCAATTGAGCATAATCTCTTCAAAAGCGGAGCGTTTGTTTATAGTAATGGAATTTTGAAAGATATTAATAAAAAAATTTCCAAAAGTAAAAAGAGTCAAAAAATATGTCTACTACAGAATAATTGTGTTTTCAAAGGCGGCGTTGCAAAAGTGAGAAAAATCTAAAAATTACCTCGAAAACGGCTAGTCCTTAGATTATGGTCGCATTCTTTCCATTGTTAAAAACTGACGTATAATTCAAGAATTGAATGGATACAATTGAGCATACATAGTCTTTCATTTTAGATTTGGACTATTTTTACTCAAATCTCATTAGCACCAGGGAAACTTACAAGTGACACATAGACCCAATTTTATGAAATTGAATCAAAATATTTCATCTGTAATTCATTAATTGTAATCGAATAGTGCAACTCTGTAAATAGTCAATAATTGTAAATACGAAATGTATCCTCTTAACTGCAACCTTTAATTGTAATCTTTTGCTGATTAATACCTGTTTGACAGCTTAAATTTATTTTGCCTTAGGAGCTTATTGAGCTCCTTTTGTTTTTTCATGAAATTTTCACTCACGGTTTTCTGCCCCTATTGTCTCTCCCTTTCCACGACTTGCAGGCTGATATGGGTCGCCATACACTAGGAGTATTGTTACCAGACAGCGGGATGTATTAAAGGACGAGCGTTAAGTTTCCCTGTGGGTGGGAGTGAAATGACGGGAAACTTTTTCCTTGGTTCTGCTTGATATTTGGACGGTCTGCGGGGGGGTCTTGCGGTTGAAGTGTTGTTTGTTTAATGACCGTTTGGCGTCTTTTCTTCTTTCAGAATCTTTTGGCGTCTTTTTTCGTCGGGGTTAAAAAAAATACTCATTTAGCTAAAAATATTTCCGCTTCTGTATTTAGCTGCGGAAATATGTAAAGCAAGTATTAAGGGGACGGTGGACGTTGAAATTTTTTTTATTTATTTATTGACTTAGAAACACGAAAATTTGTATAAGTATTCTTTTTAACATTACTATATAAAAAATCATTCAATTTTTTTCATTTTTGTTATAATTTTGTATTTTTTCTTTTAAATTTAATTTTTTTAAAGAAAATTTGAAAATGCTCCTTGCATGCCATTTGTTCACATTTTTGATTCATTTTACATTATGATCACTCAAAAACACATTATGAACACATTTGGGTATTCATTTTTAAATCCCTTAGAAAGTTAATTTTTTAAAAATATTTTTCTGCATTAAAACTTAATTTTCATCATTTAATTGGGTTATTATTCACTTTTAATTACCTTAATAAAGTTCAATTATAAAATGTATACCCAGTTTCATTAAAAAGTATGAAATGTGTCTTCTTATCAAATTTCATGCATCTCAAACAAAAATTAAGACGCATGGAGCATTTTAAAAATGTAAACCTTTGAAAATTCCGTTTCGAAAAAAATGCATTTAATCTTTTGCTTACGGGTGAAACAGCGTCCATCCCAAACGAAGAACCTCCCAAAAAGACAGGTATTTGACTCGAACTGTTTGGGATAGGGTATGTCAAATACCTGTCTTTTTGGGAGGTTCTTCGTTTAGGATGGACGCTGTCCCACCCGTAAGCAAAAGGTTAAATGTGTCAAACAATGTTATATATTAAAAAAAAAACTTTTTTAAGTCGATTTTTGCTCATTTCAAAGTCCACCGTCCCTTTAAGTAACTTTTGTAAAGTGAAACTTTGCCCACTTATAGTATCGACCACTGGACATAACCGAACTGAGTAAATTTTTTATTAGGACGACGATTTTCGACGTTACGTGTGTGTGTCCGTGAGTCTGTGAAGAAGATGTCTCACGAACGAATGGTGCCATTTGAACGAAATTTAATATGAAAGTCACAATCAGAGAATACTGAAAGCCTTTTGATTTTAAACGCAATCGAGTGTTTGGAAGACACCCCCCTCCAATTTTCGAATGAAATTAAAAAAAAAAAAATACTTATAATTTTATAGGCTATCGATTAAGATAAAAAATAAATTAAAAAGGATCGCATTTCATTTCAATCCGATCTTATTAATTTTTATACAGTTATTTTGGGACATTATTGTTTACTTATCTTTTTCGTAAAATCATACCTTAACTATCGAATTTTGAAAGTACACTTTTTCATGGCACTCCTTAAAAATTGCATTTTTACATGGCAAAAGAAGGGAGAGGTTGTTAGGTGCTATACCCTCATTAGTGGAAAAATAACATTAGGTATCCAAAGGGGTGCATACCGTAAAACGAAATTCACCACTCTAACCCTGCATTCGGTCACATACTCCTTTTACCAGATCCTGCTGACGTTTATAAATTGAACATATATTAAGAATGTAGTGACGTGGATAGGAGGATTACAGATCGCCCCCCCCCCTTTATTAGTGAACAATTATATTACTGCTCTATCTGGTCAATATTGGAAAACGAAATCAGTCACTGTAAACCCCCAATCGATTGTTCTCAATCCCTCTTTTCCCGTGATTATGTTCAGACATTGTGAAATTACATACGTCTATGTAAAATTGATCAAAATTGTTTAGTGAGATGGCAAAATCTAATTTTTAAAAATCGCGAACACAAAAAATAGCTTTTGAATTACAAGTCTGAAAAAATATATGTATTTTAAAATAAATTTTAGTTTTGCATCAAGTTTGTTTATTAATTAATCCTTGCTTAATTCTATGTTATTTTTTATATATATATATATATATATTTTTTTTTAATATTTTGTAATATATATTTCCATAAAAAAATTGGAGGATCACATTAAAAGTGTCACATAGCTAGTAAGAATTTTACAAATGATATATTATTGAGAACATAATTTGTGTCATGATTCACCGCAACTATCCTAAATACGTATGAATAAATGAGAGCATCCTAAATGACTTCATGACTTGTGTTGGCCATATTTTCTAAATTACCCTAGATAACATTTAACAATTTTGTAGAAATATACATCTCTTAGTAGTTCTGTATGTTGTTTCTGTATGTTGATTTCAATCTGAAATCTGAAGGAGGAGAATGTAGGATCATTATAAGAGCTTCCATTATAAGAGAAATGAATTTCTTCCCTGTTGCTTAATAGATTGGCTAGTTAGAAGATGCTTGCTTTTGAATCCCGGTTGAGTACAGCTATTATTATTACGCTCGATTATTACACATTTATAATATACTGACACCTTGTTACAACACATTCATAATTTAGACTTCCTTAAAATATTTTTTTTTTTTATTCGAATTCAATTGTTAGCGAATATCTTCTCTTCAAAAGTTTTATGTTCTATCAAATACGATTAGAAACGGCAAGAGCAATTTTACCATTAAACACCATTTTTTAAACAGACAAACGAAATGACAGTCATACAGTCATATCAAGACCCATTTATCAGTTGGTTTGATTTCACGAAAGTCATTCATTACATCAAGACATTTGGCAAAATACATCTTTCATTGCAGGCGATAAACAAGCCAATTTGGTAAACCCAATTTCAGACTTGACACTCTCTCCGATCCAGGAAGACAAGTGGTTTTCGGGGACCTCCCGTTGTTTTTCTCCGACCGACCCCCGCTGTCTGGAAATAAAATTCCTTCCCAGCTTTATACGACTGATTTAGAATGTATCCTCAGTTCGTCAATGCTAAATTATGTTGTAGCACCTCCTCGTCTAAGACCCCCAAAGTTGTTTATCTCTTTCCTTCACAGCGTGGGAACCGAAGGGCTTTAAAGAATTCGGGCACTTGAAATTTTCAAGTGAAAAGGATAACAGCACCCCAACATTTTCAAGTTGAAAATAATTCGTTTCAGCCGGAAGTGGGAAGCTTCTTTGTGAAGGTCGGCTCTTTTGAAGCTCCACAGCGTGAGAAACTGGCCAGTGGACACTCAAGGACTCAAGGACGGGGTTAGTGGAGTGCCCAGGAGAGGAAGGATTCCTCCCTTTAAACTCCAGACGAAAATGAAAAGAGAAAGAAAAAAGGAAGTAGTAAAAGGTAATTTAATCGACTAAGAGGAATTTAAGAACTAAGAGATGCTTGGGGGGGGGGGGGGGCAGGACCGAAGTCATACCCTTCCCCAAGTCTTCAGAAACGGAGAAGTTGGGGCCCAAGCAGGTTCCCAACAGAGTAGGTAAAAGAGGGAGATAGACTAGGTGCGCAGGGCCTTGAGCATGAGCAGTGCCTAGAAGCAGAAAAAGGGGTAAGGGCTTGCCAACGATGCGCGAATTCCCAAAAGCAAGGGAGGAGTACAGCTGCTAGAGTCTGCAGCAAAAAGGAGAGCACATAAGACTACGTTGGACGTAACCGCTTTTTAGGGCGGAAAAAGATATCCCTTACCGATCGAGCAGGTAACGACCGGGGGCGCTTGCGCGAGCCCGGGTTACCCGACCGATAGCGCGGGATACTGTCCAACGTAGGGTTATTAACGCTTCTCAGACCTCTGTGAAATTTTAGAGAAAGTTTTTTGACATGTTCCAAAAAAGGCCTAATTCTGAGGTCTCTGTGCAGGACTTCTAGTTGGACGTAGTTTGGCAGATTAACAAACATACGCAGTGCGTTATTCTGGATGACTTGAAGCTTCTTAAGGTGAGTCTCCGCTGCAGTACCCCAAATGGCCAGTGGACAGTCGATAAAAAAAAGGGAGAAGCCGATGGACGCAGAGAAAAAATTTGGGGGTGCAACCGCGCCCCCTATTTGCCGCCCCTGAGTGCATGTGATGTTGCAATATGTTTCTGAAGATCCACTTCCGTCACATTCACTTATATTTCTTTCCCGAAAACCTGGGCGCCGTAAGTGATGAGCACTGTGAACCTTTCATCAGGACATTTCAAGCATCATAAAAAGATACAAAGAACAGTGGCGTTCAAGTATGTCAGCAGATTACTGCTGAACTCTCAAATGGTACCTTCCTGAGGCACAACGTATTCCAGAATATCTTCAACTAAGACCTTTTAGGAACGCTGAACATTAATTAATTTCCTTAATAAAGATGTTATTAATATAAAATATTTACGTAATTGTCACAAACAAATCTTATGTGATAGAGAAAAATAGTTTGCATTATTAAATTCAGAGCAAATAATACTATAAAGATTGGCAAATAACATTTTTGGGATACAAAAAAAATGTTCTATTTTGTAGACCTGTGTATTGATTCCCTCCGCTTTATATAAGTTATACATTGCAGGAAAAGTAAAAACAAAGGAAATGTTACAAGTTCTATGAAGAATCACTATCTTGAATGTACATACATAAGGATGAATCACTTCTCTATATCAAAAGTGCGGAGCCTCAATTATGCGAGTTAAAACTATTTGATCCATCAAGATGCAAAATATTATTATAATTTCACTGTACAAATTTAGTTAATTTGACGTTAAGGATTTATGCAAGAATAATGTTCAGAATGTTTTCAAAGTTTTATTAGTTAGAAGCATGTTAGTTTTGAGTGTTTGTTCCTTGCTAATCAGCTCAAGAATTAATAGTGAGTGACCCCCAATCCAAGATTTTCTTCTACACATGCCTCTAATTTGTGGTGCTTTCAATACAATCATAGGCTCCGACTCCGGGGGGGGGGGGGGGCTCAGAGGCACGAACTCCCTCTGAATTTTTCCAGAGGGGGCTTTGCCCCCTGTGGGAAATTTCAAGATTTTTTTCTAACTTCATATTTTACTAAACATTAGAAAATGATATTTTTTTAAACATAAAAATAATTGAAAGAAAACCCTATCAACGTAAATGTTACATTTCAGTTCAGTATTGTTCACATCTTCCTTATCATAGAGCCGTAAACTATCTCGCTCACAAACCAAGCTCCTCTTTACTCCCAGGAAACATGTTTTCGCTAATGACAAAAACACCTGGTTACCAGAACTTTTTCGACTTACCACCTAATTTAAAGAGAAACAGAATATTTACAGCCATGGGATTGGCATTTCTAAAAATAGCTGTCTCAACTATAAATGATAACCATGAAGTAGAGATGACTTATTTGGTCTACCTAAAGCGATCTTATCTGTAATTCCTCGATTCTATATACCAGTGCAGTGCCGTCTTTACAGGTGGCATCCATTCCGTTTTAAGCTGCAAACCCTGCGGGTATCTATATTCCTGGTGATCGCCGGACGTTTAGCAGTCAACAGTCCCAAATCATGAGACCAGATGAGAAAATGGAAAATATCAGATTTGTAGGAACCTTGTAGAAAAATGGTTGCGTTTTGTAGGAGGACTTGGCATATGTTCAACTGGTGTGGTTGGTTTCAGATGAGTGATGTTTGTGGTGTTGAAGGCAGTGTGGTGTTGATGGCAGTGTGATGTTTTAATAAAGGTTCTTTTAATAAAGGTTTCATTTTGGTTTGTGATGAAAAAAGAACGCAATATATCTGTACTATTCTTAAAGGTTATATTTCGATTTGTAATTAAATATAAACATACTTATTTCTCATGGATAAATTTAAATTAAAACAGCAACATTTTTTTTTTTGCGTGAGAAATCCCCGAACTGCTGAAAGACCTGCATATTATATGAAATTGTACCGATAGGTGTGTTTTTTAATTAAATAATATAATTATAGATCTTTCATTTAAAGGGATTGGTGAAACATGACAATGCTATAATTTTAACAAAAATAGGATTTTTTCAGAAATTGCTATATACAGTTAAGTGTTATTTGATGGAAAAATCCCAATTTGGTAAAAAGTGTTGGTGCTGTAAGCCTTTCATTGGTGCCTAAGCCTTTCATTGTTGGTGCTCCAAGCCTTTCATTTACACGTTTATGTTTTCTTAACGAAACTTCTTTTTACATATCTTGCTCACATGATGGGATGGACATCCAAATTTATATGCTTATATGTGACGAAATCTTAAGGTTTCGTTACATAACGACTGTTTTGATTTTATTGTTTTGCAACTTTATCATATTTTATCTTCAGTGGGTGTGGGGCAGGCCTGGATACTGGCTCCGAAATTGGCCCAGGAAAAACGGGGCATGATAGCCCCATCATGAACAATAAGGAAAATATTAAATGCAATGCCCGACCAATCGGGAAATCTATAGAGATCTCATCGACCATATCTTGTTCTTTTGTGGGTAATCAACAATATGTTGAAGAGTATAATGTGATGGATTTTTGCTAGGGGGACTACAAGCGTTACCTCTATCGGTGGCAACGCTACAAGGCACTAGCCCCCCACCCCTACACTTTCAACCCCTAATTGCTCCTGAAGGGAGAAAATGCAATACATAGACGGTGTCATCTGGTACGTCAAAAAAGGAGTGAGTTTAAGAGTCCAAGAACTCAAGTTTTATAAGTGGTAAACTAGAGTGGAGCATACCTAAAAAGTTTTAAAATATTTATCGTACAATAAATAAAATTGCTGATTTCTTTCTTTCGACCCAGCTCGTCCAACCTACCCAAAGGTGTAAGATATACGTTTAGACCGACGGGGCAGTGTCCTCTAATTTAGACTGAAGCCCAGTGGGGGGGAGGGGCGACATCCACAGGGATTGACCCTATTTCCCTTGCTACCACCCGCTTGGAAGGACTTTCAAACCCCCAAAATTTAACGTTCTCGTACACGGGAACAGTTTAGACAAAACCGAAAATCGAACTCGGGTCCTCCGAGTACAATCCCCGTGACTTAACCACTCGGTTATCCCACTGCAAAACTGCTGCTTGCAAGACAATAACTTACAAAACTTCCTTGAGGAAGGCATATATATGTCAGTTGGGTGACTACAGTTGCTTCGATGACATTATTAGCTCCCTTTTTCAGACCAAAGGACAGTTCGCTCTTGGCGGTTGTTAAGGGCGCATACTGTTCTTTTGCCCTCAAATAGGACTTATAAGTTATAATGCCCTCGAAACAATTGTAGTCATCTAACTGAGATATGCTTGCTTATTCCAAATAGGTTTTTAAGTTGTTATATCTTTATCGACTTTGTGAATCTTTTGTATACCTTTATCGGATTGTGCCCCCCCCCCCCCCCCCTGAGATTTTGAAAACTCGGCGCCTATGAATATAACTAAATATTTTTCTCAGAAAAACATAATTATGCAAAAGGCACTTTAATTGCAAAGGGATATAGTATTTAAACTCATGTCTTGTGAACAATGACTTGAAAGGAAGAGCCCTTTCTTCTCTATCCTCATTCATGTGGTACTTTAAATATGCAAAAGTTTAGTAATTTTTCACAAGAAATATTACTTTCATTTCTGTTTCTCCCAGTGCCTTAAATTAAAACGGTTTGGTATTATTTCAGTTAATCTCTTTCCTGAAAGCTAATATTAAATTGCGGTGTCTTGGCTCAATTCAGGTGTTGCTCAGTTCATGTTGAACCCTAGTTATGAGAAGATACATTATTATAATTATGTTTATATTTTTTGAATATAGAAACATTGTATTCCTATTAAAAGCTCTGGTTCTACAACTAATTTTCGAGCCGGCCACACACTTAGCTACAGTAAACCTTCGGGTCTGTCGTGTGGTCTGGGTTTTCAACTAATTTTCGAGAACACTACTATGCTTTGTTTTAAAACAAGTTATATTTTTTAAAACTATAATAAAAATTTCAATTTCGGCACTCTTGTGAAACAGCACTCGAGGCTGTCACCTCATCCTTCATCACGGCCCTGCTTGGGTAGACTAATCATCCATCATATGCCCTACTCATTTATCCAACATTCATCTGACCATATTTTATGAAAGCACACTCATCCAAATTCTTTTGTACGCTTAAGAAACCATAAAAAAAAGCAAAGTAAAATAGATAAAACCGAAATAATTTTAATTTAAATAAAGATAAAGAAAATCTTAAATCCTTACATGTGCTAATGCAAACACAGACAATTAAAAGAACTGTAGTAACCATAAAAGGTGAATGCTGACAATAAAAAAGAATGTTTGTTGGTTATCAGATTTGGTAAATCTGGATAATAGTCCCCCATTCTTTTTTTTTAAATACAAAATTGGAGCATTGCCCCATGTTTTGCAATAGGCTGCACCCAGCCAAACTGACATATTTTTCTATGTTTAGAAATAGGCTCCTCCCACCAAAGTGACGTACATATTCATCCACAATATGAAATTAAATTTAGAATCTGAAAGATTATTTATTTTAAATAGCAAGAAGTTTTAATGATATGTAAAAACACGAGATAAAATACTCAATAAAGAGAAAATTATATGGACATAGAAAAAACATGGAAATTGATGTAATTTATTACGTTATATAATAAAATTTTGAATATACTAGATTAGTTATTTGTAGTTTGGAAAAATGCTAATATAAAATCAAAGTGGATAAGACAAGTGTTTAAGACAATCATATGCCTTCCTGTAGATCAAAATTACCAAGGTCCTTTCTTGATATATTTTTCAATCACTTTCAACAAACATTCACTTGACCTACTAGAAACTTCAGCAAAACACATTTATTCATCCCTCCTTCAATTCCTCCAAACGCCCACTGTCCGTCCACAGGCTTCCTCTTCCATATTTATTTTTATTTTTTACAAAACTTACTTTCATCAATTTCCACAATCACACCATTACTGCCAATTTTACTCCTTTCACTAAAAAAAAATATTCACACAAATGGCCTTGGCAAAATTGTTTTCAATCGGTCAGTTATTTCCAAAACATTCAAATGAATCATGATAAACTTGCTCTCACAACTACCAAATCACATTAAGTCGTAATTAAAATTTCAATCATACTCAACTTACTCTTCTCAAATCATGTATCCCTCCTTACTCTCCTAGAAATATCACGCTGATTCACTTGAACTCCTTCTACACCTCCATTTATATCCATTAATCAATCACTTTGTCTTACACAATATCATTTCATCTCCAGTCAGGACATACATGCTCATAAGTCCTTTTATATCACACCAATCAATAACTTCTTTCATACTTTTATTTTTCAAAATATAATAAAATTTCATGCTCGACTCATTTAAACCAACATCTATTTGACCATGTTTTACAGAACTACACTCAACCAGGTCCATTTGCTCGTTCTTAACAACAGCCATAAGGAAACTATAATTGACAGTAAAATAAAATAATTAAACCTTTAATTCACATTATAAAACACATTTAAAATAAAGAATTATGCAAAAAATGTAGTTGTCATTGAACAAATATACTGTTACTTTACAAAATGGTAGCAACCATACAACCGTGTGCTTATGGGATACAGTACATATTAGAGGTTACCAAATGTGTTAACGTAAAGCAACAACAAAAAGCAATCATAATTGAAATGCTTGATGGCAATTTGTCGAGGAGAGTAGAAGGGGATTATTCTCTGGATCAATCGCAGATTTGACTATGAAATCGACCACAAATGGAAAGTTGGGCACTAACTATACACTTAGCAAGATTGAGGTCTAAAATGTTTTTGGAAACATTTCACATACAAAATATTTTTAACTTATGTGTGCACAAAATTTTGTTTATCTAAATTACTTTTTTGTGAAATTGCTTCCTGACATGTTTTACATATAATTGGTTTTTCCAGTGGGCACATGTTTGTGTTTATTTAAATTACATTTTTCAGAAAGAACTTTATGACATATGTTACATACAAATAGTTTCTAACCTGTGTGTACAAGTTCATGTTTATTTAAAGAACATTTTTGTAAAAATACTTTCTGACACATTTCACATATAAATGGTCTCACACTTGTGTGCACAGATTTGTTTATTTAAAACACCTTTTTATGAAAAGGTTTTCTGACAAGTCATTTATTTCATACCTGTGTGTACAAATTTGTGTTTATTTAAATATGAAGTCGTTAGGCTACCTGCAAGTGCGGTTGCGGAAATTATGTAATTTGGCTGCTGCCAAGTACGGACATGCATTGAGCTTATCCGCCAGTGGGCTACCGCCAAATTAACTGGATGGTCATTGCCTTACAGTGGAAGATAGCCCATTATATTTAGTTTACTAATGTTAGGCGACAGTGTTATTTAAATTGTAATTCTTCAAATATATTTAAAAATAAATTACTAATAAAACAGTCTAATTTTACGGCTTTTAGCACCTACAAATGTATAATTAACATTAAAATAGAGCTTGAAGAATGGAGAGATTCCTTTTTCCACTTTTATTTTTCTGAAAATAAAATATAATAATATTTCCAAACTCTTTTTTAAAAGCAAGGAACTTGACAAGAAGTATTTGATCATAAAATTTTCTAATTAATAAACCAGAGCTGGAGCCCCCCCTCCCCTGATCTGCTGGGGGAACTCGGTCTGGACAGGAAAAATTAGGTACAAAAATGATGGGCCAGGGCCTCTTTCTTCTCTTGCTTTCCACAGGCCTGCATGTGTGTGCTTCATTTTGAGGAAAAAGAATGAGAAAAAAGGTATGAGTAAACTCCTTCTAATAAAAACACTGGTAAGTTGTGAAGGGGTAAAATATAAAATGTTTATGCAAGAACTTCTAGTGAAGGAATATGATTTAATAGCACTAAATTTATGCTTAACTTATCTTTCAGCAAATTGTCTCTTCCATTTCACGATACTCAACCATTCAATTATAAGCAGCTATTTTGTTTTTAACAATTATTTATATTATATATAATAATATATTCTTAAGAAAGATTTAATTATAAACCAGTTTTTCATTTTTTGAATTCTTTCATAATGCATTTTTTATGCATATAATAACCTGAGTAAATTATATTTTCTTTTTGTTATTAATTTTATTTCTTTTTATAAGTGGCAAAAATGCTTCTCATCTGTAAGTACTTAAAGCGAATTCTAATATAATATTTAATAATATATTTTTCAAAAGCATTTTTAAATTTGTTCTTATAATGTAATAATTTACTCTTATTTATTATATTTAATAATTTACGTTTTAAGAATTTTAAATTACTTTTTTCCTGCTATTCCTTTTGTGTAATGTTTTAAATTTGTCATTTAAATTTTCAAATCCTGTTCTAACTTTTCTTTTTCAAGAAAGAAAAAATTTAAAAACTTATGATTAAACTATTTTAGATCACACCAATGCATATACAACATTAAAATAGAGCTTGAAAAATGAAGTTTTTCCTCCTATATACATATGGCTAAGAGTGTAGGCTTTAATTTTATTGAAATTATTTTCAATATTACATGTTAGCTGGAATAATATATCCAAAGTTTTTTAAGGCTGTTTTATTCTTATATTACAGCTACAGTCAAATAAAAAATAATGTCTATAAAAAAAGGCTTTAAATTAAAAAATATATGAAAATTTCTTATATATTGCAGTCAGCATATTGACCTAAATGGAATATAATGCGCTAACTTCCAGCAGAAGACGAACCATCCAACTAATTTGACGGAAGCTAACTTGCAGGTTTCCTACTGCAGCTCAACCGCACAGCCTAAACACAACCATTTAAATAATCCTTTCATGAAAATGCTTTCTGACATATTTCATATATATATGGTTTCTCAGCTGTGTGCACATTTGTGTACATTTTAATACTTAAACTTGAAAATGCTTTCAGACATATTTCACATACATATGGTTTTACGTCCGTGTGCTGTGCACACGTATGTGTACTTAAATTACTTTGTTGTAGAAATGGTTTCTGACACATTTCACATACATATATATGGTTTCTTACCTGTGTGCACACATTTGTGTTCATTTAAACCACATTTATGTGAAAATGCTTTCTGACAAATTTCATATACATATCATTTTTCACCTGTGTGCACACGTTTGTGACTATTTAATGTATCTTGTTCTGAAAATGCTTCCAGACATATTTCACATACATATGGTTTTACGCCTGTGTGCATTCTGTTTCTGTCTATTTAAATTACCTTGTTGTAAAAATGGTTTCTGACATACATATAATTTCACATACATATAATTTTTCACCTGTGTGCACACACACACAGGTAAAAAATCATATGTATGTGAATTTATTTTTTTCACCTGTGTGCACACCCGGCCACTCAAATTGCTGCTCGTGCCCTAGGGTGAGTCGGGTGGTCTGGGTTTTCGACCTGTGTGCACATGTTTGTGTGTATTTAAATCACATTTATGTGAAAATGCTTCCTGACAAATTTCACATACATATGGTTTTTCACCTGTGTGCACACGTTTGTGAGTATTTAAATTACCTAGTCTTGAAAATGCTTTCAGACATATTTCGCATACATATGGTTTTACACCTGTGTGCACAAGTTTGTGTGTATTTAAAGTACGTTGTTGTGAAAATGCTTTCTGACAAATTTCACATACATATGGTTTTTCACCTGTGTGCACACGCTTGTGACTATTTAAATTACAGAGTTTTGAAAATGCTTTCTGACAAATTTCACATACATATGGCTTTACACCTGTGTGCACACGCTTGTGACTATTTAAAATACAGAGTTGTGAAAATGCTTTCAGACATATTTCACATACATATGGTTTTACACCTGTGTGCACAAGTTTGTGTGTATTTAAAGTACGTTGTTCCGAAAATGCTTTCTGACATAATTCACATACATATGGTTTTTCACCTGTGTGCACATGTTTGTGTGTATTTAAAGCATATTTATGTGAAAATGCTTCCTGACAAATTTCACATATATATGGTTTTTCACCTGTGTGCACACGTTTGTGAGTATTTAAAATACCGAGTTGTGAAAATGCTTTCAGACATATTTCACATACATATGGTTTTACACCTGTGTGCACAAGTTTGTGTGTATTTAAAGTACGTTGTTCTGAAAATGCTTTCTGACATAATTCACATACATATGGTTTTTCACCTGTGTGCACACGTTTGTGTGTATTTAAAGCACATTTCTGCGAAAATGCTTTCTGACAAATTTCACATACATATGGCTTTTCACCTGTGTGCACACGCTTGTGACTATTTAAATGACCGAGTTGTGAAAATGCTTTCTGACAAATTTCACATACATATGGCTTTTCACCTGTGTGCACACTCTTGTGACTATTTAAAATACAGAGTTGTGAAAATGCTTTCAGACATATTTCACATACATATGGTTTTACACCTGTGTGCACAAGTTTGTGTGTATTTAAAGTACGTTGTTGTGAAAATGCTTTCTGACATAATTCACATACATGTGGTTTTTCAGCTGTGTGCACATGTTTGTGTGTATTTAAAGCATATTTATGTGAAAATGCTTCCTGACAAATTTCACATATATATGGTTTTTCACCTGTGTGCACACGCTTGTGAGTATTTAAAATACCGAGTTGTGAAAATGCTTTCAGACATATTTCACATACATATGGTTTTACACCTGTGTGCACAAGTTTGTGTGTATTTAAAGAACATTGTTCTGAAAATGCTTTCTGACATAATTCACATACATATGGTTTTTCACCTGTGTGCACACGTTTGTGTGTATTTAAAGCACATTTATGCGAAAATGCTTTCTGACAAATTTCACATACATATGGCTTTTCACCTAAGTGCACACGCTTGTGATTATTTAAAATACCGAGTTGTGAAAATGCCTTCTGACAAATTTCACATACATATGGCTTTTCACCTGTGTGCACACGCTTGTGACTATTTAAAATACCTTGTTGTGAAAATGTTTTCTGACATAATTCACATACGTATGTTTTCTCACCTGTGTGCACAAGTTTGTGCATGTTTAAATCATTTTTTTTACACATGCTTTCTAACATATTTCACATACATATGGTTTCTCATCTGTGCGCTCAAGTTTATGCGTATTTAAATAAATTTTTTATTGAAAATGCTTTCTGACGTATTTCACATACATATGGTTTTCAACCTGTGTGCACACATTTATGTGCATTTAAAAGTACCTTGTTGTGCAAATGCTTTCCACGTACATATGGTTTTTCACCTGTGTTTACACTTTTGTGCCTATTTAAAGTAACTTGTTCTGAAAATACTTTTGGACACATTTCACATACATATATTTCTCATCTGTATGCACAACATTGTGTTTATTTAAATTACAAACATATAGCTGTACACGCATATACCTGTTTCCGAATACTCAAACTACTGCTCATAACATGGTCTGGGTTTTCGACACTCAACGCATATAGCTGGTAGATGCTGATTCAGCAACCCACTTGGTTGAGCTTCCGCAAATGCGCCGTTGTTGTCTAGAGCTCCCCTAAGACCGACCGTGACGTCAGTTCATCGCCAATAGTGAACTCTTGGCATTATTTTGGGGTTACATTTATTATCGTCACGTTTGGCGTTTTCCAAGGCATTATTTTGGGGTTACATTTTTGTTGTGTTCAAGATGATGGGTTTGTTGTGGTGTTCGACTCGGGATGGTCAAACGTGCTTTTTACAGTTTCTGTTTATAACAGATGATCGATTTGAATATGGAAATATTGAATGTCGGAGTGATGGGATGGGGTTTATTTTTTTTGCCAATTCGCGGCAATGCAGTGATTTCTGGACAAGTATGATACTTACAATTAAATGGTACGATACAAAATATTTATTTGTTTGAGTCATTTATGGTATATTTAAAACTACGTGTTAATTTAATGATTTCGGTTAAGGTTTCAAAAATACAAATATAACACCGTTTTAACAAACTTTTGTAAAATAAACATTTCTGCTTATGTTATAAAAAGCTAATATTTATGAAGTATAAAAATCACAAATTAGCCGGAAAACTTAAAAAAGAAGATTATAGAATATTTAAATATTTGTTTGAAATGAATGTTTGAAATAAATATATATTAAATATGGTTTGAAAGGAAAACTTCAGTATAAATATAAGATAATGTATAGCATATAGAAATATTTTTAAATATTCGTACAGTTCATAGACGTTACCAGAATTTCGAAGAGGGGGAAGGGCAATGATCGAAGGAGAACATTATGTTGCTGGTCGTTGCATTGAAAGAGTGCCGCCCATAAGGGAGGGAACGGACACCACTCGAGTGGGAGGACCCCAATGAATAATTTAGAAATGAATAAAAGGACTATGGATTGAAACTTGTGATAGGATATTGAAACATACTTTTTAATATTCACATTGTTTATAAGCTTTGACAGACAGACTTTCAGATATGGGGAGGGAAGACGATCGAATGGAGGACTTTTAATGTACCGGATTTCGTTTTCCAGTAAGGATTACAGTATCGGATTTCGTTTTTCAGTGATTTCGAAAGCTGCAAGTTTTCGAAATCGGGTGTATTTTTATACTGTTTTGTTTTTACTGATGTTTAAAGTGAATACAATTCACTAGAAATGAGTATGGACCTTCGTGAAAATAAAAATTAAAACAAAAGGTGTAACATAATTCACGGCTCGAATATTGTAACTGTTGGCGTGCTTTTATACAGGGCCGATCCTAGGGTGTCGGCCTCCCGCGTGCAAAGACCTAATGTGCCGCCCCTCTAGAGAATTTTTCATATTTTGACTAATATTTAACGTTGACGTTATAAATTCATCTACCTGTATAAGAGTAAAAAGTAAAACATTAATGAAAATGCAAATAAAATTTGAAGTGCAAAACTTTATTTTTTGGCCAGCTAATAGGTTATAATAGCGACAAAATACTTTAACAAAATAATAAACAAACAAACATATTACCTTTGAAATAAAAATAGACATTTTATAATTAGAAATGCAAAACAACAGTATTTACTCAGAAAATATAATCTAATAAAAAAAAGTACTAAAGCATAAATCTAGTGAAACGAAAAGTATATAAATCAGTCCTTCTACAAAGACTACCTAATAATTAACTATAAAATAAGTTTTCTGGCTTTCTGAGAAGCAAATTTGTCAATAATTTCGGTGAAATCAATTTTTTCAGAGATTTCGGATTCAATAGAGATGATGTACAAATCTGAAAACCTTTCTTCTGTCATATTATTTCTCAAGTAATTTTTAATAATTTTTAATTACTGAAACTTCTTTTACCTGAAGCCACAGAAACAGGTAAGGTTAAAAAATTTCTTATTGCTAGAGCAAAATTTGGAAAACAGGGATTGAGTTCATTTTTGACTATAATTTCTAATATCTCAATTGGCTGTTTTTTACCTGGAGAAATGTCTTTGAATGAAGTTATTTCATTAAAGAGTTGTATACCGTCTATATCTTTCACAATACTTCCTTCCTCCTGTACCTGTAACTTAATATCTAAGTCTATGCAGGCTTTCATGAGATCATCATTAGAAATGTTGTGAAACTCATACAGAAAGCAGAATATTGAATGGCACTCAGATAATAAGGTAAATCTTTCATTTATCGAAGAGATCGCGTGATCAAGAATTGCAAAATGGAAAGCAGTCTTGTATTGCTGGAAGGGATTTGAAACTGGTTCATCACTGCCCTCGTAATCAAATAAACGGAACTTTTTCCTGAGCTTCGATATGGGAAATTCGGGATCAATACCTAAATCTCTAGCAAGTGTTGTTGCTGAATCGACAAATATTTTAAAATTATCGTCAGATCTTTTTGAAACTAAATATTTTTTAAGATTATCTAAGCCTTCAATGCATTCTGCGATGTTTAATTTAGGATTTTGAAGCATTTTACTCAATACATCAATTCTTGATAATAAATCATTCCAAATTAAAATTGAACACAAAAATTTAAATGTTTCAAGACTTTTAATTATTGATTCAGCACCCATTTTTGTTTTCGTGTCTCTGGTGGTATCTTCAATTAAAGCATTTAATGCGGTAATAATGTTTTTTAGGTCTTGTTTTAGAGGTCTAATAGCATTGATACGACTTTCCCACCTTGTTTCACTTAATGGTTTTAAAGTTAGACTTTTCACGTGTTTTTTTAGTAAATCCCATCGATATGGGGACGCAGAAAAGAAATTATATACCTCTTGTACCATATCAAAAAGACCAGAAATTTCACCACTGGAGCTGGCAGCGTCATTAACGACAAGATTTAATGTATGAGCCGCACACGGCACGTATAATGCTCTAGGATTGATATCGAGAATCCGTTTCTGAAGCCCTCTATTTTTCCCCTTCATGTTCGATCCATTGTCGTAGCCCTGACCCCGTATATCTTTAACTTCGAGCTGCAGACTATAGGTAATAGCTTCTCTAATGGAAAATTGCACAGACCTTCTTCAGTGGTATTAGTTACTGGAAAAAATCCTAGAAAAAACTCTAAAATATCTATCTTACCATCAGTAGTGTTCACACATCTAATTACAAAAATTATTTATTCTGTGTGGCTAATATCTGGTGTAGAATCGAGAATTATAGTGTAATATTTGGCTTTTTTGACAATGAACGTTATCTCATTACGAATAGATTCGGCTAAAATATTAATTATTTCATTTTGAAAATGCTGCCCTAAGTAGTGTGGAATTCGTGTTTTGTTATCTTTGTATTTACTGACATTATTAAGGTGTTCTGAAATAACTGGATCAAATTTGGCCAACATCTCCACTGCCTTTAAAAAATTACCATTATCTCTATGATACAACTGCGTACTAGTTCCTCTGAATGCCAAATTTTGACTGGCTAAAAATTGTACTACAGCAATCATTCTTTCAATGATGGCGCGCCGTCGCTTTTTCTCTCGATTGTAAACATTTTGTTGTTCCGCGTCAATAGTACATTTTTTTCCAGCCTCGTCTTTATTTCGCACCACGATCTTATAGAGTTTACGTGTTTTAGAGTGTTTTCATGCTTATTAAGGTAATCCGAACAATGACGCCAATCAGAAAAGCCAGTACTTACAAGTTGTGTTGAACTATCTTTACCAAACAATTTACATGCAAAACAAAAAATACGATTTAGTTTTATGGAATATCAGAGCTACGCGCGATTTATTTTCTCCCCGTTCACTAAAGTTTTGTTATAATATGAACAGCTAAATTTTCTGCCACTCTCATCGACCGGAAATTTAAAATTTGCTACTTGTTTGGGACCATGTTCTACCAATAAATCAATATTTTTTTCGTTAAAATGTTAGGCCAAGAATATTACGTTACCTTTATTTTACTCTTGACAGTAATGCCTAAAAACTAGATAAATTGAAACCCGTTTTAGATGCATTAGTTTCAAAATTTAAATCTGTATACACTCCTGATAACTGATTTAAATCTATATACACTCCAGATTAACTGATAACTATTTTATTCAAGGTAAGTTATTTTTAATACGCTAAAATTTTTAATATTTTGATAAAAGAAAATTTGAAAGAAAAATATACATCAAATAGAAAATAAGAATGTCCTTTATTCCTGAAAATAGTAGAATGCTGTGTTGAGCGGGTGATTTTTAGTGAATTTTTTTCGAGAGTTAGGCTTAGCGCAATAAAATTGCCGTCTCCTGGGAACAGTTCGAAAAAGAAGCGCTTCGTCCTTTGGGCCGCCGCAGTTCCGGAATGCCGCCGTCGCGAAAGGGTTAACTTTGCCGAAATAATTCAGTTCTAATTTACAAAGAGACCGCTAAAATAAAGTTTCTTTTGACCATTGATCTGCGAGCCGCATGCCGACCGTGGTATACATAAATAAGCCGCCGCACAGTGGAACGAAACATCCTTAGGCGTCTCAAAAATATGCCCCTTGGTTATTTGTTTAGATAGAAATTTAAAATTTTGTATCCTTTTCTATGCCGTATTGCCGGCTCTGCCACGAATTTTGCTATCAAATGAAGGATATGTGTAAAGAGTAGACATTAATAGACAATGGACCAACACACTGTGCACTAACATTCTATTTTTCTTAAACTATGGGACTTATTCTGATTTTTCAATAACTATGTAAAATTCAGCATATTTATTCGACTTATTATAAGTTTTAAAAAATTTTGCTTGATTGATAGAACTATATGCGGCCTGCGGCCGCCCCTTGTTTTGGCCGCCCGCGTGCGGTGCACGCGCTGCACACCCGCTAGGATCGGCCCTGCTTTTATACAATCCAAGAGGACTGGGTTCGATTCCCGCTTTCAGCCGTAATTTTGAGCTAAATTTTTATGCGCGCAACATTCAATATTATAAAAAATAGATTAAGGCTTCTAAAATTTAACTACATTTACTGATTTTTATCTTCTTTCATAAATTGTTTACCTCTATTAGTTTTGTATACTTGTATATACAAAGTCCCATTTAATTTTATAAATTTGATGAAACACAGAAATTTTATCAATTTCTAAACCTATTTTTATATAAAAAATACTTTTTAACTGAATTATGATTATAAGAAATGCGTTTCAATCATTTTCATTGTATAACGTGACAAAAATTCTTATCTTTCATTTTTGTTTTAAATTCATTGTTTGAGTGAAATGGCTGCTCATCTGACGCTTAGAGATTGTAGGTTTTTAAAATAGAAAACAACATGTACTTAATTATTACTATAGAAACATGGTGAAATATACTGGAAAAAATATACTATATCAGCTCGAACTTAGTAAAAACAAGTTTTCTTTTAAACCCGTCATTTTTACCTGAGACAAAAAAAAAAAAATTCTCGTACAGTCAGTTGGTACTGGATGTATCCGTGTACTAATCAAAACATAATGTGATATAGTCAGGAAATTTTCAGTATAAAACCAAACAACTATATCTCAAATACTTTTAAAATACAAAATACATACTACTTACGACATTTTCAAGAGTAATTTGAATTTTCTTAAATTTTCAAAAGTACTTTTATGTAATATATATATATATATATATATATATGTAATGTATATATAATATAAAATAAATGATAATAAGATTTATACTTTTTTTTTGTTTAAAAATTTAATTACATATGTTAAAAATAAATTTTATTTCTTACATGTGAAATAAATTATACTGCTTAGATCCATTAACATTGTTAAAGCACTCTACACTGACATTAAAACCCAATTACCATAGCACAAAGAATTAATTTTAGTTTCATCTATTTAATGAGATATGTACAAAAAGGTTTTGATCACATTTTATTTGCCAAACGAAATTGGATCGCCTACAAACATATGCGCCTAAAAACGAAGTGGAAATAAAGCATTTTTGATAGTTCGAGATCCGTAAGCTCTAGACGCTAGTAATTTAATTTCAAAGCATTAATTTGTGGATACATTTTCGAAATAAAGAATTTTTATTACATAATTTTAATGAAGATTTAACTAAGAACAGTAGGTCAATTCATAAAACAGAACCCACCAATACGTGATAGTTTTCAGTGTATAGAACAGCGCTCCCAGTGAAATTATCAGTATTCGTAGACCGGTTTCGTACTTTTTACCCTCTTCAGCAAAAGCTGCTGAGACGGTAGTCGGCAAATTCATCGAAATAGTATCTATGCGATACAATTTTTAATGCATATATGTAAATAATCTTTGGTAGAAACAATGACTGTTAAGATCGGAATCCATCAAATCCAATTAGAACCCTGGATCTCATATCCGGTTCCGAATTTTATACCCGGTTTCAGGATCAGGATCTCGGATCTAAATCTCAGATTCGGATCCTTAACCGAATCTTAGATCCGGTTCTTGATACCGAATTTCAGATTCAGATCTCGATCCATTGTCGGATCCGGATCCATTTTGACAGCTCTAGTAGAGACTGCATGTGAAAAGTGTTTCTATTTTTTTTAATGTTAGGGCTTTTTGCAAAGCCCATGTCCTAACAAAGGACAAAAAATGTAAAAAAAAAAGTTCTATTAGTTTGAGTCTCTGCTCGTTGATTGAGTCTGTGCTCGTGATTGACGTGGATTTCTCACGTATTGCGTAGGGAACGCAAATACGGACGATAATAAGGTTACCATTAAATCAAATGGCTCAATGCCACTGTATCTACAGTGCCTCCGAAATAGATATTCCATCAAATGGTCTCCGAAACAAGCACGTCAACCACCAGTTGAAAATCGCCGTTTCAACGGCCTCCATGATCCCTCAATTGTTTGGGTGTTAGCTACTGCTACTGGGCCAACGAAATTGGTACTATGGTTCACTGTCTCGTGATTGTAATTTCGATCACGGTCCAGTTCCCGATAGGTCCTCCACTCATCAGTTATTATTGTTGTTCCGGCAGCAACGTGCTTACGAATAAGAGGCATAAGCGTGGCAGTGTCACGCTTATTCCCGGGCAAGATTTCCAGACGGAACCGTTTGGAATCTCGTTCAATGAAACCAAGAACCCAGGTCCCGTCTTTAATCCGCCCCACGTTGTATTTCCTCTTATCAAATTTGCTTTCATCCAGCTCGATAGTCTTTCCGACACCACCAATCGGACCTTCACTATCTTGCTGTTCTAGCATGTAAGAGGAAACAGCCTGCCGGCAATAATTGTACCAGTCGCAAATGGTTTCACTGGACGTCTTCTGTTCCCACGAGGTTTGGAAGATATATTCCGAAACAGTCAAATCATTTGCGAAGCACATTGTGATGTAGAGAACTTTCTCGGGTGGGATATGAGTACAGGAGAACCACGTACCTTTAATTCGTGACACAGACTGCTCTTTGCCGTCACTATGCCCTAAACCGCAACGAAATGTTCCGAGCCCTGCCTGATCTCCATATCTGAAATGAAGTTTCATTTTATGATCCTCAGTACATTTCATTGTCGTAGGGATGAGACGACGCTGCTCGCACCACTCCAAACACATGTCTCGATCACCGATCACCTTCTCCATCAAAGTATACAAACACCACATTTCGTCCGATAATGTCAAGTAATATCAACGAGCAGAAATGAGTTGTAAACCACTGTGTGTGATACACGATTTTTGGAGCACCTAGCCTGACGTAGGCTGCATCTCCGGTATGACATATAAATTTGATTGACAGTACTTTGTGCTCCGGTAAAGGAAGTGTGATGATAACAGGATCCTATGGTAGGCAAAGCCAGGATGACAGAAAAGGCCCTTTTCAGGGCCGGTGTCGAATCAGGCATGCTCGTTTCCTATTGGATGTCTCAGGATCCCAGTGGGAGGATGACATTGCTGAGAAAAGGCCCTTTTCAGGGACGGTTAGAACTTAAACTATTTGTTAATAATTTATAAGTTGTTATTGAGCTATTTTAACAATTTGAAGTTAAAGATTATTTAATTAAAGATTATTTAATATCAGAGTTGCCCTAGGACGTTTTCTAAAGTTCCACTGATGTGGGTCATAAATTTGCAATTTGTTTAATTCAGAGTTGGGAATGGTGGGTAAGTTACTATAGAAATTCATTGCTAATTTGTTAATTTCTTCTTTGAAGGTTCTCACTCCGAAGTCTCGGTGGATGACATCGTTCCTTAGGTAGCGAGGAGCCTTTCTCGTTCTGCGTAGAAACAGGTTTTGGACAGTTTGAAGTTTCTTTAGGTTCGAATTAGCCGTGAAACCCCAGACGACGGCACCATAGAGCAGTATGGGTCTCAGCACAGTTTTATAAAGTGTGATCTTGTTTTTATAGTTAACATTATTTGAGTGAAGTATAGGGTACATCATAGCTCTGGCTTTGTGAAATTTTTTTTATTATGTTTTGAATGTGTGTGATGAAGTTTAGTCTTTTGTCGAATGTGATGCCTAGATATTTACAGGTGTTGGTATATTGTATTTCAGTGCCGTTAATTGTAATAGGGGGCGGATTTTTCTTCTTTTTATTAAATAAAATGCAGTTGGTTTTGTTGGGGTTTATCTTAATTTTCCATTTCTGGAACCAGGAGACAAGTGTGTTGATATGATTTTGAAGCCTAGAGCGCACATATCTTGGATTTGAAGATCTTGTGTAAATGGCTGTATCGTCCGCGTATAGTGCAATGTGTGTGAATGGGGATTTCGGAATGTCATTAATATAGATATTGAATAGTGTCGGGGCCAATTGGGAGCCCAATGAGTTGTAAAGAAATGGGGTTCCTAATTTATATCCAATTCATTTCCGGTTATCAGACGATTCCATTTCTGCGGGTAGAGAGCGTTGAACAGTACTGACCGGAAACAATTACCACAAGTCTCTTTAAAAGCGCCCCCCCCTCGCCAATTTCAAGTTTCACAGTTCCACATGCAGATCTACCAATAAAAGTAAAAGGTAGACAAATCCTTTGGATCTCTTGTACACTATATGTTTCTGGGCGGGCCCCCAATACATTGGAGAATCAAAGAGACGAGTTTTATTTCCAGACGATACGGGAACTACAGGGGGTCTGTCGCCCTCCGTAGACTCCCGAAGTCATCAATCTTGAAAGGTCCGAGAAAGTGACAGAGTGGAAGTGTGCTGATTTGGCGGGTTATCCCCAAAGTGTGATAAATAATAACTTTGGTTGTTGCTTTTTGTGGTGAGTTTCGATCGCAGTCATATGTGACTGTCATTAATTTGCAAAATGTCGCTTGATGGTGAAATTGCCCTTGCCATTGCTGTTGCACTGGAAGACGATCCGCCTCGTAAAAGGACAAAATGGGTGAAGGGTTTGTTATTAAAAAGAGAAAACTTTTCTCATATCAACTTGATGAGGGAATTGGAGAATTTCCCCACTGATTTTTTAAATTTTGTCAGAATGGATGTGGACACATATAAAGAACTGTTGTCTGCTGTCACACCTTTAATTGTAAAAAACAATACAGTATTACGACAAGCAAGGGCGGATCCAGAGGGGGCACGGGGGCATGTGCCCCCCCCCCAGACGAGCTAAGTAAAGACTAGGAAAGCTCGATATTTTTCAAAATTATATTTTTTATAATTATTTTCAAAATTATATTTTTTAAAATTATATATTTATATTTTTCAAAATTATATTTTTATATTTTTTAAAATTATATTTTTATATTTTTCAAAATTATATATCCTCTCTTCGGCTTTCAAAATTATATATCCTCTCTTCGGCTTCAAATGCTCCTACTGAAGTAATTGAGGAACATTTTCGCGTGACATTATGGTTGTCATTTTTGGATAATCTTATAAGCGAAATTACAGATAGGTTTCCGAAGGCCAGTTTTGAGGTCATTACTAATTTGCAGCAGTTAATTCCGCAAATCTTCCATCAAAGATATTATAAAGAGCGCAGACGTTTACAAGGAGGATTTGTCATGTTTTCCAGCATTAGATGGTGAACTATTATCTGGAAGCAAATCTGCGAAAAAGGAAACGAAGAATTCAGATGTCTCATAAAAGCATATAAAAGTGCCACAAATTTACCGAACATTAAAGTTATTTTGCAAATTCTTGCAATCCATCCTATGACAACAAGCATAGCAGAAAGCTCTTTCTCAACACTACTCCAAATTAAAACTTACCTACGCAATACCATTTCGGAGAGCCGGCTTAATGGTTTAGCATTAATGAACATCAACAGAAATGTATCGTTTACAGAAGAGGTTTCAGGAAGTTTTTTCGCGCAAATTTAAAATGAAGTTAAATTTAAAGTACATGTAAATTGAATTTGTTTATACAGTAAATCTGAATAATTTTTACTCTATTTTCTTTATTTTCTTATACACATCACATAGCCAGTCAAACTCGTGTATAACGAAATCGGAAACAACGTAATTACGGTTTCAGCGAAAAAAAGATATTAGGCCCTCTCTAGGCTTTACAGCATTATAGAAAATTTTTTAAACGAAATTACGGAAATATCGAATTATTTTCGGCGTCATTTCGACTGTATTACAAACTGTATAAATTACCGGAATTCGTGGATTTGGCATTGCCGGGCACCCCACAAATTCATCTTTGCGTATGCCACTGGACTATATTGTGCCCCCCCCCCCCCCCCCCCCCCCAGAATGGTTTTCTGGATCCGCCACTGACGGCAAGCGATATCTCCGCATGAGAGACTCGTGGCTACGTTGCGTTAGCTATGTTTGTATTCGATTTGATTGAAGTCGGCAGCTTAGCGCTATTCTTTATTTAGTAGTATAACAAATAGTAGTACACAGTATAACAAAATATACTATTCTTTATTTAGTAGTATACTAAATTGCATAACATTTGTATAATATATATATATATATATATATATATATATGATGTTCACAAATTTATTGCATGATACTACATATGGAAAGTGAACGTATTTCGTAATATTTAATACTTTTTTTTTTAATGTGATTTTTTAATACATTTATTTAAGAAAAAGCACAGTAATTCAAGACAGGTTTGTGCTAGCGTTTTAAAGTTTGTGTCAATCGTTTTCTAATTAAAAATGACATAAGAAATGATTATTCATGTAATAAATACTATTGAAGGTTCCGATTTTTTGATAATTTTTTCATTCGAAAATTGGGGGGTGGGAGTCCTCCTAACATTTGATTACGTTTTTAAAATCAAGCGACTTATAGTAATCACTGATTGTAGCCTTTGTATCAAATTTCGTTGAAATCGCACCATTCGTTTGTGAGATATCGTCTCCACAGACTCACGGACACACACACACACTATCATCTGGTAAAAAGGGTTTGTTAATATGAACTCCTTTGGATAACTAATGTAATTTTTCCATAATGAGAGAGAGTGAAACACCTAATAACCCCTCCTTTCCTTTTCCGTGTAAAAATACAGTTTTTAAGGAGCTCCTTGAAAAAGTGTATTTTCAAAATTCGATGGTTAATGTATGATTTTTCGAAAAAGTTGAGTAAAAAATAATGCCCAAAATAACTGTATAGAAATTAAATAAGGTCGGATTGAAATGATATGCATTCCTTTTCAATTTAGTTTTCATCATAATCAATAGCTCATAAAATTATAAGTAATATTTTTTCAAAATTTCATTTGGAAAATGGGGGGGGGGGGGGAGTTCATTTCGGTTATGTCCACGATACCTGTGCAAAGTTTCACTCTACTAGAGTTACTTAAGAACTGTACATATTTTCGCTGCTGTTTACCGAAGCAAAAATATTTTAGCTAAATGAGTATTTTTTTAACCCCGAAGAAAAAAGACGCCAAAGGATTCTGAAAGAAGAAAATACGCCAAAGAAAAATAAGTCCTTGCCAAACGGTCATTAAACATACAACCCTTCAACCGCAAGCCCCCCCCGCAGACCATCCAAATATCAAGCAAAACGACGGAAAATGTTTCCCTGCGTTCACCACCACATACAGGGAAACTTAAAGCTCGTCCTTTGATAAATTCCGCTGTCTGGTAACAATACTCCCGGTGTGTGGCGGGCTTATAAGCCGTCCAATACAACTTCTGACCACGCCTAACATCAAGCAATCCACCAATCAGCACCTTTTGCAGAGCTCAGTGCCCAAGCAATCGGCTGCATATGTTATATATACAACCAGTGGACATACTGCTATTTTAGCCCCTAGATATTTAAGGAATTCGGTGATTAGAAAAGACTTTAAAATAAAAACCGTGAGAGCCCAAATTAAAAAGCTAGCGCTAAAATTCTACGACAACCTGGCTTCAGTTCCAAATGAACTTCTATTCAGTCTACCTGACTATGATCATCGCAAGGCCAAATCTCGTAAGAGACCCCGTGCAGTACTTAACCTTGAATAACCGGATTTAGGTAAACCCCTTCACTAGCAACTGAAATTAATTAAAAATCGCGATCAATATTTTTCAAATTTAAAAATATTCTTAATCCTTAAACTGCCAAATTGTTAGGTAACCCCCAGATCTGCATCAACCCCCCAAACTAACTAATCCCAAATGTGCAATAAACTGCCACACTAGGAGCCAAGTCAAAAATAAAATAGTAAATAAAAAAAAATTCGAGCCTCCATATCATGGGTCAATGAAATAATGTCACAGCATGAAGATAGGAACCATATATTGAGATTGGAGATTAAAGGCGCTCTGTCCTGTACGAAACTTCTTGTCTTGCTATTTTCGACGAGGGGGTAAGTGTCCTGACACAAGGACCCCGTAATGATGCGTCTTGGCTTGGCTTTTTGAGTGAGAGTGAATACATACATTGCACAGACACAGATACACACACACACAGACGTGACGGTAGAAATAGTTTTTTCGTGTTCTAGAGGTCCCAAAATATGTTGATCCGTAGAAAACTCGGTTTTCGGCACAATTCCATACATTGTCCTGTATGGCATAAAAAGTAAAAAGAAAACTTCTTGAATTGTGTAATTTAAAATGTGGGTTAAGTTATTTTTGTACTGCTTGACATTTTAAATCTTTCTTGGGTGCTTATCCTCGCAAGCATATGGAGAGAAATGCAGTAATGAGCTTTATATTCTTGATCTTATTTCGAAAATTGTTCTTTGTGAGGCAAGCAGAGGTCCTTTTAATCCTGTTTACAATAGAACTCCCCCCCACCACTAAAAATAATCTCGATTCAATTTCTCAGAACAATAACCTAATCCTAAATAAATCGAATATCACAAGAGACCTGTCATCGGAGAAAAGCACTTTGCTTCGTTAAGTTTTAAAAACCATAAAAGTTGTTTCTTTCGCAAGTGGCAATTCATAATGTCATTAATAAAGCATCTCGGTAGCATCGCCTCCTGCATAATCAAATTAGATAAAATGTCCAGCTAACACAAGACACATGAGACAAAATACTGAACGCCATATAATCTATTAACAGAGGATTTTATAAGCAAAGTAATTTTCTATGAATAGTATTAAGAATGAGAATGCAATACGTGGTTTAGAATAGAATAAGATCAAAGTCGAAATATTTTAGAGCATTTTAATGGCCGTCGTTTTGACTTTCTGTACAATGCATATACCCTCCAATACCAGTACTGGAAACGTGTCAAAAACTACAACTCGAGTTTTCGACGGATCTACACGTTTTGGGACCTCTAGAACATGAAATAACTATTTTTAGCGTGATGTCTGTGTGTGTGTCTGACTGTTTGTCTGTGCAGATCTTGTATTCAATCTATCTGAAAGACTAATTGACCGAACTTCATAAAACAGGGTAGTTAGTCCCTGCTTCTCGTGAAGAAAATGCTTCTCGTTACCCAATGAAAATGAAAATTGAATTAAGAGGGCCCTTTTAAATAAAGATGCGTGTTATTGTGCGACATTAAACTCAATGAATGATTAAAGAAATGAAAAGAAAATGAATTTGAGTCAGAAAAATTCATAAGCTGTCTACATCCGATTTTTACTTTCCTTATATACAATAATGTATAAGGAAAGTATTGTGACGAGGTCGTAAATTCGAATTTATGTTTTCGACGGGAGAGCACGTTTCAAGCATCCCTGATCACGAATCAAACTTTTTTGAAGTGATGTCTCTGTGTGTGTATGCGTGTGTGTGTCAGTGAGTCTGTGGAGACGATAACTGACGAACGAATGGACCGATTCGAACGAAATTTGGTACAAAAATTACTATCCTTAAACACTGGAAGCTTATTGTTTTTATACGCAATCGAATGTTCAGAATCCCCCTAAATTTTCGAGTGACATTTTGAAAAAAATCTTCAAAAACTCAAAACCTCTAATAATGTTATACAAATAGACATATTTCCTATGTAGTTTTTCATTAGAAAACGATTGACATAAACTTTAGAACGCTAGCTTTAACTGTTCTCGAAATATTGCACATTTTTCAAAAAAAAATATCAAAAAATCATATAAAATAAAAAAAAATATTTCCTATTGAGAAACATGTTCACTTTTCATATGTATTACCATGCGATAAATTGGGTGACATCATGCTTATGGATCTAGCTCGTTCCATTCATGAAAAAAGATAGTTTGAGAAATACTTTTGTATTTAAAAGCCAATAGTCATTTATCTGCTATAAGAATAACTTATTTCTCCGTCCATAATGCTTGGCGAGATTTTGGCGACGAATTTGGCGGAATATCGCTATCTTGGCGACTTTTTAAATGTTGCCAAATTAACGAAAATCTCGCCAAATAAATAAAAGTGGCGCTAAATCAATGAAAATGACGACTCATTGACGAAAATTCAATATCATGGAAAGAACATAAGTATGTACTGTAAAAATAACCTACTTTTTTGCTGTAAAAGTAGTAAATTTATTGCATTATATAAGGAAAGTCATTTGCTGCCCACATTAGATTTTGTGTTTCAGTCTTTAACTAGAGTGTTGCGTCCGTGATGAATTCTTATCGCTGTGTATAAATTGAGTATTCCAATTCTTTCCGGGAATATGTCTTAATTATTTTCCTTATATACATAATGTATAAGGAAAGTATTGTGACGGGGTCGAAAATTCGAATTCGAGTTTTCGACGGGAGAGCACGTTTCAAGCATCCCTGATCACGAATCAAACATTTTTGAAGTGATGTTTGTGTGTGTGTGTCAGTGGGTCTGTGGAGACGATAACTGACGAACGAATGGACCGATTCGAAACAAATTTGGTACAAAAATCACAATCTGTAAACACTGGAAGTCTATTGTTTTTATACGCAATCGAATGTTCAGAACCCCCCTAAATTTTCGAATCAAATTTTGAAAAAATCGTAAAAAAATGAAAACCAATAATAAAGTTACGTAAATAGACATTTCTTATGTAATTTTTCATTAGAAAACGATTGACGTAAATTTTAGAACGCTAACATGAACCGTTCTCGAGATATTGCACATTTTTCAAAAAAATTATCAAAAAGTCATATAAAATAGAAAAAAAAATATTTCCTATTGAGAAACATGTTCACTTTTCATATATAATATCATGCGATAAATTGTGTGACATCATTCTCGTGGATCTAGCTCGTTCGATTCATGAAAAAATATACTTTGAGTAATACTTTTGCATTTGAACGCCAATTTATCTGCTGTAAGAATAACTAATTTCTTCGTCCATAACGCTTGGCGAGTTTTTGGCGACGAAATTGGCGGAATGTCGCCAATTTCGCGACTTTTTGAAATGTTGCCAAATTAACGAAAATCTCGCCAAATGGATAAAAATGACGCTAAATCAATGAAAATGACGACTAATTGTGGAAAATTCAATATCTAATGTTATATAATATATAAATATATAATAATAGTTATATAATATATGTCGAAAATTCAATATCTAATAAGTTATATATATATATATATATATATAACTTATTTCTTCGTCCATAACACTTGGCGAGATTTTGGCGACGAAATTGGCGGAATGTCGCCAACTTGGCGACTTTTTGAAATGTTGCCAAATTAACGAAAGTCTCGCCAAATGGATAAAAATGACGATAAATCAATGAAAATGGCGACTAATTGTCGAAATTCAATACCTCGGAAAGGATATTAGTATCTACTAGAAGAAAAACCTATTTATTTTACTGTGAAAGTAGTAAATTCATTTCATTATATAAGGAAAGTCATGTGTTGCCCACCTCAGATTTTTTGTTTTTGATTTATCGAAGGAAGGCCATTTTGAGACCATGCTCCCAGAGGGAGCCGAGCTATTAAATGACGAATGTTTACTATGAAGGATTTGACGTCTTATTTACATAAGGTTTGGATAACCGCGCAAATCGTTAACACATGCTGTTTTTGCATGTCTTCCGGAATCGCGGGTGTTATCTATTACAAAAACGAGTCCGACCTTCTAGATAACTAACGCTTTTATTTAAGGGGTCACAGGATTGTTAAACTTTCAAAAAATTAGATCCCCCCCCCCCTCTAAAAAATGATATACAGGAAGATATAAACTTTTCTTTACATTTAAAAAAAATCTGATGTGGGCAGCGCATGACATTCCCTGCAGACTTATATTCATGTTATCTTTATTTTAATTAAATTTAATTCACTTTTAATTCAATTTTCGTTCTCATTTGGTAATTGGACTTATTCTCAAAGGTGGCGTAGCGAAAATACGAATAAGCTAAAATATCTCGATAAAGGTTAGTCCTAGTGTAATGGGGTTGGCCGTATTCTTTTCTTCGTTAAAATTACGTATAAAAGTAGCATTCAATGGACATATTTGAGCATACGTAGTTTTTCATTTTAGATTTTGACGATTTTTGCGGGCCATTTTGCAAAAATAGGCAGGTCATTTTTTTCCGAATCTTACCAAAATCTAATCAGCACCAGAGTAACCCACAAGCGACTTATCTACCGAATTTTGTAAAATTTGGTCCATTAGTTTTTCAGCTCGAGTGCAAATGTCTAACCATTGATGGGTCCTGCGGCCTCGATTTTGTGTAATCATTTCATTGTATGTGCATGAGTGTGCGCATATTTAATTTCAATAAAAACAGTCACTTTTTTCATGGTGCTTCGTTTTTTTTTTTGTTTTTTTTTTGCTAAAGAGTGTATATTGAAGTTGTATATTAAACACCTATTTGCAATCATTAAAATATGGCACGTGATTACGTAGGGGTATTCAATTTATGTAGGAGATTTTCAGAATGTAGCACGGTTTTGTCAAATCGTAGTATATTGAAGTTGTATATTGAACACCTATTTGCAATCATCAAAATATGGAACGTGATTAGGCATAGGGGTAATTTAGGATTTACGCTCTGTGCTTGGGAATTTGTCTAAAACATGAACCCGAACAAAACAACAGTAGTTAAATTCAACAACAAAATAGTTAATTATTAATGTGGCGAAGGTAGAGTAACTACGTATGGGATTTTTGCCGGCATATATTTATTTATTTATCGTTTTGGAGCAGGCCATCTTGGAGATCTGTTCTCAGGACGGAAGGAGCGAATCTAGAGCCTCCTAAATGTTAGGAAATTTTAATTATGTTCCAAAATTCTAAATTGGGTTTCCGACTCTTTTGTCATCTTTATCGATCACGATATGACATTTTCAAATAAGTCTCATATGAAATTTTCTCATTGGCGTTCGACTGACCAATCCATTTTCTGAAGAAGAAAATGTGCTTTTGTCCTATGAAAGAAGAATGCCCCGATTTATTATCTTGAACTACTTTCAACTTCCATCTCAAGACACCCATAAATTTTCCAATCATGCTCAAAGTGTGATAAATAGTTCATTTTCTTCGGAGCAAAGGATAAGTCATCTTCCCCTCCCTCTACTTCTTTTGTTAAAAACTCATATTTCCACAACAAACTCGTAATTTATAGTGTGTTGCGTTGAGAACAAAAATCTGTGAGAAAGTTAATAATCCCTCGTCTTTTGTTAAAAATCATCCTTAACCGAAAAAGACTGGGAATTATCATCCATAGAAACACCTTTACGCATGGAGGAGTTCTTTTTTGATGCGTTCACGAAATATAAAGTGTCCAGAATATAAGTTCCCGTTTCGAAATGTTGTAACTATTACTTTTCTTATATATAGTATAACGTATGGAGAGATTATTAGGGCGGGGTCGAAAATCCGAATGCAATTTTTTGAACAACAAGTTTTAAGCATCTCTGAATTCAAATAGAACGTTTTTGAAGTGATGGCAGTGTGCGTGAGTTCGTGAGTCTGTGTATGTATGCTAATGTGTATGTTAGTGTGTGTGTGTGTGTGTATCTATGTTAGTGTGTGTGTATGAATGCTAGTGTGTATGTTAGTGTGTGTGGGTATATGTGTATGTATGCTAGTATGTATGTTGGTGTGTGTGGGTATGTATGTATGTATTCAGTGTGTGTGTATGTATGCTAGTGTGTTAGTGTGTGTGTATGTATGCTAGTGTGTTAGTGTGTGTGTGTGTGTTAGTGTGTGTACGTATGTATGTTAGTGTGTATGCGTGTGTTAATGTGTATGTTAGTGTGTGCGTATGTATGTATGTATGTTAGTGTGTATGTGTGTGTATGTTAATGTGTATGTTAGTGTGTGTATGTATGTATGTTAGTGTGTATGCGTGTGTTAATGTGTACGTTAGTGTGTGCGTATGTATGTATGTATGTTAATGTGTATGTGTGTGTATGTTAATGTGTATGTTAGTGTGTGTGTGTGTGCATGTTAATGTGTGTGTGTGTGTATGTATGTATGTTAGTGTGTATGTGTCTGTGTGTTAATACGTATGTTAGTGTGTGTGTGTGTGTGTCCGTGAGTCTGTGAAAACGATCTCTTACGAAAAACTGTTATTCGAAAAAATGTGGGCACGATTGCAATCGGTCCATACTGGAACCCTGTTGATTTGAAACGCCATCGAATGTTTGAAAGTTAAAAACGAATGCCAATTGTGCCGATTATTAATTTTGTTGATTAAAATTAATATTGTCAAAAATGCATTTTACATTAAATTAATTTTTTATTAGTATATTAATTATACATGTAATCTGTTCTAAAACTTACTGCTGTGTACATTGCGTTGGTGGCCGCAAAACCCACCTATTTCTGTGCTTAACGGGATACTAAGTTAACAAACTAAAAATTAAGGTTAATAGTAAAGGAACAAACATTTATTTATCACATACTCAATTTACACTCTTTAGTTTTACAAATTAAATAAATATCACAATAGTGGAATACATCTCAATGGTAGTTCGGGGGGTGTAATGCCAGATGAATTGATATTTGGTTGGAGCACGTGGTGGGATGCATTAATTAGCTTTTCCTTAAAAACACAAATTTAGACAAAGAGGTTATCCTCATATAGTTTAATTGTACGGTACCTGATCTTCGTTCATATAACTTGGGTAACACCGATGCTTTGTCACACTTTACACTTGCAATACCAGATGAACATGAGCTCTCCTTCGAATTCCTATATCAGAGACGCACACACAACTCTTAACTCTGCTACCGCCGCTTCTTCTTGACTAGTCTAACTCCAACAGCCTGCCTTGACCAATTCTGACTCCCACTTCGAGCAACTCTCACTTATATCCCTTTTTCGGTCCGCGGTCCACGTGCTGAAATGCAGAGCTGAGGGCTAATCCGTAGACATGGCGTCGCCGTCTCGGTTGCCGCCAAACGGCTTAGCGTGGTATGTAAACATGGGCGTGGTATGTAAGATATGGGGCCACCTGTATATTATCGCCCATCTGCTTAGCGTGGGGATAATCCGCACGCATTCCTGGTTCCATTATTTTTTAATCCTTCCAAATATTTATTACTTTACATTTCTGGCATTACATTCTCACCCCCCCGCGAAAAAAAAGTCCAAAAGTTACTCTCCCACAGTTTCACCCCAGTGGTAAGAAATTAAGTTCACAATGGTTCCTCGCAAACACATATGTTCATCCATCGTGAGAAAGGCTGAGTTCCACTTTTTAGCCTCGTACAACTCATAGCTTTGATAGTTCTTTGTAGTTTCTTGATAGTTCCCTGTCAAGTTAGTCCATTATTCATAATTGACATAATGTACCATAAATTACATGAGGATTACCAACATTCACATTATTATTAAATTGTAAATTTTGATATATATTATTTGCAATGCATAATTTTCATTTCTCCTTTTACATAATTATTTACATACGACATATCATTACATAACAGCATTCATTACTTTATTATTATTATACATTTTCTTGTTATCATTTCATTTTGTAACATATTGTAGTAGTGCAACTATCAACTTCCGATTCTTGGTTATGGTTGAATTCCATACCACCATATTATTTATAAATTACTTTGTTATTTCACTTTTTTTTTTTTTTTTTTTTTTTTTTTTTTTTTTTTTTTTTTTTTGAACTTGCCATATATGTAATGTCAGAAATACATAACATACTTTTTGAAATATACTTATATCCACAATTTAAAACATAAAAACATATACATATACACTCAATTATCACTTTCTATTTATGACATTAATTACAAACTTTTTACATATTTTTCATATTCTTTGTTTTATGAAATTACTATTTACAACAATTCGAGGGCGAAAATTATACCCTCTGGCATTATAACAAACCTCATCATCATTTCTATTATTTTCACAGTTTAATTGCTTTTCTTTAGTGACCTTCCCTTCCTTAATTTGACTTTGATCATTATTTCTAATCACTTTCTCATTTTGATTTTTTTCTTTGTCCTGTGTGTGTGTGTGGTTTGATTCGCTTTCGTCACTATCTTTCAAATATTGTTTTCGCTCCGCTGCCATGTATAGTTTATTTATGTGCACTTTATAAGTTTTATTTTCATCACTTTTAAGACATATTATAACATTATTATTTCGGACTAATTTCGTAATTCTAAATGGTCCATCATATCGATCCTCTAATACCCTTGGTTTTAGGAACTTTTTTAGGTACACTGTCGCTCCTATAAATATATCGTTTTTTCTCACTATTTTATATTTCTTTATTTGTTTGTCATTTACCAGCTTTTGTTGTTCCGATGCGTCTTTCACTACTTTATCTATATTTTTTAAATGCTGTGCCACATAATTTTTATAATTATTTACATCACTATACATTATATCTATTTCTTCCTTACTTGGTATGTTTGTTTGTTTAATATTTTCAAATGGCAATGATAAATCTCTAAGATAGAACAGGAATGAAGGCTCAAATCCTGTATTACTGTTAATAGTGTTATTCACATAAAACTTAAACCATTTTAAAGATTCATCCCATTCAAACGTAGTCTTTGACAAACACATTATACATTGTTTCATGTCTCTGTGTATTCTTTCACAACGACCTAAAGAACTTGGGAAATAAACCGAACTGTATCGCCTTTCAATATTTAATGCATTTGTAAAATCTATGTATTCTTTACTTTTAAAAATTTGAGCATTATCGCTTTGAATAATAATTGGAACTCCATAAGTTGTCACGAAGTTTGTTAGCTTATTCACTATTGTTTTAGCAGTAATGTCTCTGACTGCATAGGCCTCAAAGTATCGTGAAAACATGTCTACAATTGTAATTACAAAATTATTTCCTCCATTACTGCGCGGTAGTTTTCCTACGCAATCCAGTTGTAAATATATTCCTGGTTTTAATATTTCTGGCATAGCCTGAAGTCTGGCTGGTGGTATATTTTTGTGTTTTACTAATAAGCATTGATTACAAGACTTACAAAAATTTTCCACGTCTTGGAAAGCCCCTATCCAAAAATATTTTCTTGAAAGTAATTGGTATGTCTTTTTTACTCCGAAATGAGGGAAATGTGCTATCTCTATTATCTTTCCCTTTAGCGAGTGCGGTATTACAATCTTATTCTCATTTATTTTCCTATACGTTTGTCTTTTATTTTCCTTCTTTACCATTAACAGTTTATTTTGGCTATCAATATAGTATACCTTGTTATTGTGATATCGGTTTCTTCCTTTTTGTAATTCCTCTCTAATTTTACTTAATTTTTCATCTACCATTTGTTGCTCTAATATTTTCTCCACATTTATCTCATCATTTTTAATTAAAGTATTTACATATTTGATTTGGTTATCATTGTCAAATACATATCTCGAGCAATAATCACTTGCGTTATTTTCACCTTTTTGATATTTGAATTTAAAATCATACTGACTTATGTCAATTAGCCACCTCGATATGATATTTGGCATTTTATCTAATTTTATGTGGTACATAAGGGATTTTGCGTCACTCAGCAAGGTGAAACTCCTTCCGAACAGATATTCTCTGAAGTGTTGTAAGGATGCGTGTATAGCTAGCAATTCTAGCTTTATTGCAGGATAACGCTTCTCTGCCGGGTTCACAGGTCTTGAATAAAATTCGATAACATGATCGACTCCATTTACCCTTTGCATCAAAATACTACTAATTCCCTTACCTGAGCCATCCGTAGTTAAGACAAACGGGTTTACTTCATCAGGCTGTCTTACAACTGGTTCTTTAAAAATTGCATTTTTTAATTTTTCAAAAGCTTTTCTACATTCATTATTCCACTCGAACCTAACATTCTTTTTTGTCAAATTTACCAACGGTTCTGCAATTTGTGCATAATTTTTTATCAGACCTCTAAAATAGTTTGTTGTCCCAAGAAAGCTTTTTACTTGTTTAACCGTTTGGGGTTGTTTGAAATTTTGCACTTTTGCACAGTTTTTTATTGATGGGCTTATACCATTCGCATTTACTTTATATCCTAAAAATTCAATTTGCGATTTGCATATCTGTAACTTCGCCGGGTCGAGTGTTAAATTATTTTCTTTCAATCTTTGGAAAACAATTTTGATTTTCTCTAACATTTCGTCGTTATTTTGTGCGCATATGACTAAGTCATCTAAGTAAAAGTATATTTTTAACTCTGATAGATCTCCTAACACTTTGTTCATTAAAAGTTGAAAATATGCTCCTGAGTTTTTAAGACCAAACGGAATTCTTTTAGGATTAAAATTTCCCATAAAAGTTGTGAACGTTAAGGCCTTTCTATCTTGTTTTCTTAGTTCGATCTGAAAAAACGCCGCCTTCAAATCCATAACTGTATAAATTTTACTACCAGCGATATTTTGTAATATATCCTTCACCTTTGGTAAGTTTATTGGCAAAAGTGGTAAATACGCGTTTATGGCCCTATAATCAATAGCAAGTCTATATTTAGGTTCTTCATTTGGTTTACTTGGTTTCTTTACAAGAATTATGGGACTAGCGTACGTGCTTTGTGAACTTTCAATAATGTCATTTTCCAATAATTCCCTAATTTCTTTTTGCGCAATTTCTCGTACTGCTCTCGGAATTGGGTATGGTCGACTCTGAATAGGATAATTGTGCATGAGTTCGATTTTCGGTACTATTGCTGATGTTTTACCTAGGGTAGCATATGACTTTGAAAAAACCTCTGTATTGGTCATCATTAATGCAATAACTTTATTTCTATCTTCCTTATTTAAGTGCTGTACTTGAAAATCGTCTGGAGATATTTCTTTCTTTCTTAATTCCCGAATTTGTTGATAATCTGTTTTATTTAAATTTTGAATATTATTAATTTCCAACGTGGGTTTACTGCTTTTATTTTTTGTATCAACAATTTCGATTTGTTCTGTTATTATACCCACGTTCATATTTTTATTAAGTGTAATTTGGCAATTTTTTTCATTGTATAACAACATTCTAATCTTATTTTTATTTTCTATACTTTGGATCGCTTCATCCGTGATTAATGTTCTTGCCATTTTTATTGGAGAAAATAAAACATCCTGTCCCTCATTTAATTCCTGTGACAAAATCAATTGGACTATTTCTGACTCCCCTGGCTTTAATGTTATTTTTCTTTTCAATTTTGCGAAAATCTGCTTTTCCTCTTTCTTTTTAACATTCTTATTCTTATTACTTTCATTAGAACTTGGTAACCATTTTCCATCATTTACATTATCGCGAGTGCTACAATTTTGCATATTAGAGTCTTTTCTATCGTTATCGCTTTCATTATCCTCGCTTATTCTATCTTCATTCTCATTATTGAATTCATTACAACAATTATTTATTTCCTCATATTCGTCGTCATCATTATCATCGCTTATTCTATCTTCATTCTCATTATTGGATTCATTATAACAACTATTTATTTCCTCATATTCGTCGTCATCAGTATTATAATTTTCATAATTACTATTATATCTATTTTCATCGCGAATTCCCTGGCTTTGTGGTTTTTGTTTTGAATTCTGTATTGGGTTTGTATTTTCACTTTTATACAATTTAATCGCAGTATTCCCAAATTGTACTTCGTTATCTTTTGTATTTAAAATTGCTTTATGTGAGGATAAAAAGTCGTAGCCTAAAAGCATTTTATATTGCCCCTGAAAGTTCTGTTTTGTCACGAAAAAATAATTTTTGCATGCCTTTTCCCCGATTCTAAATGAAAATTGAATGCAATTTAAAAATTCTATATTTTCTTTAGTAAACGTCTGAAGTATTACTCTTCTGGTTATGTATTTTATTTTTACATTTCTATTCTGTTTTAGTTTTTGAAATGTTTCCAAATCTATAATACTAACTTGAGCCCCACTATCAATTACACTTATTATTTTTATTCCCTTGCAATCTATTTCTACCATCGGTAATTGTGGGCTAGATACGTTTTCACATTCGCTTGAAAGGATACTTTTGGTATCATATTTTGCTTTATCATTATTTTCATAATATTGTCCTCTCTTCAAATTTGTATAGTTTTGCCAGTCATCTCCATTTTTGTTATTTCTATATGTTTGTGAACCGAATTTATTTATTTCTCTGGAATTTGTACGATTCGTTCCTTGGTCCCAAATTCCAGCTCTTAGTTTAAATTACTATTATTATTGTTTCTCTCATATGTGTTTGATCTTATATTTCTTCCGTTGCGCCCCCTAAAATTTCCTCTTATACTTTGCCTCTCTCTATTTTCTACGTTGGTTTCTAATTGATCGCAATAATTTCTTTGATCATTATTATTTCCTTGATATTCCCTATTATTTCTATCATATCCTCCTCGTTCAAAATTTCTGAGATTTTCGTTTCTGTTTCCTCTGATATAATTTGTTTGCTCCAACCCATATTGCTGATACTTCCTTCGTTTGGGATTCCTTGCAAATGCAGTATTACACTCATTGTACCAGCAATCTGAGAAATAATGTCCATTTTTTCCGCACCCTATGCAAAAAACAGCCCGTTCCATGGATTGATTTGGTATATTTTGCAATTTTAATTTATTAATTTCTAAAGTCAAATCTTGAACCTGTGTTGTAAGTAACATTTCTTTCAGTTCGTTATGTGATTCTTCTGGAGTCCTATCATTAAGAATTATTTCAAACAGTTCGGCATCTTTTATGGCATCTTCAAACCGCTGCGGATCTTTTTTCTTCACTTCAATTGCCAAATCAGGGCGTAATGCGCTAATAAATTTTCCCAACATTATTTTATTGGTTATTTTCTCTACCTCTCCATCTGTTGTATCCTTAAGGTTCAAAAATTTACGCGCTGCGTTTTTTATTTTTAGCACAAGCTCGTCCACTGACATATCAGGCGTTTGTTTTATTTTATTGAAAGCGTCCTGTTCTTGCGTTATCGTTATTCTGTTTGAAAATTTATTTATTAGTAATATTTTTATTTTATCAAACTCTTTTTCGTTTTGTAATTCAGGGTTTTGAATTAAAAACTGCATAGCCTTATCTTTTAATCTGGTTTTAATGATAGCCACTTTATGCTCTTCCTTCCAACTTGCTAACTCCGCTAATTCATCAAATTGTTTTATAAAGAAATTTATATCTTCCTCCTTACTCCCACAAAATAATGGCAGGATCTGCATTACTGGAATATCCATATTTTTATTATTTCTATCCAATTTAGTATAATTTTTATTTGATATTTTTGAATGTTCTTTCAAACTTGAACTCCTTGTTATAATTGAACTTTTCACCACTTTTTTAACTGGTCCCATTCCTATATCCCATTTTTCTAATTATACCTTCGATCTCATTTAGAAGAACCATTTTTTCCATTTCATTGATAAAACTTTACATAATCATACATATAACATAAGGAGAAATGAGAATTGTGCACAATATTTTCACAATCATCTATGTCGCCACCAGTTGTCCAACCTTATCAATATTTATTTTTTATTATTATTATTCCTTTTATTTTTATTAATTTCATAAATCCTTATTTTATTCCCGTTACTGCTAAAGTCACGAGCACCAAATGTGCCGATTTTTAATTTTGTTGATTAAAATTAATATTGTCAAAAATGCATTTTACATTAAATTAATTATTTATTAGTATATTAATTATACATGTAATCTGTTCTAAAACTTACTGCTGTGTACATTGCGTTGGTGGCCGCAAAACCCACCTATTTCTGTGCTTAACGGGATACTAAGTTAACAAACTAAAAATTAAGGTTAATAGTAAAGGAACAAACATTTATTTATCACATACTCAATTTACACTCTTTAGTTTTACAAATTAAATAAATATCACAATAGTGGAATACATCTCAATGGTAGTTCGGGGGGTGTAATGCCAGATGAATTGATATTTGGTTGGAGCACGTGGTGGGATGCATTAATTAGCTTTTCCTTAAAAACACAAATTTAGACAAAGAGGTTATCCTCATATAGTTTAATTGTACGGTACCTGATCTTCGTTCATATAACTTGGGTAACACCGATGCTTTGTCACACTTTACACTTGCAATACCAGATGAACATGAGCTCTCCTTCGAATTCCTATATCAGAGACGCACACACAACTCTTAACTCTGCTACCGCCGCTTCTTCTTGACTAGTCTAACTCCAGCAGCCTGCCTTGACCAATTCTGACTCCCACTTCGAGCAACTCTCACTTATATCCCTTTTTCGGTCCGCGGTCCACGTGCTGAAATGCAGAGCTGAGGGCTAATCCGTAGACATGGCGTCGCCGTCTCGGTTGCCGCCAAACGGCTTAGCGTGGTATGTAAACATGGGCGTGGTATGTAAGATATGGGGCCACCTGTATATTATCGCCCATCTGCTTAGCGTGGGGATAATCCGCACGCATTCCTGGTTCCATTATTTTTTAATCCTTCCAAATATTTATTACTTTACATTTCTGGCATTACATTTTAAAACCCTAGCATGAACCGCTCTCGAGATATAGCACGTTTTGAGATAAATTTATCGAAAAAGTTACATAAAATAAAAATTAACAAGTATCCTTAAAGTAGTTGACCTTGGTTATCCCTTTGGCGAAATATCTCCAACATGGGGCGACTTTTTGGAAATGTTGCCAAATTTGCCAAAATGACGCTCATTTATCTCAAGATCTGAAGAACGGTGTTAGAGAAGTGCCCAGGAGAGGATATGATTCTCCCTTTAAACTTCTAGCGAAGAGAAAAAGAATAAAGAAATGGTGTTTCAAGAATGGATAGAATTTAAATCTAACTTATGCTTCGGGGGGGGGGGGGCGACGACCGATGTCGTGCCCGTCCCCAAGTCTTCCGACAGGAAGAAACTGGGGCCCAAGTGAGTTTCTAGTAGAGGTAGAAAGAGATAAGATGGGAGAAGGGCAACCCGAGGAGCGAAGACCAATGAGCTTGAGTAAAACTAGCGGGCAAAAGGGGGGTGGGGTGGGGGTTACCAACTAAATTATACGCTTATTTATGTAAATGACGCGAAATTGGATGAAAATTTAATATTTTCTAATAATTAACATTGTTTTATATAGGACTCTATGCTTTCCATATTTCTAATTGTCAAGTTAGATTTGTTTGAAATTTTCTTTAATTGGATTCTTTTAAAATAGTTTCATATATTGTTATCCAGAAGAGCATCGAATGTTAACACGTTAGGCGCTGCCTTAGTCACCGGTGACTGACAATGTAGACCTCGTCAGTCACCGGTGACTGACGATATATAATTCTCGTTGGGTCTTTTCTCTTTGAGCATTTGGGTTATGGATAGGACGACAGAATTTTCAGCACGGATGACTAATACTATAATTATTACTTTCCTTATATACATAATGTATAAGGAAAGTATTGTGACGGGGTCGACAATTCGAATTCGAGTTTTCGACGGGAGAGCACGTTTCAAGCATCCCTGATCACGAATCAAACATTTTTGAAGTGATGTCTGTGTGTGAGTGTGTGTGTGTGAAAGTATGTGTGTGTGTGTGAAAGTATGTGTGTGTGTGTGTGTGTGTGTGTGTGTGTGTGTGTGTGTGTGTGTGTGTGTGTCAGTGAGTCTGTGGAGACGATAACTGACGAACGAATGGACCGATTCGAACCAAATTTGGTACAAAAATCACAATCCGTAAACACTGGAAGCTTATTGTTTTTATACGCAATCGAATGTTCAGAACCCCCCTAAATTTTCGAGTGAAATTTTGAAAAAATTGTCAAAAAATCAAAACCGCTAATAAAGTTACGCAAATAGACATTTCTTATGTAATTTTTCATTAGGAAACGATTGGCATAAATTTTAGAACGCTAACACAAACCGTTTTCGAAATATTGCACATTTTTAAAAAAAAATTATCAAAAAGTCATATAAAATAAAAAAAAATATTTACTATTGAGAAACATGTTCACTTTTCATATGTAATACCATACGATAAATTGGGTGACATCATTCTAGTGGATCCAGCTCGTTCCATTCATGGAAAAAGATACTTTGAGTAATACTTTTGTATTTGAGCGCCAATAGTCATTTGTCTGCTGTAAGAATAACTTATTTCTTCATCCATAACGCTTTGCGAGATTTTGGCGACGAATTTGGCAGAATGTCGCCAATTTGGCGTCTTTTTGAAATGTTGCCAAATTAACAAAAATCTCGCTAAATGGATAAAAATGACGCCAAATCAATGAAAATGACGACTAATTTTCGACAATTCAATATCTTGGAAAGAATATTAGTATCTACTATAAGAAAAACCTATTTTTTACTGTAAAATTAGTAAAATCAATTCATTATATAAGGAAAGTCATGTGTTGCCCACATCAGACTTTTTTTACTGTAAAAGTAGTAAATTCATTACATTATATAAGGAAAGTCATGTGTTGCCCACATCAGATTTTTGTAATTATATGTTAATTATAAATAATTACTTTACATTAGTTTATATACAGGTAATAGGATATATTTACAAATGAGTTTTCAAGATTGAGTGTCAGACAAATAATCTCGACAGTTTTCTTTTCCGACATAGAATTTTCTTGATCGGGACCTTATAGATGTCAAGCATTTTGGTATTACACAAAAGACGGTCCTCCTGAGAGATGAACGATCTCACTCCGATAGATATTTTTCTCGGCGATAATCACTTTTTTTAGAAGGAAGAAATCAGTTCCCTACGCCAGAAAAAGTAAAATCTCAGACGGGTGGATAGATAAAATCACTCGATACTTTTTGACAGCGGGATTCGGGATGACTTTCAGGGAAACACTTTTAAGCGACGCGATTTTCGAGATTTATAGATTTATAGATCTTCTTCCCAATATCGCGCCATGAAGAAATAGAGACACAATCAAGAATTTGTTTTATATCTCGCGTAAAAATGAATTTATTTCTGAAGAGTCTAAACAACGAATTTACAAAGGAGCAAATTACAGGATAGCAAGTGTGATGTGTAGACAGTGGCAAGTGTGAAGTAGGCATGTCACGAATTGGGGAACAATTTTGAGACTGACATTTTCCCATTTGTAAATCCGTTTCTCCGCAGTTGCGTAATCGAAGCTTGCAAACAGCAATTATTTCCACGATGTTATAAGAGAGGAAGCGAGATCAATGATTATCTTATTAATGTGGAAGAAACACATTTGAATCGACTAAAATATTTATATATATTTCATGTTGTGACAAGTGTGTAGACGGTGACAAGTGTGTGTTTCCATAGAACTAGGAAGCAGTTTTGTACTCTCTTGCACACTTATTTTGAATAGTTGTAAAGAGCTCTGCTGCCTCAACTGGAAATCGAATCCTGGATCTCCGATCTGGCCAACTAACGTTCTACCGTTGAGCTGTTAGGACGAAATTGCAAGCTCTTATCGTCGAAGTAGACTCTGCATTCTCCACCCTCTAATGTCAGTTTGGCAGGCCACTGACAATCTGATTGACCACCTCCTGCTATTTTTACCGCAGGTTAGCTTGCTGCTACTACTATTTTCACCCAGCTTAGTAATCTGCGTGGTCGTTATCCTCTCACTTTGAAATCGGCGCTTAGTCTTCCAGAGTTCACTGAATCCGTACTAGTCGTACTAGGGCCACTTTTACACCTTCGACAGCTTTGTACTAATCTACAGAGTTGATTTGTTCGGGAGTCATTGTAAAGGTTGCAGATGGAACACGCAGGCAAATTTTGATAAAACAACAAGTTTATTCTTAACAGTATAAAACATCATACAGTAAACACCCATTAACGTAATTTACAAATAACAAATTAGAGGGTCTGGGTCGTAATCCCGACAGCCGAAATCCCGACAAGCCAGAATCCCGACAGCCGAAATCCCGACATGCCAAAATCCCGACAGGGTCGAAATCCCGACAAGTCAAAATCCCGACAAGGTCGAAATCCCGACAAGGCAAAGACCGACAAGGTCGAAATCCCGACAAGCCAAAATCCCGACAGCCGAAACCCATTCTTGTACAGACTAATACAACACTAAGGCGGTCATCGCAGTGACGTCACAAGGGTTAGAATTTACTAATCAGCACCCCCCCCCCCCACGTACATGTGCTTGACTCACGCTCCCTCTTGTCTCCATCCGCTTGCTACGACAATGGCCATATGCTATTTGAATACGCTATTCGAACGTATGCAGAATGTGTTTTTTTTTACTTTTTTAATAAAATGAATTTTCTAAATCTTATACCGACCTGTTATATCATTTTAATCTTTGTCATTTCAATTTGCCAAAATTTATTTCAGTAATGGCATAATTGTTATGATTTAGTGATTTAGATTAAAACTATTAATTTGTAAAATGTAGAGATGTAAAAACGCCGATAATTTTGATCAAGCTATACATATAGGCGTAGAGAGCCATGTGCGTGGGCCCAGCGTGAGTCCAGCGCATGTGCGTGGGGGGGGGGGGGGGGGTGCTGATTAGTAAATTCTAACTCTAGTGACGTCACTGCGATGACCGCCTTAGTGTTGTATTAGTCTGTGCAAGAGTGGGTTTCGGCTGTCGGGATTTTGGCTTGTCGGGATTTCGACCCTGTCGGGATTATGGCTTGTCGGGATTTCGGCTGTCGGGATTCTGGCTTGTCGGGATTTCGGCTGTCGGGATTATGTCCGGAACCGCAAATCAGAGTGTACATGGTCAACCCTTTTTACCGCCCTTTCTACTGTCGGCTGCAGCCACACACACCACTTTCAACTCGTGCTTCGCACTTCACATTTTTAAGAACCTGATTGCCAGCTCCCTCTGCCGTCCGCAATCTGCGAGACTGATATTCTAATTCAGACTCTTCTTTTTCCGGGGAAGACACTGCTTGAAAAATAAGAAGTCGAGAATAGAAATTGTTAATCTTTGCAACATATATAGGGGGTCATAGAAATACCATCGAGGTGAAATACAGGTAGAGAGACTTATGGCAACCTTTCCGTGACCACTGAACTAAGTCACATGACTTAGGTTCTCCCCTACGCGCATATTTTCTTGCGCATCTCTCCTTCCATTGCAATTGCATTACGTTTCCGAAAGCGAGAAGTCATATCGCACGTTTGCTTTTACTTTTAAGCAAAATATGGAAATGTCCTGCACTGCATATGGATGTACGTCAAAGTTTATCAAAGGTGGAGGCACTACGTTTCACAGGGAAGTCGTTTTCATTCATTTTAAAACACATTTTGTATAAAATAAAGAGTTTATTAGCATGTGCCACCATGCCTTCCTATAATAAAAGTAGATTTTCTGGCTTTGTAAATAAGGTATAGCCTTGTAATTATTTTTAAAATAGAATATTTTATATATGTTTGTGTACTTTCATAAACTGTACCTCTATAAATGCTTAAAATTAGAAGAGAAAAAATAAAATAAAAGTGAAACTTTTAATACGCCTAGTTTCCTCCCTTGGCGACATTTTTTTACGCCAACTTGGATTGTTTACATTTTCATACTCTTTTCCACTGACAATGTTTTCATGTCATATAATGCTATGAAATGATTAATAACTCCCAAGAAATTTATATAAATATCAGTAAGTACACATTTAAAATTGATATATTTTGCTGAGCTATATTTTCCCAGACTTATATAAATAAATACAGTGTATGGCCGTAAATATAATTTTTTCTTGAGAATTGTAACAGAAACAATTACTTTTTACACTTTCTTTTAGTATTAACTGTCTTTGTATGTACATTAAAAAATACTCGTTAAACATTTAAAAAAAGTCCTTAACTGTATATGTAATGTATCAAATGAAATTGAGCAATTAAAATGCGATTTGAAAATTTTTTTGTGATTATGAAATGTATAAAGTAACCATAAAAAATTCCTAATATTTATCTATAAGTGCAATAAAATATACTAAAATATTTTTCAATTCAGTTTTTGTGTATTTAAAACTTTTATTAAAATGTTAGTTAATTTCTATTATTTTTATTAGTTTTCAAAAAGATGAGGAAAGATCTGGGAAACACAACTGAAAAGAGAAAGGTTTTAAGCATTAAAATATGATAATGGTGCCATATGTGCAAAATATGCTAAATTGCATGAAAATATGCTAAATTGCATCAAAATAGTTATGCTAAATTGCATCAAAATGAAAAAAAAAGTTAACGTTTAGTCATTTTAAACATTTATTTGTTATGCCTAGTGTTCTATAAAGGCTGGAATTTTTTAAACAGTCGGTGAGCGGATGAGGATGTTTTTTACAGAAACTTGGGAACAAAACTGATTTATGTTTTCAACTTTGGCTTTTTTCCATATCTTAAAAATGAAGAAATCTGAAGTATCTCACTGTCTGATGAATTTGTAAAGCAAAGAATGAGACCTGAAATAATTAAAAAAAACATATATAATGAGTCGCCGGGTAAATTCATAAAAGATTCAAAGTAATACTTTTTTAAAATTAGAATGCGAAGATATCATTCCATTATGTTAAAAATTGGAATTGTGAAAATATTAAAATTTGGGATGCAACAACATAAATATAAGAAATTTCATAACACATATTTAAAAAATTAAAAATAATTTTAAATATGAAGAAATTATTGTCCTATAGATTCTATTTAGCTCTTTGAAACTTCGTTCTTTGATCCTTTTAATTATGTCAAAGTAATAATATTTTTGATTAGTGAGGAACTGAGTGCGAAAATGTTTCAAAATTGTGTTTAAAATGTTTATTCATTCCCCACTCCTTCCCAACATTTAACAGGGTGTTGTTCTATTGATAAATATGAACTAATAAAGCCATTTTATTAGAAAGTTTAAGTCATTAATTTTTGCAAGTTAATGCCTTACAAGCAGCATTTTGATTTATTATGATAACATTGTGTCCAAATATTTTTAAAAGCAATTTTTTTAGGGGGGGGAGGGGGTGGGGTGAAGGAATATAAAGTAACTGTTGCATAATCTGGGAATAATATACAAGATTTTGAATAGTTACAATTGTATAATGCTCAGCTATATTTCTAAAGTTGAAAATTGGCATTATCTCAATGCCAATTTTGCACTTCAATTTGTACAAAAATAAAAGTATTTTGTTAAAAATAAAGTTTTACTGAAGTAAGAAAATAAATTTAGCGGCACTTTTAAAACACTAAAAGGTATGGTAATTCTAATGACTGAGTGTATATTTTTAAAATCTCACACTTCATAAAAGTTTTTTATTCATTATTAAAATGTTGATGCATTAATATTAATCATCAACAACCTTAAATAATATAATTGATGCTTTTTTCGAAATTAAGGACAATTTAACTGATGATTTTATTAATTGAATTGAAAACAAGTAAAAATGCATTTTCTTTTCAAGTACACCCTTTTATTAGCTATATGTGACTTAAATATATGGATACAACAGCATACAAAATGTTTGCTCCGGTTCCCGAGTTATTCCTTAGACTAACATTAAGTTGTTCCTCAATGCATTTCTCTAACGGTTCCTGGACGAGCTGGGATAGTAGCAATGAATTTAATTGCTCTGATAATTCAAAATCCAATGAATTAAAATATACCACGAAATATAATCATATGCTAAATATGATATAATCTTTCTAGATACAACGGATCTCGAGTTATTCCCGAATTATGAGTATATTTATAAGGCGGACCCAGGTCAGGCTTGCCGTTGAGGTTCAAAATCTAAGAAATCAATATGCACCGTAAAAGACAACGAAATACTACATTTGGACCTTCTAGCTAGAAAATTGAAATATATCACAAAAGAAAACGATATGCCAAATTTCATGTTAATGTGATTTTTAGAACATGATCAGTTAGGATCTAACCAATATGTATTTTAAAATACATCAGAAACGTAAGAGGTACTCAGCACTGTTTTACTCCAGTGAAAAAAAAATATTTTAAAGCGCAAAGCGCGGCAATAAGTTGCCAAGTCTGGGAGCGTTCAACCATAAGTCACGTGATACATGCAGTGGTCATGTTTTCAATCTCTTCTGAATAGCAATTCTCAGTCTACCTATATCTCTGGTCGAAGGTCGTACCCAAATCTAAGGAACTTACCTACAACCTTACAAAGTTTATGAAATTCGGTCAGTTAGTTTTTCAGTTAGAGTGGATACAAGACCTGCACAGACAGACAGACAGCCAGACAGACAAATATACACACAGACACACGCACAGACGTCACGCTAAAAATGGTTTTATCGTATTCTAGAGGTGTCAAAACGTGTAGATCCGTCGAAAACTCGAGTTGCGATTTTCGACATGATTCCAATACTTTCCCTATACATTACCATGTATTGCAGGGAAAGTAAAAATCTGATGTGGGCAGCACGCGGAAGGCCCAAAAGTATACTAAGCCAGAAAGCCTTCTTTCAAATCAGACGCCAAACTTCGTTTTATCGCCAGCGTGATACGCGAAGGAGTGCTCTCTCTCTCTCAAGGTTACTATAGCAGCCATATCAAGAGAAAAGACTCTCGCAATTTGGTTTATTTTTTTATAGGATATATGTATAACTTACAATTTAGCAATAGAGACACGTTTTAAATGGATTGTCTCTTAGATTGGAATTAAATTAATTCAATACTGATTAGATTAAAGAAGCCGATATATAACTTACAATTCAGTAATATGGGCTTATCGCCGATATATAACTTACAATTAAGCAATATAGACACTTTTTAAATGCATTATCTCTTAGATTAGAATTAAATTAATTCAGTATTCACTCAATTAAAGAATCATTTTATTATTTTCTAATGCTATTGTATAGAGGAAGTTCACGGATAATCACGACATTTAGACGAAAAAATAAACTTAAAGACACCATGAACACATTTCGAACATTTTGGGAAATATTTCCATCCGCGTGTGTGTGTGTATCTGTGGGGTTCGAATGCGCGTATCACTATGGCAATTTATATGTAGATGCATTCTATATAAAATTAGAAACAGGTAGAATATTTTGTAATAAATGGGATTAAAACGTTATTCCAAATTAGAGATATTAAATTAGAGAGAGTACGTACAGCCACGAAATTCTATATGTAGCTGCATTCTGAAAAAATTAGAATTAGGTAGATCATCATGTAATTAACGTGATTAGAATACGGGTGAAAGGGAGGGAGGGAGACACAGAGGGCGAGAGAGAAAGAGAGTATGTGTGTGTGTGTCAAAATATAGTACGATCAAAATATAGTGTGGTACTGCAGGAGAGGTCGACCTTGTTTCGAACGAGTAGGATTCAAGGGCGCCCATAAAACTTATTCCTGAGATGGCCAAACTCAAGGATGGGAGGTAAATATCTATTAACTTATTACCTACATTTCTGACCTTGAACGTCCGCGGGAGTGAAATGCCCCCTCGCGCTCCCCTATGGGCGCCCATAGAACATTTTCCAGAGGGTAAACTCATGGATGAGAAGTACAATGTTGACTAGCTTGATACCTACATTTGTGACTTTGAACGCCCCTATGGGTACCCATGATTATAAGTGTTGAAGACCCAGACCATTTGACTAGCCCTATAGGGCTTACAGCAGCTGTTTGAGTGGCCGAGAGAGATGGCCATAAGCACAGACTAATATAGTATTCTGTGGCTATAAGTGTTGCAGACCCAAACCACTCGACTGACCCAGAGGGCTTACAGCAGCTATTTGAGTGGTCGGGGTGGCTATAAGTGTTGAAGACCCAGACCGTCCGACTCGTCCTGAGGACTTAGACGGCTATAAGTGTTGTAAAAATTTAGACTTCACGGAAACTTTTGTGGGATCTGGAAAGACTCCATTTTTCCACCCCTGGGGAAATCGAAACTCAACTCCGTTAGGTTCGTTCTGTCCTGAGGTTACTAGTATAAGTAGGGAGTTTTTTCAATGAGCGCCCATAGGGGAGGGAAAGGAGGCACTTCCGCTCTCCTGGACATTCAAGATCCCAGATGTGGGGGATCAAGGTAGTCGATATTGTACATATCATTGAGTTTAACGCCTAGAAAAGTGCTATGGGCGCTTATGCTTATAGTATCGACAACGGGACAGAACCTAACGGGGCTTAATATTTTTGTTTCTCACTCGAGGGTGAATAAAATGGGTGGGAGTGTCAAAAAGACTTTATCAATCAATGACTTTGAGTCCTTCACAGCTTAACCGAATTAACTTTTATTTTGTGCAAATATTGTATTTGAAACGATTATAACCGCGAAACTCAACATATCTTAAATCAAGAATATTAATTTCCCCAAAGGGACAGGAATTATCAAATAAATTAAACTTCATTTTTCAAGAATATTCATCAATTTGATATCATTTTTATATAATTTAATGTCATTTTTGCCAATTTGGAAACATTTTAAATAAAATGTCAAGTTGACGATATTTTGTTAATTTATCGACAAGCATTACAGACAGACAGACAAACTAATAAATTACATTTGACGAATTGTTTGATGTCAAAATACAAAATTATTGTGAAACAGTGTCTCGTGAATAAAACCTACCAGAATGATGCTAACACCGTTGTCACATAATATTGTACATGGAATGGAAACATATTACGGTAGTTAGTACTGTTTTAATTTCATGTATTTTCTAAAATTTATTTGAAAAACGTACAATATATCAAGAATGGTTCATGCTATTATCCCAAAGTTTATGTCATTCATTTTCTAATAAAAAATTAAATAAAAAATGATATTTTATGTAACAATATTAAAGGTTCTGATTTTTTATGATGTTTTTCAAAATTTCATTCGAAAGTTTGGAGCTGGTTTCCAAATATTCGATTGCTTATAAAATCAATAGTCTTCCAGTATTCACTGATTGTAATAATCGAATTTTTTTTGTTTGAAACGTTCCATCCGTTCGTTAGATATCGCATCTACTGACTCAAGGACGCACACACTAATATACATGCACACACACTAATACACATACACACACTAATATACATGCACATACTACATACATTAATATACATGCACACACAGATATCACTTTAAAAACATTCGATTCGATTTCAGGGATGTTTGAAACAAGCTCTACCGTCGAAAACACAAAGCAGAATTCGAGTTTTCAACCTCGTCATAATACTTTCCCTATACATTATATCAGTATTTTTCAAATTCATTTTGTCACGAAACCCTTTTGAAATTTAATTTGATGGTGGAACCCCAAAATAAGAAATATCACCTGTTGTCCAAATTATGCATCAAAATTTTACACGTTTTTAAATTTAAGACAATTTGCATGAAACTATCACGTCGCGGAATCCCGAGGGTTCCGAAAAACTTTGAAAAGTCGACCTTGAAATACGATGCATTATATTAGGTATGTCAGAAAAGTAACATTTATTGCTCCCACAAACCGAAAATGTCAAGCAAATTTCCTTAAAATGTCACAAATTTTGCATTTTTAAAATGACAAATATTCCCTCCTTTTAAATAATCTTCAATTTTCGTCACTGATTGTTGTACAATATAAGTATTGAACAACATACGGATCCTACGAATATATTTACTCCAAAATCTCGCATATAAACGTTTTATTCAAATAATAAATTATATATGTGGGTGGAACATTTCTTACACTCATTGCAAACAATCTGCGTGCAGTACAAAAAGTTCTTAAATACATGTATTTTCATAGTATTACTTTAAAACCAAAATGTGCATAAAACATGATTTAAATAATGGGATACAAATGTATCTAATCTGTCTCCGTGAACAATATCGCGGATTAAAAACAATCGTCTTTCTCTCCGCTTGAGGAATTCCGCTTCTCTCCGCTTGCAGGAGTTGCAAAAATAGTGTACCAGAACTGGCGATAAAACGACGTTTGGCGTGTGATGTGAGAGAAACTTTCTGAATTGGTATACCTTTGGGCTTATCGCGGGCAGCACATGACTTTCCCTGCAGACTTATTTCCACGCTCTCTATATTTTAATTAAATGTAATTCACTTTTAATTCAATTATTGTTGTCATTTGGTAACTGGGCTAATTTTCAAAGGTGCCGTAGAGAAATTACAAAAAAACTAAAATATCTCGAGAACGGCTAGTCCTAGTGTAATCCGGTTGGTATCTTATTCTTTTCTTCGTTAAAAATTACGTATAAAACAAGCATTTAATGGATATATTTGAGCATACGTAGTTTCTTATTTTAGATTTTGACGAGTTTTGCGGGCCATTTGGCAAAAAAAGGCAGGTTATTTTTTTCGAATCGTACCCAAAACTAATCAGCATCAGATTCGCCAACAAGTGACTTACATACCAAATTTTATGAAATTCGGTCCATTAGTTTATTAGTTAGAGTGGATACAAAATCTGCACAGACAGACAGACACACAGACACACGCACAGACGTCACGCTAAAAATGGTTTTATCGTATTCTAGAGGTGTCAAAACGTGTAGATCCGTCGAAAATTCGAGTTGCGATTTTCGACATGATTCCAATACTTTCCCTATACATTACCATGTATTGCAGGGAAAGTAAAAATCTGATGTGGGCAGCACATGACTTTCCCTGCAGACTTATATTAACGATATCTTAATTTTAATTAAATTTATTTCACTTTTAATTCAATTTTCGTTATCATTCGGTAACCGTTCTTATTTTCAAAGGTGGCGTAGAGAAAATACGGAAACTAAAATATCTCGAGAACGGCTAGTCCTAGTGTAATGGGGTTGGTCTTATTATTTTCATCCTTAAAAATTAAGTATTAAACGAGCATTTAATGGATATATTTGAGTATACCTAGTTCTTTAGTTTAGATTTTGACGATTTTTGCGGGCCATTTTGCAAAAAAAGGCAGGTTATTTTTTTCCGAATCGTACCAAAATCTAATCAGCATAAGAGTAACTCACAAGTGACTCATTTACCGAATTTTGTAAAATTCGGTCCATTAGTTTTTCAGTTAGAGTGGATACAAGCTTTTGCGGGTCATTTCGCATAAAAAGGCGGGTTTTTTTAACCCGAGTGGTACCCAAAACTAATCAGCACCAGATTCGTGCACAAGTGACTTACCTACCAAATTTAATGAAATTCGGTCAATTAGTTTTTTAGTTAGAGTGGATACAATATCTGCACAGACAGACAGACACACAGACAGACACACAGATAGACACACAGACAGACAGACACACAGACACACACACAGACGTCACGCTAAAAATGGTTTTTTCGTATTCTAGAGGTCTCGAAACGTGTAGATCCGTCGAAAACTCGAGTTGCGATTTTCGACATGATTCCAGTACTTTCCCTATACATTACCATGTATTGCAGGGAAAGTAAAAATCTAATGTGGGCAGCACATGACTTTCCCTGCAGACATATATTAATGTTCTCTTTATTTTAATTAAATTTATTTCACTTTAAATTCAATTTCCGTTCTCATTCGGTAACCGGGCTTATTTTCAAAGGTGGCGTAGGGAAAGTACAAAAAACTAAAATATCTCGAGAACGGCCAGTCCTAGTGTAATGGGGTTGGTCTTATTCTTTTCGTCGTTAAACATTACGTATTAAATCAGCATTTAATGGATATATATGAGTAAACCCAGTTTTTTATTTTAGATTTTGGCAATTTTTGCGGGCCATTTTGCAAAAAAAGGCAGGTTATTTTTTTCTGAATCGTACCAAAATCTAATCAGCACCAGAGTGACCTATACGTGACTCATCTACCGAATTTTGTGAAATTCGGTCCATTAGTTTTTCAGGTACAGTGGATACAAGCTTTTGCGGGCCATTTCACAAAAAAGGCGGGTTCTTTTATTCCGAATCGTACCCACAACTAATCAGCACCAGTCCCGCCCACAAGTGACTTACCTACAAAATTTTGTGAAATTCGGTCCATTAGTTTTTTAGTTAGAGTGGATACAATATCTGCACTGACAGCCAGACACACAGACAGACACACAGACGTCACGCTAAAAATGGTTTTTTCGTATTCTAGAGGTCTCGAAATGTGTAGATCTGTCGAAAACTCGGGTTGCGATTTTCGGCATGATTCCAATACTTTCCCTATACATTACCATGTATTGCAGGGAAAGTAAAAATCTGATGTGAGCAGCACATGACTTTCCCTGCAGACTTATATTAATGTTCTCTTTATTTTAATTAAATTTATTTCACTTTTAATTCAATTTTTGTTCTCATTCGGTAACCGGACTTATTTTCAAAGGTGGCGTAGAGAAAATACGAAAAACTAAAATATCGCGAGAACGGCTAGTCCTAATGTAATGGGGTTGGTCTTATTCTTTTCTTCGCTAAAAATTACGTATTAAACAAGCATTTAATGGATATATTTGAGCATACGTAGTTCTTTAGTTTAGATTTGGACGACTTTTGCGGGCCATTCTGCAAAAAAAGGCGGGTTATTTTTTTCTGAATCGTACCAAAATCTCATCAGCACCAGGGTGACCTATACGTGACTCATCTACCGAATTTTGTGAAATTCGGTTCATTAGTTTTTCAGCTACAGTGGATACAAGCTTTTGCGGGCCATTTCACAAAAAAGGCGGGTTCTTTTATTCCGAATCGTACCCAAAACTTATCAGCACCAGCCCCGCCCACAAGTGACTTTCCTACAAAATTTTGTGAAATTCGGTCCATTAGTTTTTTAGTTAGAGTGGATACAAAATCTGCACAGACAGACACACAGACAGACGGACACACAGACACACAGACAGACAGACACACAGACACACAGACAGACAGACACACACACAGACGTCACGCTAAAAATGGTTTTTTCGTATTTTAGAGGTCTCGAAACGTGTAGATCCGTCGAAAACTCGAGTTGTGATTTTCGGCATGATTCCAATACTTTCCCTATACATTACCATGTATTGCAGGGAAAGTAAAAATACATGTTTGTTAAACATGTTCTCGATCATATAAAGCCTATTAAAAATAAACTTTTACTACTAATCTGGTTGATTTAGTGAATTGAACGAATAAGCAGCTCAGCCAATTAAAATCGTATTACAGATTTTTCTTTTCAAATGCATTACAGGTCTTTCTTTACAGTGTGATTCTTTCTATTTGAATATGATGGATGTGACTGACGGTCTTATAAGCTTCAAAGGTTATAAATCTGCTGACTGTTAAAATGATGAAGTGCATTATGTATTATCACTTACATTCTTAATAAATCTTTGAGGCATTTTTTAAGAAAGTATGAAGATTAATAAATATATTTTGCTTTAAAAAAAAAAAAGGAGACATATAATTTATTAAATTATACAGCTATTTCTATTTCTTCTGACGGATTCGCACACTTTGTAAAAGCTAGTAAATGCTGGAATTAAAAAAAAAATTTGATGTGAACAGCACATGACTTTCTCTGCAGACTCATAATCACGTTCTTTTTATTACTTTCCCAGCAATACATGGTACTGTATAGGGAAAGTATTGGAATCATGCCGAAAATCGCAACTCGAGTTTTCGACGGATCTACACGTTTCGAAACCTCTAGAATACGAAAAAACTATTTTTAGCTTGACGTCTGTGTGTGTGTGTCTGTGTGTCTGTCTGTGTGTCTGTGCAATGTATGTCTGTGCAATGAAATTCATTAAATTGAGTTTAATTGCACAAAACAGCACCCATAATTAATTTAAATGATACCGAATTTGCACGTTTAATTCAATTTCGTTTTCATTTGATAACTGGACTTATTTTCAAAGGTGACGAAGCGAAAATGCGAAGAAACTAAAATATCTCGAGAACGGTTAGTCCTAGTATAATGGGGTTTGATTTATTCTTTAAATCGTCAAAAATTACGTATAAAACAAGCACTTAATTCATACATTTGAACACACATAAGTCTTTTATTTCAGATTTTGACAATTTTTGCAGGCCATTTTGCAAAAAACGGCAGGTTATTTTTTTCCGAAACGTACCGAAATCTAATCAGCACCAGAGTCACATATAAGGGACTCACCTACCAAATTTTACGAAATTCGGACAATTAGTGTTTTGGTTAGAGTGGGTACATGCATTGCACAGACAGACAGACAGACAGACAGACACACAGACACACACACAGACGTCAAGCTAAAATTGGGTTTTTCGTATTCTAGAGGTATGAAAACGCGTAGATCCGTCAAAAACTCCAGTTGCGGCTTTCGACATGATTCCAATACTTTTCCTATACATTACCATGTATTGCAGGGAAAGTAATATATTGAGTTCACAAAATAAATTTCTTTTTTCTAACCAGTATGGGTTTAGAAAGGGTCTTATACGCTGAATCAGCTTGAGTTAACTTTAATAATTTTATTGACTAATAGAAAATGGTTTGGCTCATGGAATTAGAAAGAAGGAAGTACAACTTCTATGGATGAAACGCTAGAAAATGCCATAATGCTTTCAGAATTATATATAGGTGTTGCTCGTGTTAGCAAAACAGCTGATATTGCTAGTTGACACAACAGAAATGCGTAGTATTTAGTATATTTGATTATTTTTAAATTAAAGGTTCCCTTATTATGAGTCTATAATTAACCAGTATTTTGTCATATTAACCAGTATTTTTATTAACCAGTATATTAATTAACCAGAATTTTTTCATAGACTAGGGGGCTCTGCCCCCTGCTTGCACCTCTGGCGCAACCCCCTTCAGGAGGCTTCGGCTCCTACTAGCTGCACTCGTTTAATATCTATCTTTTCTAAAAATTCTACTTTCAAAAATATCTTTTGTATTCCTGCCTATTCTCCGCCAGAGGGAAAAGCAGGGATTTTTCTTAGCCCAGGGTATCCAAAAACTGAATTCTTAGATCATGAGCTAGCTTTGCGAGCTATTTCACGCCAAACTAAAGTTTGAATCGATAAACGGTATATTTCGTCGTGTTACTCTATTATTTTTCTATAAATGTACCAAATTTCATATTTTTGTATATTATAGTTTTTATGGTACGGGACAGAGAAATCACTAGACGTGCCAATACGAAAAAAAAATGTTCACTTCAAAAGCGCATAAAAAGAAAAATATCTCAAAAACTACATCGAAATTAAACAAGAAAGATTAAAAGTGCATAAAAAGAAAAATATCTCAAAAACTACATCGAAATAAACCAACAAAGATCAATTATGCATAAAGCATTGATTATGAAACCCTTTCCAACTTCAATGCAATTTTATTTAAACATCTGTAAAATGCGATACATTCCTCGGTAATATTTAAAAAATTATCACAATACCACATTAATTTATTATATTTGAAAACTTAAAACTTCATCGAAAAAATGAACTTCATTCAAATGACGGCATTGAAATATAAATTGCCTGGTTTAAAAATCTCTAAAATGCAATACCTTCCTCGATAATATTTTTAAAACTATCATAAAACTACAATAATTTATTATATTTGAAAACTTCATCGAAAACAATTGAAATTTTTTCAAATGTCGTAATCGAAATATAACACGCCTGGCTCACTCTATAAAAGCAGCATTTCATTCATAGACATTTTTCCGTTCATTTCATTCATCACAATACTATAATTTATTTTATTTAAAAGCTTAAGACCATGGAGGTACAAGTAATTAAATTTTTATGCTTAAAACTTCATCGGAAAAATCGTCCTTCTCTCCATAAAATTAATGAATATTTCATTCATATCAGCTATATTGCAGACACCATGAGTTAAATAATTTTGCGTTAAAGAAATGCAGCAATTCTTATACAACTCATTCTACATATTTTGTTGTTTACATTTTCCATAAGTAAAAAATAGGCTTCGTTGTAGAAATAATCATATTTGGATGATCATTTAAACTCGAATATATTGTAAATGCGCTGTTTCAGTATGTTGGTACACAGAATTTAAGCAAAAATAAAGCGGTTTTAGGACGGATACAACACTCAATATGAGTTAAAAAGAACTTAAAAATCACGATTTTGACACAAGAGGGATGAAATATTTTTTTTTGAAGTGGGTCGCGTGATCTCTTCATATAACGGTCACGTGATCTCTTCATATAAAAGATGTAATTATTATTTTAATTTTTATTTAAAAAACTACTGAATATATATTGCTAAAAAATTTTTTATATATTTTATGGGATAATTTAATATTTCCTAAAACTTTCGAAGCAATTTGTGAATTTTAAATCCGCTTAAAAAATGTTTGAAAATTAGGTCCCATAGGGTTCAATGTATTTCATTTTTTCAACCCGGGTTCAATCCAAAACTAATTGGGTGATATTCCTATAGGTCTCACAGACCGTCTGAACAACATACTAAAATTTCATTTTGATTAAAGTCATTTTTACAGCAGTTATCGTGCTAATGGACAGACAGACAGACAGACAGACAGACAGAGAGACAGGCCGACAGATAGACAGACAAAATGAACAAAGTCCTAAACACTTTGTAACACTTTTGTTTAACACTTTTCACCTTTGCTGTACAGTGTTAAAAAAGGGGCTCCGTAATGCAAAAATTCCACCCATGTAGATACCTGCCTGTGAAATTTCGTGGTCTTGCTATTGTTAGCCTATCCAGGATGCGAACTCGCAGCTCAAATATTTTGTCTTTGCATTTGACATTAAATATTTCTTAAACTACAATATATATAAAAAAACGGGTTATTTCAGCGTATTCCCTAAAGCTTTTTGTATAAGTGTACCAAATTTCATATTACTTTCCTTATATACAATAATGTATTAGGAAAGTATTGTGACGGGGTCGAAAAAATTCGAATTCGAGTTTTCGAAGAGAGAGCAGCACATTTCAAGCATTCCTGAACACGAATCGAACATTTTGAAGTAGTGTGTGTGTGTGTGTGTGTGTGTGTGTGTGTGTGTGTGTCAGTGAAATTATGGAGACGATATCTCACGAGCGAATGGAGCGATTAGAATGAAATTTGGTACAAAAATTACAATCTGTAAATACTAGAAGTCTATTGTTTTTAAACGCAATCGAATGTTCAGAACTCCCAAATTTTTGTGTGAAATTTAGAAAAAAAAATCATCAAAGATCAAATCCTTTAATAAAGTTACGCAAATACACATTTCTTATGTAATTTTTCCTTATGACACGATTGATATAAACTTCAGAACGCTAGCATGAACCGTTCTCGAGATATTGCATATTTTTCAAATACATTTATTAAAAAATCCCATAAATTAAAAAAAATATAAACTGATAAGAAACATGTTCACTTTTCATATGCAATATTATGCAATAAATTTGATGACATCATTCTCGTGGATCTAGCTCGTTCCGTGTATGAGAAAAATACTTTGTGTAATACTTTTATATTTGAACACCAATAGTTATGTATCTGCTATGAGATTAACTTGTTTCTCCGTTCATAACACTTGGCGAGATTTTGGCGGAGTTGGCGACTTTTTGAAATGTTGCCAAATTAATGAAAATCTCGCCAAATGGATAAAAATGACGATAAATCAATGAAAATGACGACTAATTGTCGAAAATTCAATCTCTTGGAAAGGATATTAGTATCTACTATAAGATTAACCCATTTTTCTTCACTGTAAAAGTAGTAAATTCATTGTGTTATATGAGAAAAGTCATGTACTGCCTACATCAGATTTTTTTTCTTTACCAGGAAGTGGTGAATTTTGTGAAATTTCAATAATTTATTTTAGAAATATATTATCAACACATACAATAGTCACATGTTTTGCAAATAACACCTCGGAGAGCCCTTTATTTGTGTTTTTAGAAATTCTAAATCAAATGCATCATTAAGTTGTAAAAGAAAAGTAGCACCTTCCACTAGAACACAAAAACTTCATATCCTTCATCAAAATCGATTCAGTCGTTTAGGCTGCAGGTCCGTCCCCACCAAAACGGAAAAAAAGGCCGGAACAACCCTCTTTGAAAGTATCACTTTAAAGTTCTTTTTATCGGGTGCTATCGCACGTATTGTATTTTTTTTCTCAGGTCTATGATTGCTTTACATAGAAAACACTTACGTCCTTATTTTTTCTGGGGCAGAGACAGACCCCTGGAAATAGAAGTGTATCAGACCCATTATAATATGAACTTGCCAGCTATGGATTCGGATAGGATAACTTGTTCGGGGTGGACAGCTGATACTTTCCTATAAAAATCTGATGTGGGCAGCACATGGCTTTCCTTATATAATGCAATGAATTTACTACTTTTACAGTTAAAAAAAATGTTATTCTTATAGTAGATACTTATATTATTTCCAATATATTGAGTTTTCTTCAATTAGTCATCATTTTCATTGATTCAGCGACATTTTTATTCATTTGGCGAGATTTTCGTTAATTTGGCAATTTTTAAAACTGTCGCCAAGTTGGCGACATTCTGCTAAATTCATTGCCAAAACTTCGCCAAGCGTTATGGACGGAGAAATTAAGTAATTCTTACAGCGGCTAAATGACTATTGGTGTTCAAATACAGAAGTATTACTCAAAGTATCTTTTCTCGTGAATGGAACGAGTTAGATCCATTAGAATGATGTCACCCAATTTATCGTATGATATTGCATATAAAAAGTGAATATGTTTCTTAACAGTTTAGATTTTTTTTAATTTATAGGATTTTTTAATAAACTTATTTGAAAAATGTGCAATATCTCGAGAACGGTTCATGCTAACGTTCTAAAGTTTATGTCAATCGTTTCTGAAGGAAAAATTACATAAGAAATGCCTATTTGCGTAACTTTATTAAATATTTTGATTTTTTCATGATTTTTTTAATATTTCACTCGAAAATTTAGGGGGGTTCTGAACATCCGATTGTGTTTTAAAACAATAGGATTTCAGTATTCACGGATTGTGATTTTTGTACCAAATTTCATTCGAATCACTCCATTCGTTCGTGAGATATCGTCTCCACAGACTCACTGACACACACACACACACATCACTTCAAAAATGTTCGATTCGTGACCAGGGATGCTTGAAATGTGCTCTCCCGTCGAAAACTCGAATTCGAATTTTCGACCCTGTCACAATACTTTCCTTATACATTATGTATATAAGGAAAGTAATAAGTTTTACGGAAATGCGTGTATGGCGCAGTAGGACAAGTACTTTTCGCAGCTGCTCCCCAATCACGTAGGCGTCTCAGTTGCATTATTCCAAATCGTGAACCACCTCAGGACTGGTATGCCAAATCGCACACTGAAATTCGCTGGCCTTCAAATCGCTTGCCAAATGAATCACGTGACGCGCCGAGGGAGAGAGAGTTTTCTTTCAAGGTTATTGCAGCACAAGTCACGTGATATTTATCCTTTTCTATGATGAAGGAGGGTGGAGGTGATGAAAAGGCGGGTTATGAGGCACAATCTGAATGAATGCTGTAGAGCCTCAAATATTTAGCATTTGATAAAAGACTTCGCATTTATGTTTCATAATTCGAAGGTTAAAGTAGTAACTATAAAGCACTGGCATATGAGTCGCAGAAGAAAATATAGAAACAGACATAATTATAATTTACAGAAGAAGTTCTTGTTCTAATCCCTCCCTATTCGAATTTACAATAAAGGAACATTTACTTAAATTTGTTCCGGACTCAAATTGACTAGTCTATAATCATCCGTGTCTCATTTTATCCCGTGTTACGTATTAGATGAAGCCCGAATAATAATGCCGTCTTAATAGAAAGTGTGGTGCATAAGTAGGACAACCTCTCGATGCAGAGAAGAATAGATAATAGGAATTAGAAGAGATACACGTGAATACAGTCAGGAAGAGGAGGAATACTATTTTTGCTTTGGAATGACAAAAATTATACAATTTATCTATTGATTTGAAGTTTAAGAGGCATACCCAATGTTAAAAATATCCTGAAATTAAAGTAGGAAAAAATTAAAATATAATTTAGACTAATTTGTTCATAATTTAACAATCTACTTTCAAACTGAACGTTTTGTTTTTCAACTACGTGTAGGTTAAGCCGATAGCTAGTATGTGTGGGTGAAGAAATATTTAATAGGGCCCATACACGTACAGTTTGGCCAGCCGATCGATCAAGCTCAACAGTCCAAACTTAGTCCAAACATTTAAAATCAAATCGATGGTGGGACGTTAGGCAAATCGTTTGGATCAAGGTATTTAGAAAGTATTGAGCTGACGTGCATAAAGTTTTGGCCGATGCTTCTGTCCATTTGTTTGCGCAACATCGTACGGGTTTGTTTTATTTCCGTTAAAAACAGAACTGAAAATTAAGAACCAACAATTCGATCCATGCGTGTATAGGGCGCGATACAAAAATACACAACTCTCATAGTTTGGCCTTTTGTAACTGAAGTGTATGGCAGGCATAACAGAAATGTAGAGATAGGATGATAACTCAAGATAAAGAACGACTGATTGAAGAAGGGAGTTTCGCTGGTTTGTCCGGGGGAATTTTTTGGGAGCTATATATAAATTGCGAATTATTTGAGGGGGTTATGAACAAATTTCGAATTATTTGAGGGGGTCATGTATCAATTGCGAATTGTCTGCGGGTGATCTTACACACATTATTGCGAATTGTTTGGTTGAGTCGAAGGGTCATATACAAGCATTTTTATCTCATCTCATGATGTGCTTTTCAGTCTAGTACACTAAAAGTATTTTATTCTGCTTGTGGTCCAGGGTTTCTCATCTCTCTATGTTAAAAAAAAGTAGCTAACTCAGCCACTGTTTGATACATGTTGCGTCCTCGTCCCTCGAGTTTCTCTGTCACGTACCGCAAAATTATAACATACACAAAATGTATATATATATATATATATATATATTATACACACACACACATATATATATATATATATACATATATATACACATATATATACATATATATATATATATATATATATATATATATATATATATATATATATATATATATATATATACATATATATATATATATATATACATATATATACACATATATATACATATATATATAATATATATATATATATATATATATATATATATATATATATATACATATATATATATATATATATTTTATATCAAATAGCCAGGCACTTGACATTCATCATCCGCCTAAACAGCGGCCAGAACGTGAAACATTTAGCCGTTGGCTATATACATATATATATATATATATATATATATATATATATATATATATATATATATATATATATATTCATATATATATATATACATATATATACATATATATATAATACACACACACACACACGTATATATATATATATAAATATATATATAGTCATTATTAAGATTGACTTGAAATATCTTGAAACTGTCAAAGAGTGTAATATATATACATTGAGTGATTAAAAATTAAAAAAAATCTGATGTGGACAACACATGACTTCGTCACTTGACTAAAAGTCACTTCGAATAGTATCGTCATAGTTCGAATACATACATTCTTCCTGTCACTTCAGAAATAATAAAAAATAAAATCTGATGTGGGCAGCACATGACTTTCCTTATATAATGCAAAGAATTTACTACTTTTACAGTTAAAAAAAGTGTTATTCTTATAGTAGATACTCATATTCTTTCAAAGATATTGAATTTTCTTGAAGTAGTCGTCATTTTCATTGATTTGGCGTCATTTTTATCCATTTGGCGAGATTTTCGTTAATTTGGCAATATTTAAAAATGTCGCCAAGTTGGCGACATTCCGATAACTCTTTTGCCAAAATCTCGCCAAGCGTTATGGACGGAGAAATAAGTTATTCTTACAGCGGATAAATGACTATTGGCGTTCAAATGCAAAAGTATTAGTCGAAGTATCTTTTCTCGTGAATGGGACGAGCTAGATCCACGAGAATGATGTCACCTAATTTATCGCATGAAATTACATATGAAAAGTGAACATGTTTCTTAACAGTTAATATTTATTTTAATTTATGGGACTTTTTGATAAATTTATTTGAAAGATGTGCAATATCTCGAGAACGGTTCATGCTAGCGTTCTAAAATTTATGTCAATCGTTTTTCAAACAAAAATTACATAAGAAATGTCTATATGCGTAACTCTATTAAAGGTTTTTTTTTTTTAAATTTCATTCGAAAATTTAGGAGGGTTCTGAACATTCTATTGTATTTTAAAACAATAGGTTTCCAGTATTCATGGATTGTGATTTTGGTATCAAATTTCATTCAAATCGCTCCATTCGTTCGTGAGATATCGTCTCCACAGGCTCACAGACACACACACACACGCACACACACACACAGACATCACCTCAAAAATGTTCGATTCGTGATCAGGGATGCTCGAAACGTGCTCTCTCGTCGAACATTCGAATTCGAATTTTCGACCCCGTCACAATACTTTCCTTATACATTATGCATATAAGGAAAGTAATAAACATTACTTTCTAAATCCAGACTTAACGAATGCTTCTCCATTAACAATGGACAGGCTTTCTTGTGCAAAATCAGTGCAGTAGACAGTTCTATTCAAAACATGTTTCCCTTTATTTCAACTATTCTACGGGACCCTAAGAGAAAAAAAATACTTTCGGTATTTGTCGTAATCTCATCCGATGCGCAGTCTTCCTGGAAACTGAAAAGAAAGATCCCACCCTAATCCCATTAGAAGATATTTTTTCGAAGAGCCAGTTTCATGAAGTTATCCATAAACTGTTTTACTTTATTTAAAGAACTAGTCAGAAACTGGGATTTTCAAAATACCCTCGAAAAGAGGATGAGATTCTCCGAAATGAAGTTATTCTCGCAACTCTATGATATTTAAAAATTTGATGCCACTCCAAAAAAATATGATGTGGGAAACATATGATTTTCCTTATATAATGCAATGAATTAACTACTTTTACAGTAAAAAAAATAAGTTTTTCGTATAGTAGATACTTATATTCTTTCCAAGTTATTGAATTTTCGACAATTTGTCGTCAATTTCATTGATTTTGCGTCATTTTTACCCATTTGGCGAGATTTTCGTTAATTTGGCAACATTTCAAAAAGTCGCCAAGCTGGCGACATTCCGCCAAATTCGTCGCCAAAATAATATAAAATAATTCGTCGCTAATCTAAAATAAAATACTACATATGCTCAAATATATCAATTAAATGCTTGTTTTATACATAATTTTTAACAATTAAAATAATAAGACCATCCTCCATTTCACTAGGGCAAGCCGTTCTCAAGATATTTTAGTTTTTTCGCATTTACCTGCGCCACCTTTGAAAAAACGTCCAGTTACCAACTGAGAACGAAAATTGAATTAAAAGTGCCAATTCAGTGTCATTTTAAATAATTGTGGGCGTTATTTTGTGCAATTAAACCCAATATAATGAATTATTGAAGAAATGGAGAACATGAATATGAGTCTAGAGGAAAAATCATGTGCTGCCCACATAAGATTTTTACTTTCCTTATATACATAATGTATAAGGAAAGTATTGTGACGGGTTCGAAAATTCGAATTCGAGTTTTCGACGAGAGAGCACGCTTCAAGCATCCCTGATCACGAATCAAACATTTTTGAAGTGATATCTGTGTGTGTGTGTGTGTGTGTGTGTGTCAGTGAGTCTGTGGATGCGATAACTGTACAACGAATGGACCGATTCGAACGAAATTTGGTACAAAAATCACAAACCATAAACACTGGAAGCCCATTGTTTTTATACGCAATCGATTGTTCAGAACCCCCCTAAATTTTCGAGTGAAATTTTCAAAAAATCGTCAAAAAATCGAAACCACTAATAATGTTACGCAAATAGACATTTCTTATGTAATTTTTCATTAGAAAACGATTGACATAAATTTTAGAAAGCTAACATGAACCGTTCTCGCGATATTGCACATTTTTCAAAAAAAAATTATCAAAAAGTTATATAAAATAAAAAATATATATTTCCTATTGAGAAACATGTTCACTTTTCATATGTAATACCATGCGATAAATTGGTGACATTATTCTCGTGGATCTAGCCCGTTCCATTCATGGAAAAAGATACTTTGAGTAATATTTTTGTATTTAAACGCCAATAGTCATTTATCTGCTGTAAGAATAACTTATTTCTCCGTTCATAACGCTTGGCGAGATTTTGGCGGCGAATTTGGCGGAATGTCGCCAACTTGGCGACATTTTTAATTGTTGCCAAATTACAAAAATCTCGCCAAATTGATAAAAATCACGCTAAATCAATGAAAATGACGAGTAATTGAAGAAAATTCAATATCTTGGAAAGAATATAAGTATCTATTATAAGAATAACATTTTTTTAACTGTAAAAGTAGTAAATTCATTGCATTATATAAGGAAAGTTTTGTGTTGCCCACATCAGATTTTATATTATGTATATAAGGAATTGTGTTATACATTATGTTATGTTATATATATGTTATACATTATGTATATAAGGAAAGTAATAATATTTTATGTGCCTATTGAACATTGAAAAATGTATGAAAAAATAAGATGGCTCTCTTTATCTAATAAATTACCCAACCCTGATATAGACGATATTATTCAGAGGAACATGAAAAATAAACATATTTCTTACAGATGAAAGAATGAGTAATACAATAAGTTATAAAATTTAAAGAAATTCATTTCGAGATATTTAATTACTTTAATAATATCTATCGATCAGCAAATATATTTTAAAACATTTACTTGGGTTACTGGTGATTATGCTCTTTAAATCATGAATTCTTGATATATTGTATAAAATTTAGGTAACATATTTTTTTTTATAAAATAAACTTATTTTAATCCAAAAAAATCTGACGTTAGCAACACATGACTTTCCTTATATAATGCAACGAATTTACTACTTTTACAATAAAAAAATCTGATGTGGGCAGCACATGACTTTCCTTATATAATGCAATGAATTTACTACTACAGATAATGCATATAAATATACATATAAATATTCATATAAAAATTCGTAGAAAAATTCATATAAAATCATAATAATGAATTTACTAAAATAGATTATTTTTATAGTAGATATTCATATTCTTTCAAAAATATTGAATTTTCGTCAATGAGTCGTCATTTTCATTGATTTAGCGTCATTTTTATCCATTTGGCGAGTTTATCGTTAATTTATCAACATTTTAAAAGTCGCCAAGTTGGAGACATTCCGCCAAATTCGTCGCCAAAATCTCGCCAAGTGTTATGGCCAGAGAAATAAGTTATTCTTATATCTGATTGGAAAGAGAAGTTGATAGGAAAAAGACTGATAGCGCACCTAGGGAAAGGCGGTTGGATTAGCGAGCACCAACATGGTTTTGGGGAGAGGCACTCAACTGAGTCAGCTATCCAGGTGGTCCTGGAAGCGATACAGGAAAGCAAAGAAAAGGATAAACACAGAGTGCTTGTCTCACTCGATATAAAGGGAGCATTTGACTCTCTTCCGTGGACCACGATAAAAAGAAGAATGGAAGAGACAAGATGCCCGGGCAACATAGCTAGGACACTGTCCACGTACCTCAGTAAGAGAAAAGTTTTGGTCAACTGGGGTTCAGGAAGTAAGGATATTGGAATCTTCAAGGACTGCCCGCAAGGGTCTTGTCTAGGCCCGCTGCTTTGCACCTTGGTTGCCGATGAGGTATTTCAGACGATGAATAGCAGTGCTACAAAACTAATTGCTTACGTTGATGATTTTATCATGATAATGTCAGGTAGTACTAGAAGAGAACTAGAGTGGAGTGGCCAGACTGCCGTCGATCACTTTATAGGATGGTGTGATAAGGTAGGACTCTCAGTGTTTCCCGATAAATCTGTGCAGATTGTATATGAAAAGAAAAAGAAAAAACCCATGGAAAGATCGCCGACAATAAAGATCAGCGGCTGAGGAATTTAAACGAAAAGCACGTTGAATTATCTTGAGATGACATTAGACCAGACCCAGTCATGGATGCCTCACATTGAGACCTTAAAAGCCAAAGTTTTACAAATGCACAGGCATCTAGTGAGGTACGCTCCCAGGACATGGGGTATTCGACCGAAGCTACTCAAATTGTGGTACTTGACAGTGGTTGAGAGGGTCCTCTGTTATGCAGCCGGTGTTTGGCACCAATCTGAAGGGATATCATGAAAGGAAACTGTCATCCGCGCAAATGCCTTTCTTGCTCTTGATGACAAGAGCTTATCGTTCAACTCCGACGGAGGCCCTCCAGGTGCTGGCCGGTGTCATGCCTATCCACCTTATTCTCGCAAAGGAATGATTAACAGCCAAAGTCAGCAGACTCAGCATGGCCCACGAGGAGAGAGGTTTGAACCTTGTTCCGGAGGATTATGTACAAATGATACCAAGCTGGACCACACATCCAACCACGGACAGTGCTAATAAATATATAACAGAATATCCAACAAAGAGCAAAATAACATTATATACAGATGGCTCACAGACAAGAATGGGTACGGCAACGGCCTTCTGCGTCTACATAGACAACATATTAACACATACTCAGCCACAGAGACTTCAAAATAAAAACTCTGTCTTTCAGGCAGAAATGTATGCGATTTCAGAGGCTCTAACATGGTTGATAAAACACGCGTCGCCACCGGCGGTGATTGCCATAGATAGCCTGACAAGTCTTGAAGCCTTGAAGAAGCACCAAACGACATAGGGGTAGGTTAGAGATGTCCAGAATCTAATTAGAAACGTGGGTTGTAGAGTACAGCTAACTTGGGTTCCAGCACACACAGGAATGGAGGGTAATGAGCTTGCGGACGAGGCAGCAAAGAGCGCAACAAAAATCCTGAAGATGTAATTCATACCGGTGTTAAGCTCCCGATATCAAGCCTTAAGAGGGACTTAAAGCAATATCATGTGACAAAGTGGCAAGAACGCTGAACGGCATCAGAAAAGGGCCGTAAAACACACTCATTCACACCAGAAGTCAGATCAGACAGACAACCTACAAACAGAGAAACGACAATGTTCTTCACAGGACATGGTCCTTTTCCGTCCTTTCTGTATCAGATTGGTAAGAGCGCCACGGACCTCTGCGTCTGTGGGGATGTCGGCGATCCCACTTCACTACATGTCATACTGTCCACTGACTCACAGGTACCATGTTAGAGCACCAGCAACTGACAATATGGCCCTCATTAAGACGGGACAGAATTAAAAAAGTCATGCATTACCTGGAAGTAAACGAAGTTTATATCATGGGTACAGAACCATGCAACACACACACTCCAATTCGCAGGGATTATGTACATAGATAAATTTAGTTATGGTGATTGTGTACATAGAAAAAATTAGATACAGTGATTATATACATAAATAAAAATAGATGAAGTGATTGTGAATATAGATATAACTAGATAGTGACAATGTATATAGCTTAAAAAAATCTGATGTGGGCAACACATGACTTTCCTTATATAATGAAATGAATTTACTACTTTTAGAGTAAAATAAATAGGTTTTTCTTCTAGTAGATACTAATATCCTTTCCAAGATATTGAATTTTCGACAATTAGTCGTCATTTTCATTGATTTAGCGTCATTTTTATCCATTTGGCGAGATTTTCGTTAATTTGGCAACATTTCAAAAAGTCGCCGAGTTGGCGACATTCCGCCAATTTCGTCGCCAAAATCTCGCCAAGCGTTATGGAAGAAGAAATAAGTTATATATATATATATATATATATATATATATATATATATATATATATATAACTTATTAGATATTGAATTTTCGACATATATTATATAACTATTATTATATATTTATATATTATGTAACTTATTAGATATTGAATTTTCCACAATTAGTCGTCATTTTCATTGATTTAGCGTCATTTTTATCTATTTGGCGAGATTTTCGTTAATTTGGCAACATTTCAAAAAGTCGCCAAGTTGGCGACATTCCGCCAATTTCGTCGCCAAAATCTCGCCAAGCGTTATGGACGAAGAAATAAGTTGTTCTTACAGCAGATAAATTGGCGTTCAAATGCAAAAGTATTACTCAAAATATCATTTTTCATGAATGGAACGAGCTAGATCCACGAGAATGATGTCACCCAATTTATCGCATGATATTATATATGAAAAGTGAACATGTTTCTCAATAGGAAATATTTTTTTTCTATTTTATATGACTTTTTGATAGTTTTTTTTGAAAAATGTGCAATATCTCGAGAACGGTTCATGTTAGCGTTCTAAAATTTATGTCAATCGTTTTCTAATGAAAAATTACATAAGAAATGTCTATTTGCGTAACTTTAATATTGGTTTTGATTTTTTGACGATTTTTTCATTCGAAAATTTAGGGGGATACTGAACATTCGATTGCGTATAAAAACAACAGGCTTCCAGTGTTTACAGATTGTGATTTTTGTACCAAATTTGGTTCGAATCGGTCCATTCGTTCGTCAGTTATCGTCTCCACAGACCCACTGACACACACACACTCACACACACACACACACACACACACACACACACACACACACACACACACACAGACATCACTTCAAAAATGTTTGATTCGTGATCAGGGATGCTTGAAACGTGCTCTCCCGTCGAAAACTCGAATTCGAATTTTCGACCCCGTCACAATACTTTCCTTATACATTATGTATATAAGGAAAGTAATAGATAAAGTGTACATAGTGAAAAATTATTATTGGACAAATATTTGAACTATACAAATTTATAAAAAAAAGATACTCAAAGAAACTTGAAACAATGATATTTTAATCGGCCAGGTATCTGCGTACACCTTAGCCAATATGCACTCTCAAGCACCTGCGAGTGCTTTCTCGAGATAAGATTCCCAACTTTTTGCTAACTCGCAGCGGACTTACATGTTGCCTATACCAATGCCTTGTGCAAGGTTGACAGTCCTCCTGCGGCGTCCTTATTCTTATAGCAGATGAATGACTATTGGCGTTCAAATACAAAAGTATCACTCAAAGTATCTTTTCTCATGAATGGAAAGAACTAGAGCCACGAGAATAATATCACCGAATTTATCGCATGATATTACATATGAAAAGTGAACATATTTCTCAACAGTTAATATTTTTTTTAATTTATGGGATTTTTTCATAAATTTATTTGAAAAATGTGCAATATCTCGAGAACGGTTCATGCTAGCGTTCTAAAATTTATGTCAATCGTTTTCTAAGAAAAATTACATAAGAAATGTCTAGTTGGGTAACTTCATTGAAGGTTTCGATTTTTTGATGATTTTTTCAAAATGTCACTCGAAAATTTAGAGGAGTTTTGACCATTCGATTACGTTTAAAAACAATAGGCTTCTAGTATTCACGGATTGTGATTTTTGTACCAAATTTCATTCGAATCCCTCCATTTATTCGTGAGATACCGCTCCACAGACTCACTGACACACACACACACACTTTCACACACACACAGACATCACCTCATAAATGTTCGATTCGTGATCAGGGATGGTTGAAACGTGCTCTCCCGTCGAAACTCGAATTCGAATTTTCGACCCTGTCACAATACTTTCCTTATACATTAGGTATATAAGGAAAGTAACAACATTTTGATGTGCATAACAACTATAGTTGTTACTTCTCTGGTGAAGGAATGGGAACACTTTGGACGCGTATATCTAAGAACTTACTAGATACAAATGGAAATCATTTCTCTTGTTGCGTCATTTCTTCTTAATCCCATTAAAACAGATTTTCCGACGAATAACTTTTCCAGGGAACTCGCAGAGCTAATTTCATGAAGTTATCCATAAACTGTTTTACTTTATTTATCGAACGAGTCAGAAACTGGAACACTCTGAAAGAGAGAGAGAGAGAGAGATATATTCATTCTCGGAACTTTATCAAATTTAAAATTTCGATTTTATTCCAAGACAACATTTTTTCTTTTTTAACCAAGAATTTTATAAGTTTTTTTTTTTTTTTTTCAATCAAACGTTTTGCCTCGAATGGATCGATTTCTTGTGTACACACGATAGCTGCCACAAATATAAATGGATTTTCGCGAAACTTTATATCGGGCTTTGTTATCGAAAAATCTAGAATGAGATAGAATTGTTTGAAATTCGTGGGAATATTTCGAAATTTTGTATTACTTTCCTTATATACATAATGTATAAGGAAAGTATTGTGACTGGGTCGAAAATTCGAATTCCAGTTTCGACGGGAGAGTACGTTTCAAGCATCCCTCATCACGAATAAAACATTTTTGATGTGCTGTCTGTGTGTGTGTGTGTGAAAGTATGCGTGTGTGTGTGCGTCAGTGAGTCTGTAGAAACGATAACTGACGAACAAATGGACCAATTCGAACGAAATTTGGTGCAAAAATCCCAATCCGTAAACACTGGAAGTCTATTGTTTTTATACGCAATCGAATGTTCAGAACCTCACTAAATTTTCGAGTGAAATTTTGAAAAAATCGTCAAAAAATCAAAACCTCTAATAAAGTTACGCAAATAGACATTTCTTATGTAAATTTTCAGTAAAACGTTTGACATAAACTTTAAAACGCTAACATGAACCGTTCTCGAGATATTGCACATTTTCCAAAAAAATTATCAAAAAGTCATATAAAATAAAATAAAATATTTCCTATTGAGAAACATGTTGACTTTTTATATGTAATACCATGCGATGAATTTGGTGATATCATTCTCGTGGATTTAGCTCGTTCCATTCATTACAGACCTCAGGCAAAAGGAGCGGCAACCAAGAGGTTTCAAAAAATATATGCAAGGCTTCGACGACAGATTCAGAGATTAGACAACATAATGACATAGCAACAAGAGATATATCCGCAAAGAGGCAGTGGATAAGTCATTCCGCTACATATAGCCACAGAGATTAGAGGAGAAATTTAGCAGAATGCTATGATGATTCCGTGAGAGCGTGTTCCACAGAAATTCAACAAAGAGGCTACAAAAAATGTCGTGATTGAGACTTTAACGATAAGAGCAGATGCAGTAATGAAGGTATGTGCCCATTAATTATTGTAGCAGGTCATAGAACACTTTGGTAAGAATAACTTACTGGCCTCACATGTCCGATCTCACATGTCCAATCTCACATGTCCGATCTCCTACGCAATAATATGATAATTATTGTAATCAATTTAATAATTAAACAAATGTTGTTAATAAACAATGTTATTTTTAAAATTAAAAATGGTTCAATTAATTGAGTAGCTTTATGTTAATAATTATTCTATTACAGGAACTCGCACTGAAGATTAATATGGTGGGTTTTAATGGCACAGCGCAATGGGTTTTATGAGTTACGATATTCGGCCATGTTTAAGAGAATTTAATTAATATTATGCTTTGCATGCGGTGTTTTTAACAGGTATTTTGCATCTTCCCTGTACGCGTTTCGTGCATTTCTGGTGTCAATTTTTACTCATTGAATAATCTTCAACAAATTCGCACTTCATATTTGTTTCTGCCACTTCGTCTATAAGCCACTTTGTCTCATAGTATAATGTATAGGGAAAGTATTAGAATCATGTTGAAAATGGGAACTCGAGTTTTCAACAGATTGACACGTTTCAAGCACTCGTGAATACAAAAAACTATTTTTAGCGTGACGTCTATGCGCATGCCCATGTGTCTGTCTGCGCAATGTATATATTCACTCTAACTAAAACAAGAAAGATCAATCATGCTTAAAGCATTGATTATGAAACACTTTCCAACTTCAATGCAATTTTATCTAAAAAAGTCGAAAATGCAATACACATTCCTCGGAAATATTTTAAAACTTATCACAATACTACATTAATTTATTATATTTGAAAACTTAAACCTTCATTGAAAAAAATGAACTTCATTCAAATGACGGCATTGAAATATAAATTGCCTGGTTTAAATATCTTTAAAATGCGATACATTCCACGGTAATATTTTTAAAACTATCATAATACTACGATAATTTATTATATTTGAAAACTTCATCGAAAACAACTGAAATGAATTCAAATGACGTGATAGAAAAAATAACACGCCTGGATCTCTCTATAAAAACAGGATTTCATTCATAACTTTCTCCCATTCATTTCATTCATCACAATACTATAATAATTTATTTTATTTAAAAATTAAGACCATGGAGCTACAAGTAATTAAACTCGATGCTTAAAACTTCATCGAAAGAAATCGTCCTTATCTTTATGAAATCAATTAATATTTCATTCATATCAGCCATGCAGACTCCATGGACTAAATTATTTTGTTTTAAAGAAATAGAGCAATTCTAATACAACTCATTCTACATATTTTGCTGTTTACATTTTACATAGGTGAAAATAGGCTTAATAGTAGAAATAATCAAATTTGGATAATCATTTAAACTCAAATATATTGTATTTGCGTTGTTTAAGTATGTAGATGCACAGAATTTAAGCAAAAATAAAGTAGTTTTAGGACGGATACAACACTCAATATGAATTAAAAAGAACTTAAAAAATCGCGATTTTGAAACAAGCTGGATGCCATATATCATTTTGAAGTGGGTCATGTGATCGTTTCATATCATGGTCACGTGATCGTTTCATATAAGAGGTGTAATTATTATTTTAAATTTTATTTAAAGAATTACTGAATATATTTTGCTGAATTTTTTTTTATATATTTTATGGAACAATTTAAATATTACCTAAAATTTTCGAAGCAATTTGTGAATTTTAAATTTGCTTAAAAAATGTTTGAAAAATTAGGTCCCATAGGACTCAATGTATTTCATTTTTTCAACCCGGGTTCAATCCAAAACTAATTTGGTGATATTATTCATTTATATTCCCATAGGTCCTACAGACCGTCTGAACAACATACTAAAATTTCATTTCGATAAAGTCATTTTTACGGCAGTTATCATGCTAACGGACAGACAGACAGACAAACAGAATGAACAAAGTCATAAGCACTTTTCAACTTTGTTGTAAAGTGTTAAAAAATCTGATGTGGGAATCACATGACATTACCTGCAGACTTAAATTCAAGTTTTCTTTATTTCTTTAATAATTCAATAAATTGAGTTTAATTGCACAAAACAACACTGAATTTATTCTTTTAATTCGATGTTTGATTTTATTTGGTATCTGGATATTTTTTCCAAAGGCGACGTAATAAAAATGCGAAAAAATTCGTCGAGAACGGCTAGTATCTCGAGAACGAGAAGGGCTAGTATTTCGAGAACGGCTAGTTCTAGAGCAATGGGGTTAGTCTTATTCTGTTCCTCGTAAAAAATTACGCATAAAACAAGCATTTAATAGATATATTTGAGCATGTAAAGTTTTTATTTTAGATTTTGCAATTTTTGCTGGTCATTTCGCAAAAAAGGAGTTTTTTTTTATCCTGAATCATACCAAAAACTAACCAGCATCAAAGCCTCACACAAGTGACTTACATACCAAATTTTATGAAATTCGGTCCATTAGTTTTTGAGTTAGAGTGGATACATACATTGCACAGACAGACAGACAGACAGATACACACATAGACGTCATGGTAAAAATAGTGTTTTCGTGTTCTAGAGGTCCTAAAACGTGCAGATTTTTCGAAAACTCGAGTTGGAATTTTCAAAATGATTCCAATGCTTCCTATACATTACAAAGTATTGCAGGGAAAGTAAAAATAGGATGTGGGCAGCACATGACTTTCCCTGCAGACTTATATGCACGTTCTCTTTATTTTAATTAAATTTAATTCACTTTTAATTCAATTTTCATTCTCATTTGGTAACTGGACTTATATTCAAAGGTGACGAAGAGAAATACGAAAAAACTAAAATATCTCGAGAACGGCTAATCCAAGTGTAATGGGGTTGGTCTTATTCTTTTCATCGTTAAGAATTACGTATAATACAAGCATTTAATGGATATATTTGAGAATACATAGTTTTTTTATTTTAGATTTTGACGAATTTTGCGAGCCATTTCGCGGATTTCATTCAGTAGATAAATGCAATTTTTGCGGGCCATTTCGCCAAAAAAGCGGGTTATTTTATCCCAAATCATACTAAAAACTAATGAGCACCAAGGTCACACAAAGTTGACTTATCTACCAAAATTTATGAAATTCGATCCATTAGTTGAGTTAGAGTGGATACATACGTTGGACAGACAGACACACAGTCGGCACGCTAAAAATAGGTTTTGCGTATTCTAGAGATCTCGAAACGTGTAGATCCGTCGAAAACTCGAGTTGCGATTTTCGGCATGATTCCAATACTTTCCCTATACCTTACCATGCATTGCAGGGAAAGTAAAAAGAATGGATCCAAATTCACAAAATGTTGGATATTTGTGATGAATCGCCGTTTGAGCGATATCAGACAATTTGTGATTCTTTTCATTTTCCGTCAACCTCCTGCAACCCCCTTCTTTACACCCCACTTCTCTCACAGCTCATTAGCGGTTCACTATCGAACTTTCTTCCAAGAGCATTTGTAAATATCCTATCTTCTATATATAATCTAATGTAAAAGTAATTATTATAATTAAATGTAATTAAATCATTATTGTATTAGTTATCCGTGCTACAAATTCTGTTGTCTGTTAATTAAATCAAATCTTTCAGGAAACCTACAACGCTATCGAAATATCGCTGAAATAAAGGTAAGTGGCTTTTATCTCGCTACCTTATTAAGCTTTATACTTATTAAAACCCGAGACAAAATTGTGTAGATAAGTTAATGGGGCTGATTGGATTCCGGTGCTGATTAAATTCCGGTGCTGATTAGATTGGGGTACAATTCGAAAAGAAATAATCTGTCTTATTTTGCGAAATGACTCACAAAAATGACCAACACCTAAAATAAAAGACTACGTAGGCTTAGATGTAACATTCCATGCTGATTTTAAACATCATTTTTTAAGACGAAAAGAATAAGACTCACCCCATAACTTTAGAACAAACCGTTCTCGAGATCTTTTAATTTTTTACTTTCCCTGCAATACATGGTAATGTATAGGGAAAGTATTGGAATCATGTCGAAAATCGCAACTCGAGTTTTCAACGGATCTACACGTTTCGATACCTCTAGAATACGAAAAAACTATTTTTAGCATGACGCCTGTGTGTGGGTCTGTGTGTGGGTCTGTCTATGTGTCCGTGCAATGTATGTATCTACTCTAACTCAAAAACTAATGGACCGAATTTGATAAAATTTGGTAGGTAAGTCACTTGGATGTGTCCCTGATGCTAATTAGTTTTTGGTATGATTTGTAAAAACAGAACCAGTCTTGTTTTGCGAAATGGCCCGTAAAAATTTCATTTATCCGCTCTAGCTAAACTACTAATTGATCAAATTTCACAAAATTCGGTAGATAAGTTACTTGTGAGATACTCTGGTGCTGATTAGATTTTGGTACGATTCGGAAAAGAACAACCTGCCGTTTTTTACGAAATGGCCTGCTATAATCTAAAAAAAAAGACAAAGTAGTGCATGCTCAAATGTATAAATTAAATTCTTGTTTTATACGCAATTTTTGAAGAGGAAAATTATATAACACACTTCATTATACTTTAGGACTAACCGTTCTCAAGATATTTGAGATTTCTTGCATTTTTGTTACGCCGATTTCGGAAAAATGTCCCATTACCAAATTAAAAACAAAAATTGAATTAAAAATGCAAATTTAGTGTTATTTGGTGCAATTAAACTCAATCTAATGAATCATTAAATAAATAAAGAAAGTAGGAATTTGAATGTGCAGGGAAAGTCATGTGCTGCCCACATTAGATTTTTTTTTTTATATTTGCCACGCTGCCTTTGAAAATACGTCCGGTCGCCGATGAACACGAAAATTGAATTAAGACTTTAAATGGAACGTTATTTCAAATAATGCCGTGTGGGAAACCCAGACAGTCCCACTCACCCGAAGGTACCAGCAGCTGGTTGGGTGGCCGGGAAAGAAAACTAGCGAAAACTGGCCTACATGGTCAGCAGCACTTGCAAATCTGCATTTATTGGTTTCTTAAAAAATTTGAGGACTCATTAACGAAAGAGGAAATGAATTTGAGTGTGCAGTGAAAATAATGCGCTGTCCACATTGTGTTCAGTTTCCACAAAGAGCTCTTTCTCAAGAAACCTACCCGAGCCATTGAGGCTTCTTACCTAAGTCGTTCCATAAGTAGGGTGGGCTCGTTTGGTGCCCATTGTTTTTGTCCACTTGTTTGAAAACCCGTCATGTAAGGAAGATATTAGAACAACGATCAGTGTTTCGTTCAAGCATACATCCGGAAATGATTGTTCGCCCCTCCGGAGGCATTTTACATCATCCTAGTATATATTTATGTGACTGCATTTAGATATATACAGGGTGCATATAAACTGTTTTGACAAAATAACAGGGGTGATAGTACCCATCAAGACGAACAATATTACTTTCCTTATATACATAATGTATAAGGAAAGTATTGTGACGGGATCGAAAATTCGAATTCCAGTTTTCGATGGGAGAGCACGTTTCAAGCATCCCTGATCACGAATCAAACATTTTTGAAGTGATGTCTGTGTGTGTGGTGTGTGTGTGTGTGTATATGTATGTGTGTGTGTGTGTGTGTCAGTGGGTCTGTGGAGACGATAACTGACGAACGAATGGACCGATTCAAACGAAATTTGGTACAAAAATCACAAACCGTAAACACTGGAAGTCTATTGTTTTTATACGTAATCGAATGTTCAGAATCCCCCTAAATTTTCGAATGAAATTTTGAAAAAACGTCAAAACATCAAAACCGCTAATAATGTTACGCAAATAGACATTTCTTATGTAATTTTTCATTAGAAAACGATTGACATAAATTTTAGAACGCTAACATGAACCGTTCTCGAGATATTGCACATTTTAAAAAAAAATTATCAAAAAGTTATATAAAATTAAAATAAAATTATTTCCTATTGAGAAACATGTTCACTTTTCATATGTAATACCATGCGATAAATTGGGTTACATCATTCTCGTGGAACTAGCTCGTTCCATTAATGAAAAAAGATTCTTTAAGTAATGCTTTTGTATTTGAACGCCAATAGTCATTTATCAGCTGTAAGAATAACTTATTTCTCCGTCCATAACGCTTGGCGAGATTTTGGCGACGAATTTGGCGGAATGCCGCCAACTTGGCGACATTTTTAATTGTTGCCAAATTAACAAAAATCTCGCCAAATTGATAAAAATGACGCTAAATCAATGAAAATGCCGAGTAATTGAAGAAAATTCAATATCTTAGAAAGAATATAAGTATCTACTATAAGAATAAAATTTTTTTAACTGTAAAAGTAGTAAATTCATTGCATTATATAAGGAAAGTCATGTGTTGGCCACATCAGATTTTTTAGCATGGAACCTAGGGTCGCATTCCACTCTGAGTGGCAGAAAAGAGCAACTTCGAAACACTTCCAACAAGCACAAGTCGTCACTTCGGACGACATAGCTGTCGTGCTGGAGAAGTATCACATCTCCAGAACATCACCGTCACTTCTATTCATCCGACATATCTCGAATGTCACATGTCCCGGACGATAGATTGGACGTAGTGGACCTGTGGCTTGGCCTCCACACTCACCGGACCTCAACGCACATGACTTCTTGGGGCACATAAAATCATTGGTGCACGAGACGTCTGTGGACTCCGTAGAAAATCTCGTCGCGAATCTTGTTGCAGCTGACAACATAAACACGACATCAGGTGTCTTTGAGGGGGTGCGCCAGTCGTTCATTCTTAGGTGTGAAATGTGCAACGGCACCCTTGGCCGTCAATTTCAGCATCTACTTTGAGTCTTTCCCTGGTGTAAAGAAATGGTATTGTGCAGCTTATGATTACGTTAATTCTTCTTTTCAGTATTGAAATTTCAACTTTAAGCTTTTCTGACTCTTAGAGGGGTATGCGACCCCATGTTCCATTGTAAATATTGTTCGTCTTACTACCCCTCCTATACTATCTATCACCCCCCTTATTTTGTCAAAACGGTTTATATACACCCTGTATATAAAGGTCAAATAGAAAACTTGCCAAACCCCCTAAAATTCCATGCGCCCCCGGCCAAAAAGTCCTGAAAAAACACTGAAAGCGATTATAAATATTCTTTTCTCAAGTAATCCTGGGTTGTTTTTCCTTTCCTTATATACATATAATGTATAAGGAAAGTATTGTGACGGGATCAAAAATTCGAATTCGAGTTTTCGATGGGAGAGCACGTTTCAAGTATCCCTAAACACGAATCAGACGTTTTTGAGGTGTGTGTGTGTGTGTGGTGGGGGGGGGGTGAAAGTATGTGTGCGGATCAGTGAGTCTGTGGAGACGATAACTGACGAACGAAAGAACGGATTCGAACGAAATTTGGTACAAAAATTATAATCTGTGAATACTGGAATCCTATTGTTTTTAAACGCAATCGAATGTGCAGAACCCCCCCCCCCCCCTGAATTTTAGAGTGAATTTTGAAAAAATCATCAAAAAATTAAAACCTTTAATAAAGTTACGCGAATAGACATTTCTTATGTAATTTTTCCTTAGAAAACGATTAACATAAACTTTAGAACGCTAACACAAACCGTTCTCGAGATATTGCACATTTCTCAAATAAACTTATTAAAATATCCCTTAAATTAGAAAGAAATAGTAACTGTTGAGAAACATGTCCACTTTTCATATACAATATCATGCAATAATTCGGGTGACATTATTCTCGTAGATCTAGCTCGTTCAATTCATGAGAAAAGTTACTTTGAGTAACACTTTTGTATTTGAACGCCAATAATCATTTATCTGCTATAAGAATAACTTATTTCTCCGTCCATAACGGTTGGTGATTTTGGCAACGAATTTGGCGGAATGTCGCTAACTTGGCGACTGTTTTAAATGTTGCCAAATTAATGAATATCTCGCCGAATGGATAAAAATAACTCATCAATGAAAATGACGTCTAATTGACGAAAATTCAATATCTTAGAAAGAATATAAGTATCTACTATAAGGATAACCTATTTTTTTAATGAAAAAGCAGCAGACATTGCATTATACAAAGAAAGTCATGTGCTGCCCACATCAGAATTTTTTTAAAAAAGAGGGTGACAATTCTTTATCGTATATTTTGGGCATATTCTAGATTCATGGCAATATTGGTGGGTTTGTCAAATTCTTAAACGTTGAATTCAGAATAGAATTCCAACGTTTGTCGAAACTATCATCGTTTCTTAAGTCCACAAAATATGAATATGGATAGCAGTAGTGTGTTTATAGCAGTGGTTCCTTCCTGAGAATTAATCGATTTTGATTGCAACTGTTTCTCTTCAACTATTGAAAAAAGTTTCACACAAACATTTAACTCAAAGTAGACAGAAAACAGCTCAACTGTTTGCTCTAGTCCTGTGGCTTGTAGGCCGGAATTTTCATGGAAAGTTCTTCTAATTCTATGAGAAGAATTTCGTAATTAAAAAGAATGCTTGAATAGTATATTTTTAGGCAGTCCGTCTGGTGGATTCTAAAGAGGTAGATGTAGTCACCAAACGTAGTCATTTTCCCACCCCCGTGTTCATCACTTTTATCCAAGTAAAATGGAAATGAATTGAAGTGACTGAAAATAGGAGGGTGGCAAATCAAATTGTGCTGTAGGATTTGATAGACCTGCGGCAGCAAAGTCGTCTCTGCTCTTGCCAAAAGATATCTGAGCAAAGATGCTTGGAACCTGCACCCGAATTATAAGATTGGAGCAGAAGCTAGCTTTTGCTCTAATCGTATAATGTCGGTCTTGTAAGCAAAGGGTCCCTGTTTCGGGGCCGGCGACTCCCAATCGCCACAGTGATTACCCCGGACATACGAGCACGAAAAAACCTTCTAACTCCAACGATCTCAACTCTCAACACGAGATGGCAGCACCACAAAGAGCAGAGGCCCTACCACTCCCTTCCTGGTTGACCACGACTGACGTCACTCCCGAGGCAACACGCCTCCCGGCCATTTCAGCCCCTCAACTGAAGTTCCGATGGGGACATTCGGGGGCTTTCGAGGCGGCCCCCTCTCCTCGCCGAATTTCGACCCGGGCTCCTCATCAGGTAGGGGAGTGTGCGGCAGCAAAAACGCCTCTGCTCCTGTCAAAAGACATCTGAGTAAAGAAGCTTGGAACCTGTACCCGAATTATAAGATGGGAGCAGAAGCTAGCTTTTGCTCTAATCGTAAACTGTCGGTCTTGTAAGCAAAGAGTCCCTGGTTCGGCGACTCCCAATCGCCACAGACCAATACAGATTATTTATAACAAATAATTTCTAGAAGTGGCGGGAAGTCAAAAATTCCAACTTTCTATAACATACATATTAGGTTTAAGACATTTAAGAACTTTGTTATGGAAAAAATACGTAAGTCAGTTGGGATTTCAACATGTTAAAAAAGAAAAAAACCCCTTAAACATCTAGTAGATTTTGCACGGATACATACCAGTGGGGTCATAAAATATGAATTAAGAAAAATTACTATTTATTTAACTTATAAATATATTGCAAACTCTGGAAATTCAATCTGTATTCCAAAAACTGAAAATTAAAATTTGAAAAAAGTTCTCCTTAAAGTGTTCATCCCTTGATATTTCGAAATTCTTGATTTTGACTTAAGTGATTTTTCCTGCCAGTTCTAGGTTTATTAAATAATAAAACGTAGCAGGAATGTAACACGAATCAACATTTTCCCAACAGGAAATATTTCTGTTGCACTTTGAGCAAAATTTTGTATCATACTTTAAATAATTTGAAAATTTGAATTCCGCAAAAATAATGAAAAATATCTATACTCGCACGAGGATTACTAAATCATTCAATTACGGAATGTTTTAAATACTTTCCTTATATACAATAATGCATAAGGAAAGTATTGTGACGGGGTTGAAAATTCGAATTCGAGTTTTCGACGGGAGATCACGTTTCAAGCATTCCTGATCAAGAATCAAACATTTTTGAAGTGATGTGTGTGTGTGAGTGAGTCTGTGGAGATAATAATTGATGAACGAATGGACCGATTCGTACAAAATTTGGTACAAAAATTACAATCTGTGAACACTGGAAGCCTATTGTTTTTATACGCAATCGAATGTTCAGAATCCCTCTAAATTTTCGAGTGAAATTTTGAAAAAATCGTCAAAAAATCAAAACCTCTAATAAAGTTACACAAACAGACATTTCTTGAGGAATTTTTCATTAGAAAACGATTGACATAAATTTTAGAACGCTAACATGAACCGTTCTCGAGATATTGCATATTTAAAAAAAAATATTAAAAAGTCGTATAAAATAAAAAAAAATATTTCCTATTGAGAAAGATTTTTCACCTTTCATATGTAATACCATGCGATAAATTGGGTGACATCATTCTCGTGGATCAAGCTAATTCCAATCATGAAAAAGATACTTTGATTAATACTTATGTATTTGAACGCCAATAGTCATTTATCTGCTGTAAGAATAACTTATTTCTCCGTCCATAACGCTTGGCGAGATTTTGACGACGAATTTGGTGGAATGTCGCCAACTTGGCGACTTTTTTAAATGTTGATAAATTAGCGAAAATCTCGCCAAATAGATAAAAATGACACCAAATCAGTGAAAATGACGACTATTTAACGAAAATTCAAAATCTTGGAAAAAATATAAGTATCTACTATAAGAATAACCTATTTTGTTTTTACTGTAAAAGTAGTAAATACATTGTATTATATAAGGAAAGCCATATGCTGCCCACATCAGATTTTTTTTTAAGTTGCTATTTTATTTATTTATTGTTTTACGGATTTATAAGTCTGAGATCAGATATTTTTAGGGTTTCCGGCTAGACCCAGTTCCAAACGATCGCCAAATGGATAAAAATGACGCTAAATCAATGAAAATGACGACTCATTGACGAAAATTCAATATCTTTGAAAGAATATAAATATTTACTATAAAAATAATCTATTTTAGTAAATTCATTATTATGATTTTATATGAATTTTTATACGAATTTTTATATGAATATTTATATGAATATTTATATGAATTATCTGTAGTAGTAAATTCATTAAATTATATAAGGAAAGTCATGTGTTGCCCACGTTAGATTTTTTTGGATTAAAATAAGCTTATTTTATAAAAAAATCTTATGTGGGCAGCACATGATTTTCCCTACAGACTCATATTCACGTTCTCCATTTCTTCTATAATCCATTCTGTTGGGTTTAATTGCACAAAATAACGCCCACAATTATTTAAAATGACACTGAATTGGCACTTTTAATTTAATTTTTGTTCTCAGTTGGTAACTGGACGGTTTTTCAAAAGTGGCGTAGGTAAATGCGAAAAAACTAAAATATCTCGAGAACGGCTTGCCCTAGTGTAATGGAGGTTGGTCTCATTATTTTAATGGTTAAAAATTATGTATAAAACAAGCATTTAATTGATATATTTGAGCATACGTAGTATTTTATTTTAGATTTTAACAATTTTTACTGGTCATTTCTCAAAAACGGCAGGTTACTTTTTTTCCGAATAGTACCAAATTCTAATCAGCACCAAGGTAACCTACAATGATTTATTTGTCAAATTTTGTGAAATTTGATCTATTAGTTTTTCTTCTAAAGTGGTTACAGGCAATTGTGAGTTGATTACAGGCAGTGGTTACAGGTGGCAATTTTTGCGGGTCATTTCGCAAAAAGAGGCGAGTTTTTTTCCCTGAATCGTACCCAAAACTAATCAGCACCAAGGTCACGCACAAGTGACTTACCTACCAAATTTTATGAAATTCGGTCCACTAGTTTTTGAGTGCACAGACAGACAGAAAGACAGACAGACACACACATAGACGTCACGCTAAAAATGGTGTTTTCGTGTTTTAGAGGTCCCGAAACGTGTAGATCCCTCGAAAACTCGCGTTGCAATTTTTGACATGATTCCAATACTTTCCCTATGCTTTACCATGTATTGCAGGGAAAGTGAAAAAGAGTATATTTGCAGAAGTTTTTTTATTAAGAAGAAAGTGATTCTAAAACCTCATAGTATCAATATTAGGATTCTTACAGAATGTTTCTTTTGAATTTTGCAAAACATAAAAAATGGAGAAAACATATAAATTTCAGTAAAAAGTTTAATTATGTGCAAGCGGTTTTTGAAAAACAAGAAAGATCAATCATGCATAAAGCATTGAATATGAAATACTTTCCAAATGCACTGCAATTGTATTTAAACATGTCTAAAATGCAATACAATCCTCGGTAATATTTTTGGAACTATCACAATACTACGTTAATTTATTATATTTGAAAACTTAAAACTTTATCGAAAAAAAGTAACTTCATTCAAATGACGGCATTGAAATATAAATTGCCTGGTTTAAACATCTCTAAAATGCGATACATTTATAGATAATATTTTTAAAATTATTGTGAGACCAGAAGTAGATCTCACATGTGTTGTGGTGAGACAAGTTTATGCCAGTTATTTATTGTGTCCGAAACATCGAACAATACTTGTAGTCTGGATGGCGCCGACGTTTACAGTAAACCACAAATTTAGGAGCGTCAAGACAGAGGCGGCCGAGCGGGCCCTTACGAAGATGCCAAGTACCGACATTGGTTCAATGATTAACCATTGAAAAAAGTGCTTGTTGCGTCACACTGGATGCTGCAAATGAAAGCAAAGGGGGAGTGACACCCCCGAGGGAAAAAGAGCCACAACCTGTGACATAAGAACAAGAACTATAGACTGGGTAAAAATGTAAGAGATTTACAGCTTGAAATCAAGGAGCACGAAACTTAGAAAGATGTGTCGGCTACGAGAATGACACAAGTACGAGTGTCGAGCCAGCAGTACACAATATGATCGTCGAATTACGTGTGGTGAATAAGTACTTTGAGTCTAATTCAGTAAATTACGTGTGGTGAATAAGTACTTTGAGTCTAGTTCATGATCGGCGAAGTACCTGGTGGTGACAAAGTCCAAGACAGACTTGAAGGTATGTGTTCCTCAAAAAGATATCTAGGTCTAAACATATATTAGGCAAGTTAGGTGGTCTCACATGTTCCCGCAGCTGAAATAATATAATTAATTGTGTAATGAATTTAATAAGTATTTTTTGTTGTTAATAAATGTTTCACTGTTAAAGTTAAAATAGTGTGATCCATTTAGTATTATATTAATTAATAATTCTTTTACAGAACTCGCGCGAAAGTTAAATAATTGGAGGGTTTTCTATAGCGGCAACAAAGCAATGTACAATAATAATAATTCCGCAAGCACTTTCTTCATTGGTTAATCATTGGACCAATGTCGCTACTTGGCATCCTCGTAAGGGCCCGCTCGGCCCCCTCTGTTTTGACGCTCCTAAATTTATGGTTTGCTGTAAACCTCGGCGGCATCCAGACTACAAGTATTGTTCGATGTTTCGGACACAATAAGTAACTGGCATAAACTTGTCTCACCACAACACATGTGAGATCTACTTCTGGTCTCAAAATTATCATAATTACACAATAATTTATTATATTTGAAAACTTCATCGAAAACAAATCAACTTTATTCAAATGACGTCATCGAAATATAAATCGCCTGGCTCTCTCTATAAAAGCAGCATTTGATTCATAAACTTTTCCCATTCATCACAATACTATAATAATTTATTTTATTAAAAACGTTAGACCATGGAGGTACAAGTCATTAAACTCTATGCTTAAAACTTCATCGAAAAAATTGTCTGCTTCTCTGCGTAAAATCAATTAATGTTTCATTCATATCAGCTATATTGCAGACTCCATGAGCTAAATAATTTTGGATCTCCGAACTGTCCAGCCGAGGCTCTACCGTTGAGCTACTGGGACGAAATTGCAAGCTCTAATCGTCGAAGTGGACGCTGCATTCTCCACCCTCTAATGTCAGTTTGGCGGGCCACTGACAATCTGATTGACCACCTCCTACTATTTTTACCCAGCTTAGTAATCTGAAGTCGTTATCTTCTCACTTTCAAATCGGCCCTCAGTCTTCCAGAGTTCACTGAATCCTTAGTAATCGTACTAGGGCCACTTTGAGACCCTCGACATCTTTGTACTAATCTGCAGAGTTGATTTGTTCTAGAGTCATTGTAAAGGTGGCTGAATGAACACGGATGCATCTTCTGGTAAAACAACAAGTTTATTCTTAACAGTATGAAACATCATAAAATAAACAGCCCTTAACGCAATTTACAAATAATAAATCAGAATGTGCATGATCAACCCTTTTTACCGTCCATTCTACTGTCGGCTGCAGTCACACACACCACTTCCAACTCGTGCTTCGCACTTCGCATCTTTAAGAACCTGGTTGCCAGCTCCCTCTGCCGTCCGCAATCTGCGAGACTGATATTCTAATTTAGACTCTTCTTTCCCAGGGGAAGACACTGCTTGTAAAATTAGAAGCCGAGAATAGAAATTGTTAATCTTTACAACATAGTATATAGGGTTCATAGAATTATGAGAATTCTAAACGCACATGTTTGCATTTGAGGTACTTTCAGAACAAAATTTTTGAATTATAAATATGTACAACGAAACACAATAAATTTAAAACTAAATAAATAAATTTAAAATTGAGAAACAAAATTTATTAGCAGCAGTGGTTGCGGTTTTCAAATATTTACATGTCTTTTCTAGCAACGTCAAAGTTAAATAAAGTTCGAACAATCTAGCAATTGTATAAATATAATTTTTAAACAAGATATTTGAAGTGTTGTACTCAGGCGGATCGCTCGAATAATGAACAGGAAAAAAGAAATATTATATTTTAAATTGAATCCAAAGGAGCGCTGCGGAAGCAAATAATTTGATTTCTGGAATAAATTCATAAGTGGAGTCACTGGTAAAGCGTATGGTGATGCCCAAAAGCTCTTTGGCTTTGTAAACTTATGTGCATCAAGGAAGGTAGTTTTATTAAATGACTTTTTAAACTTACGATGGTTGTCTTTAATTTATAATTTTATTAAAGTCGACATGTATCCATTCCATTTATTTGTATATTAGTTTATAATGTTTCAAGCACGTTTCAAGCAACCCTGATCACGAATCAAACACTTTTGAAGTGATGTCTGTGTGTGTGTGTGTGTCAGTGAGTCTGTCGAGACGATAACTGACGAATAGACCGATTCGAACGAAATTTGGTGCAAAAATCACAATCCGTAAACACTGGAAGCCTATTGTTTTTATACGCAATCGAATGTTCAGAACCCCCTTAAATTTTCGAGTGAAATATTGTAAAAATCGTCAAAAAATCAAAACCGCTAATAAAGTTACGCAAATAGGCATTTTTTATGTAATTTTTCATTAGAAAACGATTGACATAAATTTTAGAACGCTGACATGAACCGTTCTCAAGATATTACACATTTTTCAAAATAATTATCAAAAAGTCATATAAAATAAAAGAATATACTTCCTCTTGAGAAACATGTTCACTTTTTATATGCAATATCATGCGATAAATTGGGTGACATCATTCTAGTGGATTTAGCTCGTTCCATTCATGAAAAAAAAATACTTTGAGTAGTACTTCGTCTTATTTCTTCGTCCACAACGCTTGGCGAGATTTTGGCGACGAATTCGGTGGAATGTCGCCAACTTTGCGACTTTTTTAAATGTTGCTAAATTAACGAAAAACTCACCAAATAGATAAAAATGACGACTCATTGATGATGACGACATGGAAAATGACGACTCATTGACGAAAATTCAACATCTTGGAAATAATATAAATAACTACTATAAAAATAATCTATTTCTTTTTACTGTAAAAGTAGTAAATTCATTGCATTATATAAGGAAAGTCATGTGCTGCCCACATCAGATTTTTTTGTTATATAACCATGATCACAGTATCTATTGGGACAAGGTAGTTTCAAACCTGGAAGTATTTTATATCGTACAAAGACCTGCATTTTTTTAGGAACTCATTAGGGCATTACACAATTTTATATAATTCTACGTTTTATTATTAGACATTTGTATATTATTTTATAATGTTCTTTACAACGTTTTAGATAAAACCTGTTTGGCGAAATGTAGTTGAACCTATTGAGATCATGATAATATAATTCTATGCTGTACTTTGTTATATAACTATGATCAGATTATCTATTGGGACATGGTAGTTTCGAAACTGGAAGTATTTTATATCGTACAAAGACCTCCCTTCTTGACCCCTGAACCCAAAATTATATTCCTGAACTTAAAATGAAAAGACTAACGTACATGTTAGTCTTTTAATGGATCAACTCAATCAATACACTCCAGAGTAACATTAAAAATAGGCTTGAGCACTGGCTCGTTACCTGGAGAATTATAATTAACGCGATCAAAAGTGCAGTGTGTATCTTCAAACCGAACTACCGGGAACTCAGCCATAACTTTCTTTGATTTTCAACTAACCCATCCCCTTCTCCAGCTCCGTTAAGTATTTGGGCGTCACTTTTAGACGCCCACATGGTTTACCGAGAGCATGTAGACTTGAAAACTAAATCAGCAAATAAAACTTATAAAGCCCTTGTACCCCTTCTAGGTAGTAAATCCCACCTCTCCTTTAATAATAAATTAATTATTTATAAACAGATCATCGTACCTGGCTTTTTATACGCCTTCCCAGCATGGGGGGCGGCGGCAAAGAGCCATATTGAGAGATTGCAAATTTTCCAAAATAAAATCTTGCGTTGCATTGTTAATGCTCCTATATATGCCCAGAATGAAGTAATCCGCCATGACTTGAAAGTCTCTGGCATTTCAGAGCATATTGGGCTTCTTACATAAAATGTTTACAAGAAAAACTCCAGTTGACCCTGTATGAGAGACGTAGATCAGATCTACAATCCGATCACGTCTTTCTACCTTGGGAAGCGCTGGCCTCGACATCTTCTATTTGGCTCTAAGGAGATCAAATGGAAAAAGCGTCGATTTCTCGTCCTTCAAACAGGTGTTTCCTAGTTTTGACCCTCCTTCTCTGATCGAAGATAGATGGCGCCACTCCGATTCAAGGACTTTGCGCTATTTCTCTCTTCATTCACGGCCCTGCCACAGGCCAATAGAAAAGCTAGCATTTGCCAGTCGCGTTTGCGTGTGCCCAGTACTCATATCTACATTCGTTCACATCTGCTGTTAATTATATTATCTTTTTGACCTTGCAGAAACAAATTTTTAACAAAACTTTAACTTATTTTCTGTGCATCATCTTGCAACAGTAATTCTTTAACTTAGTAAACTTAAACTCTGTGATATTAAAATCAGTAACTTCTTTAACTTAGTAATGTTCACGTAATTATTTATCTTACTTTTAATTTTAATTTTTAAACTCAGTATTTCTTAAACTTAGTAGTTTTAAACACAGTAACTTGTAACTGTTATTTCCTCAGTCCAATCATTTTTGATTGGCTGACTGTTTTCTTGGCCCTCCCCGTTCCCTTTCCTACCTACTCGTCAAATCAGCCATCCAAGACAGAATCTTAACCTCATCTATAGAAGCAAGCAACTTCATCTGAGCATCCTTTAAGAGCTGAGTGCATAGTACGATCTCAAAATCGCACAACAAATGTATTTGTTTCACCCTAGATGTGGGGTTAAGTGTTATCAGACGCAGGCATCCCGTAAAGAAGCGTCTTGGCTTGGCTTTAATGGATCCGTATTATTTTTAACTTGTAGTAACGACATAAATAAATTGTTGGATATTCGATTTTGTAAGATTAAAATCTAAATTAATTTATTTACAATCATATGTACACGCATAAAGCCCGACAGAGGTCGTAGTTATATACAAGATACATCATAATTTCGTAATGACGGTTTTCACAGCCCAAACAATTTCAGCATTTTACACTTGTAATGTTCAATAATTGTTTTCTTAAAGTCCGATTACGAAATGTCTTTACTGATGAAGATCCCTTTCTGCCGGTTTCAGACTCTTTCTGGTGGATGTCTGTTTTGGCGATGTGAGATACGTTGAGCATATGGTTTGAGAGTTTGAATGTGAACTATTTTCGGTGGGATTTTCCCTTTGACATCAGCAATCTCGAAACACACGACCCCGACTTGACGTACAATGCGAAAAGGTCCTTTAAACTTTGGAGTAAGTTTATGGTCTTGAGCTTGCGGCCAGTTCCAAAGTACTAGATCGCCGCTGTAGAACGTCTTATCGAGTCATCTATGGTCAAATCGACGTTTATTTTCTTGGTGAGTTTGTTCAATATTCAGTAATGCATTTTCACGAAGATAAGGGAGGTCTTCTAGTTGTTCCAATCGAGTTGATTCGTTCATAATGGTTCCAAAATGTAATTCTTTTGGTAGACGAGGGTTATAAACATATAACAAAAAGAATGATGAATATTAGCTTGAACTTTGTCGAACAGTATTTATCGCAAGTAAGGTATTTGGAAGAAGTGAGTCCTATTTGGTTGGATTATGGTATGCGAATTTCGTCAGAACACTTATGATGGTGGCATTCACACGTTCTACTGTAGAATTTGACTGTGAAGTGTAGTGTGGAATGTTCGATGCCATATTTTTTTAGAAAGTTTTGTGTATGGCTAGCAATATATTGCAGGACCTTGGTCTGAGATGTATAGCATAGGAGGTCCGAAACGCATAATAATGTCTTCTTCGAGAGATTCTGTTACTGTGTCAGCAGTTAGAGAGAAGGTAGAGACGAGGAGAGAGTTAGATAAGATAACGAGTAGTATGGTCGATTTGCACAATTATGTGTTTGTTCCCTGATGTTGTTTGGGTAAGAGCAACAATATGATCATTAGAAACAACTTCAAATGGTGTCGACGGGAGAGGACGATCACCTAAGAGTCAACCCTTTAGAATGCTGATCCCGCGAATTGCCGTCAGACCCAAAATAATTCTTCAAGGCCGAGGGAATAATCGGGGGTGTCCTTCATAGCAGTAAGTGACGCAATGCTGCAGCCCCACCACAAGTATTACAAAATTGAAAAACGAAATATTTTCAGTCGTCTTCAGCTAGACACGACGATGAATTCAAAACTATAAAAGATTTTTTAATAATAAATATACCTGTTAATACTCAGTTTTCTAGCATACATTTTGGTCGTCTACATTTCTCTTTAGTTTACTATATATTTTGAGTGAAAGTGAAAAAAATGAAAAAACAAAAAAAACTCGCACGAAGAGCCCCTTTTTCAATTTTTCGAGAAAACAAAAATTCAAAATATTGAAATTGTGTTTTTATGTTCATAAGGTGGACCTAATTTTCGACCCAACAGAAAAAATGATTTCGATTTTGTTTTATTAGGTTTTGGGGTCTAAGTATTCAAAGTGTTTTCGTTTTTCCGTCAGAGACGGAATTCGTTCATATTTCCTCATTCGTTCCAAAATGCGTAGATAGAAAACACATTTTTATAGAATATTCCGCAGAATACAAAATATTTAAGCGAATTTATAGACTCGTAAGCGATAATAAAGCAAACGAATTTAGGGAAAAAAAATCATTATTTCCAGATATTGGGCCAAGTTTGCAGATTACTTTCAGTTTCTGGCACGCTTTAACATAAAACAAACTCAATACATCCATGAGATTGGCTGCCCAACACCCGGAGTTATTTTAAAGAGAGATGAAAATATATGTAAACCTCGAAGAGATGGGGGAATGGGGACGCTCTATTTCGATATTGAATTTAAAATCTATACTTTTCACGAATTTTTAGATTACTTTTTTGGCTTCGAGTCTAAAGCGTCTCGCGATGGGACGTCCATATAGTTTGAATAATGGATATCTTCTGCGTTGATATACTTTGTAAACTATTTCATTTAAATACATGATACAGAGGTTTTGATCTTATCCTGTAAAAGTACCCTTTATATTCTAAACCCTTATTCGAAATTCATTTCTCAAGTCAGTGGTCTTAGTCAGTTGAATCTCAGGTCATTAGTATCACCACAGAATAAACTCGCCTCCTTTATTATCGTAGACATTATTGCATCGACATTATTGCAAACCAATCTGGGCCACTCTCTTTAAAATTGTTTCTGGCATACACCTCCTCGATCTTGACCAGCTATAATTAAACTATACAGCTAAAATGGGCCTATCACATAACCTTCTCTTCATTAAAAACGCTCTAAGTCGTTTCGTATCATGCCATTAAAAAAGCGATCGAATTCTCTGGGACTACTCTTCTCTGGGCTCATCCTTTTGATATTGTTGCGAACGCGCAATGTTACCTTTGGCGCCTCCTCTTTCGTCTGTCTCGAAGGCCAGGCGAAGAAAACACAGTCCATGACGTCAGCATGACGTGAACACAGGGTTGCCAGGATTTCTCAGTTAGAAGAAGGGTTACCAGATTTGGCGGTTTATCGCCAATTTGGCGACATTTGGCGACACCCGGAATGTTCCAGAAACTTCATGAAATAATGATTAGTCTAGGAGATATTAAATAATTCTGGAAATTCCTGCAGAGATATTTCTAGAAGTTTCTATAGAGAGACTATAAAAAGAACTCATCACTCCGTTGGAGTTGAGTTGACTAGTTGACAATATATACGAGATTCAGTGGACTGTGACTTTTGTCAGTATTTTGGGAATAGTAGCCGTTATTTTGTTGTTGTTGAGACCCAGACCGTCTGACCTATCAGAAAGGTGTAAGATAACTGTTTGAACGTCCGGGAAGTGCTACCCAATTGAGACCGGAACCCAGTGGGGAGGTATCCACAAGGACCGTACCCTCCTTCCCCTACCACCAACCTCTCGGAAGGACTTACGGACCCACATGTTTAACATGTTCGTACTCCGCGTGAACACGGCGGCAGTTTTGGCAGTGGCGAGAATCGAACACGGGGCCTACCGAGTGCAATTCCTGAGCGCTAACCACTGGGCTACCGCGCCCTAGCCGTTGTTTTGTGAAATTATTTTCGCCAGTGTTTTGAGAATATTATAGCTTATTTTGTGTAATGAGTGGAGCATTTAAATGCTGTATGATTGTATGCTGTTCTTGTTTACTTTGTGCTTGCGAATAAACGTAAGTTATCCTGAAACTTGGACTCGCTCTTGTATCCTGCGTATACACCCACAATTCTAGAGGATACTTTTCATAATATGAACTTCAAATTGTTCGAAAAACTTGGACGAAGACGACGGTCACAGGGCGAAGACTAGCGCATCTAACAAGCCACAAGAAATCGAATAAAATACAGTCGGCCAAATGGAAAAAAAAGAACACGGCTTGTTATTCCAACTCCTCCGGTCGTGCAATCAAACGACAAAAATCACTAGACTCGGAATAATGTCGACTATAAATAAGAGTGCATCTAATTTGCGTCTTTATATTGAGTTGTTAATTATTTCAGAATATTCAAATGGCATCACCCTTTGTCCTTGAAAGATTTCATGTGTCAACACTATGCTAAATTTAAATTTGCTTGAGATTATGACTCTAAATAATGGGGGATATGCGGTAAAAATCTTTCAGAGTCCGTCTATATATATTTAATGTAGTAATATGAAGAAAGCCGCGCATACTCTGTCATTATATATTTTCGATTTCGTTAATATGGCAAATTCGGTATGAAAACATCTTATGAAAAGACTGTAACGAACCTTGCTGCCCAATCCGGGAATCGAACCGTGGACCTCCGAGCTGGCCTGACGACGTTCTACCGTTGAGCCACTGGGGCGAAATTGCAAGCTCTTATTGTCGAAATGAACTCTGAATTCTTCACCGTCTAATGTCAGATTGGCGTATAAGTGACCATCTGACTTACCACCTTCGGTTATTTTTTACCCCAGGTTAGCCTCCTTCTGCTACTACATTTACCCATGCTAGTATCCTGCGTAATCTTTACCTTCTCAATTTGAAATCGGCGTTCCATCTTCCAGAGTTCACTGAATCCGTACTAGTCGTACCAGGGTCAATTTCAGACCTCCGACATCGGTTGAAGTGTTATGTTGACTTATTTTTTTGTCCGCGATTTTTTCTTTCAAACCCGTTATTTTTAGTTTAATGTTTCAGTTTTTTTTATTCAATATGCTCTCATCGAGGTCTTCATTTTGGTCCCCAGATTTCCCCAGATGGATGGTTTGTCGTATTTTTAAATTTTTCTCAGTTTAACCTTTGCAAACTATTTATGCCATTACTATCATTGAAATTTGATGCTATGATGTTTCATTAAAATAACTTTAAAATCTTAAACTTTCAATAGTGATGCTAGTATTTATATTTATATTTGTTTAAAATATGTTTTCCGTTCTAATTTACAATGTTTCTATCTGATTCACACTTATGTCACTATTATCAAATTTAGTCAAAAATGTATTATTCCCTTGTTACAATTGCTTAATAATCTTTAAATATATATAAATATAATATGTGAAAAAAGTGTCTGTTATATTATCTGTTATCGCTGTCATAATTGACTTATTTAGCGTTGTTTAGTTCCTATATCTGTGTAATCTATGGCTGTTTATTGTATATTTAAAGCTTCTCTTAATCTCATACTATGTTTTATTTATTATTTATGGAAGATGCCACTGGTTCTTTTAAAACTTTAATTGTAATCTTATCCTAAAACTTTTATTGTGTAATCTTTTTATGTACCCCAACATTGGACGTATTTATTTTATTTATTCATTATTTTATTGTTCATTTTTATTGAATCCATTATTGCAATGAACTTTTTGCAACTTATATTTTAAATTATTGTGATATCATAGTGAACGTATTAAACTTTTCAAGATGAACAAAGATTACTCCAAATCACTTGGAGAACTTTCTAATATAAAGAAACTTAATGACTTTATGAAATCCGCTTCTTTCAAGTCTTCTACCGTTAACCCTAAAGATTGTTTACCATCCTCTTCACATTTTTCCGATCATTATTCTTCCAATTCTTCTTGCAATGAATCTACTAGCCACAGCAAACCTGCCTCTATCAAAGACTGTGATGAAAATTTCGACTCCACACATTCTAAAGATCAATTGATATCAAACATTGATGAAGAACTTCAGCCAAAAGTATATAAACGTAAATTAGTAAAATCAGTTGATCTTCTTCTTGACAAACTTAACAAATATATCCATAAAACTCTCAGACTAAAACCTCATCAACATAAATATTTTAATGATCATTTTGAACTCATCCGATCCAGCTGCCTGGAATATGAATATGAAACTCTACTTCAGTCTTCTACTTCTAATTCTTCTCATGATTATATAAAGAAACCTGAGGTCAAGGATGATATTTTTTCTTCTTTACCTGACTTGATCAGATCTACAATTAATGAGTCACTGAACTTGGACGAACTTAAAAAATCTGTTTCTTCATACCATGAAAACTCTCTAAAAACTATCAATGATGAAATCAAGAAGTTCAAAAAATTTACTGAAGATTCTATCACCGAAATCAAATCACTTACAAATTTCTCTTCGAATTCTACTACAACTTCTTCAACCATCCAAACCACTAAAAAACCACTTTTCTCAACCATACTTCTTAAGAGCCTTGACAAAACTAAGAACACTTCTGAGATCAGAAATGATATATCTTCTATTCCTTGCCCTAAAGAAGTCTTAATTAATTCTGTTCGTTCATTACCTAATGGTAATATCAAATTGTCTTGTAAAAATGAAAACCCTGAAGAGGTTATCACCAATCTTCAAAAAACCAACCTCACAAAAAACTTTCAAATTGTCAAACCTAATCCTCGAACTATGGCTATTATTTTATTCAATTTACCTTCTACCTACCAAGAAAATGATGTGAAAGATTTGATATCCTACAATGCTTCGTCTGACCAACCCTTTGAAATTAAAGTACTGAAGAACTTTAAAAATAAAAAAGGAAATGTTAACTGGGTCTTACTTCTTCCATACCTCCTGGCTAATAATATGGTGAAGAATAAAAGAATTTATATCCACTTCAATAGTTTTCTGATCAAAAAATTTATATCCCTAAAAATCTGTTTCAACTGTCAAGGGTTCGGCCACACATCAAATTTTTGTTCACACAGGTTGACTTTCTGTGGCAAATGTGCGAAAAAGCATTCTACAGCAACATGTACTTCAACCATTAGATCATGTATAAACTGTGGTGATTATAATTTTCATCACCCAGATGCTAATCTTAAAACAGATCACTGTGCCATTGACCGAAAATATTGCCCTGTTTATGCTTCTGCCCTTAAAGAAATTCAATCTCTGCAAAAGGACCAGTGAATTTTTCCTCTCTTCCCCACATCTGAGCACTTGCCTCCATGGTCATCTCAGGACTCCAGATTAATACCAATAATTCCCTTTCAGCCCATAATTATGCTTTTCAAACCGCAATAGATCTCTCAATAGATTTTATTTGTATTCAGGAACCCTATACTATTAAAGGCAAAATTTTGGATCCCCCTCTTGGCTTTACTCAGTATTGTTCAATTTCCAATAAATCCTCCATTATTATTTGCAACCCTCTTCTCGTTGTTAATTTCAAATTTAAAACCCTTTCTTCCGTTTTTGTCGAAATTATTCTTCCAAATAATTTTAACTTTACTCTCTCTAGTATTTATTTCCCCCCTAATGATGATATCTCCACTAATATTTCTGAATTTTCCTCTTTTAATTTCCTTTCCTCAAACTTTTTAATTCTTGGTGATTTTAATGCTAGGGCTCAGATGTGGGGATATAAATTCATTGATCAAAGGGGTATCCATCTTATAGATTTTTGTTTAGCTATAATTTCATTGTTTACAATAACCCTGCAGCTGGTCCCACTTTCGTCTCTCACTCTGGAAAGGGTTTTCCTGATCTTACTTTAGTCAGTTTTGGATTCTATGATTTCGTTCAGGATTGGACTGTTCTTGAAAGGGAATCTTTCAGTGATCATAAATTTGTCAAAATTTCTCTCTCTTTTGACTCCCCCTCTGACAATTCTTTCTTTTTAAAATCTTTTTTCAGCACTGGTAAATTCATTTATAATTTCAAATCCAAATTTAAATATTTTTATTCCCTCCTTTCTAAAGTTGACAATTGTTCCTCCTTAAATGATTTCTTTGTTAATTTTCTTAGTAATGTTCAGAGCTGTGCTTTTAAATTTATCAGAAAAAAGAAAAAAATTAATCAAGTTAGATTTTCTTGGTGGTCAAAAGACCTCGCAAAATTTAGGAATTTTTTAACAGCCTTATCTCGTAGAATCAAATCTCTTGTCAAGAACTCTGCAACGCTGAAGGATATCACGGAGGCCAAATCCAAATATAAGCTCAATAAAGCTAAATATAAACTTATGATCAACAAGGCCAAATTAGATTCCTGGGTAACTTTCTGCAATAACTGTAATTCTAAATTTGGCACACACTTCAAATTTGCTTTTAAAAAACTTATCAAGAATAAAAGTATCAACATCCAATTTCAGGACAACCCTAACCTCAGTTATTCCGAAAAAATGACCCGTCTTTTAAACCATTGCATTAATGATGATCCCAATTTTGTCTCTTTTCCTTTTCACTCTATTCCTGATGGTGGGTTGGGGGTCCTTTCTCATTCTGAGTTGTCTTCAGTTTTTAAAAATCTCAAAAATGGAAAAGCTTCTGGGCTTGATAATTTAGATTTCAAAATTTGGAAAGATCTTTATAAATTTAATCCAAATTTCTTTTTAAAATTATTTAACTTATGCTTTAAATTTTGTTACTTCCCAGCCTGCCTTAGAAATGCAAAAATTATTTTTCTTTTAAAACCTGGTAGGGACTCTTCTAATTTGTCCTCCTTTAGGCCTATTTGTCTCCTTCCTACTCTTGGCAAAATCATAGAAAAATTTTTTATTAATAGATTTAACTTTTGGTTAAAAACTGAAGATATACTCCATCCCTTGCAATTTGGGTTTCGCGAGCTTCACAGTTGTGAAGACGCTGCTCATAAACTTTTACTCACTATTGAGAACCTTAGACCATTACATCATGTAGCACTTACTACTTTAGATATACAAGGAGCTTTCGATAATCTTAATTGGAACATCCTCCCTCTTACTTTTGTCAAATTAAACATTCCTATTCCTTATAGAATTTTTATTTATACTTATCTTAGCCATAGAACTGTTATTTTTTCTGAAGGGTCTTTATCTATCTCTAAATTTATTTCGAAAGGCGCTCCGCAAGGCTCAGTTATCGCTCCCTTCATTTGGAACCTTTACTTCAATGAAATTCTTTCCCTTAATAGTGATTCATTTTATCTTCAAGCCTTTGCGGACGACCTTGCTATTATTACATTTGGCAGTAATAGAAATGTCCTTGAAACTAATACCAATTCCCTCCTCAACTCCCTTTCTACTTCCCTCAATAATCTGATATTAGAAATATCTATTGATAAAAGTTGCTCCGTTATTTTCCCAAAAATTTACTCTAGTATGAAAAGAAATCCCATTTTCAAATTTAATAATAGATCCATTAAAATTAAAAATCATTTAAAATTTTTAGGTTTAATCATTGATAATAAATTAAATTGGGACCCTCATATTCGATATCTCCAAGAAAAATGCCTAAAATTTTGTACTACTTTTGGCCAAGTATCTGGGAAAAATTGGGGTGTCAAAAAATGTTTCTTAAAATGCTGGTATTTATGTGTTGTGGAAAAAGTTATTACTTACGGTTCTGCTATATGGGGTAAAAAACTAAAAAAAATGCAAATAAAAAAACTTCTTTCACTCCAAAGGATCTTCCTTCTAAAAATCTGCCCAGGCTATCGTACAACATCTAATATCTCCTTATTTTCCCTCACTGGTATTCCCCCCATTCATTTTACAATTTCTACCCTCTATAATAAATTTAATTTTTGGAAACAAAAAATTGATTCCTTTTCATCTCCCTCCCTCCCGCCTCCCTCTGATTTTGATTTCCTTGTTCCTTTCTCTAGCTTTCACCCCTCTAAATGGTCCGTAAATTTAGTTAACAGAATGGATAAAAACTCTGCCATTTATAATATATATACTGATGGTTCAAATATTGATAATAACACTGGTTTTTCAGTCTGTATTTTTAAACATGATGTTCTGGAAAAGGTTCTCTTCTATAAACTTGACAACAGGAATACAGTATTTCAAGCCGAACTTACCGCTATTTCCTTTGCTATTGACTGGGCTTCCTCTAATAATACCCCTGTTAATATTTTTTCCGATAGCCTCTCTTCCATTCAAGCTCTTAACTCAATAAAAAATAAATCTAATTATCTTAACTCCATTAAATACAAAGCTCTCCTTGCCAAAAACCTTGTCAATATTTCTTGGGTAAAAGCTCACAATAACATATCTGGAAATGAAATTGCTGATTACCATGCCAAAATTGCTGCTATCTCTGGTTCCCCTCTTACTATTCCCTTTCCTTACTCGCTCCTCTCAAAATTTTGTAAATCTCATATTCTTAATCTTTGGCAAAATTATCTTAATGATTACATTTCCACCAGGACTGGTGATCCGGCTAGAATCCTGTCTTACCTCCCTATCGTGAATCCTAATTTACAAATTTTTAATAAATATCTCATTTACTTTCTTACTGGTCATGGCCCCTTTCTTGATTACTTATACTTTTTCAAAATTAAATCCACCTCTAACTGTATTTGCAATAAATTCGGTGATGTTGACCATTACATTTTCGATTGTCCTTTTTCTAAAAAATTTCATCTCTGCAAGCCTTCCCCCTCTAATAAACCAATTTGGTTCTCCAAAGTTCGTTCAAATCCCTCTTCAGTAGATAAAATTAAAAACTGTATTCTTGTTTCCATGGAAATTTCTAATAAAGTGACCTAAGCTTATGAGTAGATTCTGCTCTCATTTAATTTTGATCAATGAATCCCTTTATTTCATTCTTATTAACTTATATGAACTTATTGTGTTCCCTCTATTTTTTTTTTCTTTAAAAAAAAAAAAAAAAAAAAAAAAAAAAAGCTATGTTAACTGTTCCTATTTTTTGAATCTTTCTTTTTCTTTTGACACTTTTTATTTGTATTTTTTCTTATTTTTCTTTTCTAAATTTTATTCTAAATTTCTGTTTTTGTTTTCATACGGCAAATTTTTCTTCTCCTTTTCATATATTTTCTTTTTATATATTTTCTAAATTTTACTTTTAAAATTTTATTATTTTCTTTCATTTTAATCTTTATTTTATTATACCTCACTCTAAATATTAGTTTTCAATCTTTCTATCTATATTCGCAATAACCATTTTCCCATTTTTGTAAAATGGACGTACTTGTCAAGTTCAAATATATTGTAAAACTATCTGTTTAATCACAATATGTATTATAAATTGTAATATTTTTAGACCTTAATAAAAGTTCGTTTGGTGGGATGGTAGACCTTGGGTGCCTCCTGAATGCAGGAGGTATCCTTTCCCGACCGTGCATATAGCTACTCTAAACCCAATATGTGAGTCGCACGGTCTGGGGTCTTCAGACCTCCGGCATCATTTACTTTCTTTTCTGATCATGGCCCCTTTCTTGATTACCTATACTTTTTCGAAATTAAATCCACCTCCAACTGTATTTGCAATAGTTTCGGTGACGTTGACCATTACATTTTCGATTGTTCTTTTTCTAAAAATTTTCAACTCTGGAAACCCCCCCCCCCCTCTAATAAACCAATTGGGTTCTCCAAAGTTCGTTCAAATCCCTTTTCAGTAGATAAGTCTCTATTACGCTATTCCATGCCTATAAACTAACCCTAAATAAGTAAACGAGATAAATATCATTTGGCATCTTCAATAAAAATATTTGATGAGGAAAAACTTGGATTTGTATCACGCATCATTTGGGAATTATTAACATTACTGACTAGACAGTTATTGGGACTAAAGAGAAATTATGTACCTAGGGGAAATGTAAAATAGGGGGGGTCCAGTGTATCACCATCAAAATGATAAAGTTTGACGGCGGAATATTTGCTTACCCGTCACATACACACACACTAATCTACTTTTATTTTAAAGATGGAAATTGTTCCAAATAAATTCTTGATATATACTTATTAGAAAACTGGTATTTATTGTTATGCTTTATCTGCTACTTTTCTTCGTGATACGTTTGGTGTTAAAAACTTGCAAAACAGAAGAGATTTCATTTTATTAACACTTTACAACATAGTTGAAAAGTGTTTATGACTTTGTTCATTCTGTCTGTCTGTCTGTCTGTCTGTCCGTTAACACGATAACTGCCGTAAAAATGACTTAATCAAAATGAAATTTTAGTATGTTGTTCAGACGGTCTGTAGAACCTATGGGTTTATAAATGAATAATATCACCCAATTAGTTTTGGATTGAACCCTGGGTCGAAAAAATGAAATACATTGAGCCCTACGGGACCTAATTTTTCAAACATTTTTTAAGCGGATTTAAAATTCACAAATTGCTTCGAAAATTTTAGGTAATATTCAAATTGTTCCATAAAATATATAAAAAAAAATTCAGCGAAACATATTCAGTAGTTTTTTAAATAAAAATTAAAATAATAATTACACCCTTTATATGGAGAGATCACGAGACCATTATATGAAGAGATCACGTGACCCACTTCAAAATGAAATATGGCATCCATCTTGTCTCAAAATCGTGATTTTTAAAGTTCTTTTTAATTCATATTGAGTGTTGTATCCGTCCTAAAACATTATTTATACATTATTGCATATAAGTAAAGTAACAAGGAAACAATATCTACTTAAAAGGTAACCAATACTAAGTCCTAAGAGACAAAGAAAACCCATTTGCGGGGCACAAACTGTGAGAATAACCCGATACTAGGCCCAAGGAGGAAACATTGTAACACTGGGAAGAAAGGCAATAGCCGGCCGGTCTGTCTGGACAACTAGAATACAATATAGACAAAACATATTAGACAAGTGATAACTTTAAGGCGACTAGCGCAAATTAACTAAACTAAACTAAATTAAATATTCTAAAGCGCTCACAGGGCGAAAGCACTTACACAGAAGCCAGATCGCTTGAATATGAATCTGAAAAGGAAAGGTTATTGAGATGGAGGTGAGGTGGGGCTGACTACTGCCAAATCCAACCTGCTCGACCCATAAAAGATCTACATACCTCCTTCTTTAAGGTTTATCCCGTTCCAAGGAGTCTGCAGGCCCTGAAGATTGCAATCTTTTGAATAAATAATAATAAGAAATCAAAAATCTGATGTGGGCAACACATGACTTTCCTTATATAATGCAATGAATTTACTACTTTTACAGTAAAAAAAAATAGGTTTTTCTTATAGTAAATACTTATATTCTTTCCAAGATATTGAATTTTAGACAATTTGTCGTCATTTTCATTGATTTAGCGTCATTTTAATCCATTTGGCGAGATTTCCGCTAATTTGACAACATTTCAAAAAGTCGCCAAGTTGGCGACATTCCGCCAAATTCGTCGCCAAAATCTCGCCAAGCTTTACTGACGGAGAAATAAGTTATTCTTATAAGAGATAAATGACTATTGGCGTTCAAATACAAAAGTGTTACTCGAAGTATCTTTTCCCATGAATGGAACGAGCTAGATCCACGAGAATGATGTCAGCCAATTTATCGCATGGTATTACATATGAAAAGTGAACATGTTTCTCAATAGGAAATATATATTTTTATTTTATATGACTTTTTGATAATTTTTTTTAAAAAATGTGAAATATCTCGAGAATGGTTCATGTTAGTGTTTTAAATTTTATGTCAATCGTTTTCTAATGAAAAATTACATAAGAAATGTCTATTTGCGTAACTATGTTAGCGGTTTTGATTTTTTGACGATTTTTTCAAAATTTCACTCCAAAATTAAGGGGGGTTCTGAACATTCGATTACGTTTAAAAACAATAGGCTTCCAGTGTTTACGGATTGTGATTTTTGTACCAAATTTCGTTCGAATCGGTCCATTCGTTCGTCAGTTATCGTCTCCACAGGCCCACTGACACACACACACATACTTTCACACACACACACACACACACACACACACACACACACACACACACACACACACACACACACACAGACATCGCTTCAAAAATGTTTGATTCGTGATCAGGGATGCTTGAAACGTGCTCTCCCGTCGAAAACTCGAATTCGAATTTTCGACCCCTTCACAATACTTTCCTTATACATTATGTATATAAGGAAAGTAATAAATAAATATTTGAACAGATAAAAACAATGGCAGGGCCAATTTTATTTGCCGCCTATTATATTTATCAGGCGATTCATATAATCACAATGCATTTATTCAGACTTGGCATTCAAGTCATTACTTCTCTGGAAATGGACAGTTTTCCATTTGGAAGACTTCCAGCGCTAGAGATTGGGTGTCAAAAGTACGTTTGTGCCATTTCTGGCAATTCCCCAAGGAGGCGGGGACATGTTTAGGGTTTTACAGTAATCCCCTAATCTTATCAGAAAAGGAAAGGGACTGAAAGACGTGTGTGTCTTCTTAATCCCATTCCAGAAAAAATTGCCGTAACACGTTGAGCTGTCAGTCAGTCCCTGGGGACTGACAGTAAACTTTTCGTTTGCGGGATGTCGGTCCGTGGGGCAGTTAGTATCAAGGTTAAAAAAAAATCTGATGTGGGCAGCACATGACTTTCTTTATATAATATAATGAATTTACTACTTTTACAGAAAAAAAAATCTGATGTGGGCAACACATGACTTTCCTTAAATAATGTAATGAATTTGCTACTTTTACAGTAAAGAAATACGTTTTTCTTATTATACGTTTTTATTAATGGTTTTGATTTTTTGACGATTTTTTCAAAATTTCATTAGAAAATTTAGGGGGGGGGGGTTCTGGACATTCGATTGCGTATAAAAACAATAGGCTTCCAGTGTTTACGGATTGTGATTTTTGTACCGAATTTGGTTCGAATCGGTCCATTCGGTCGTCAGTTATCGTCTTCACAGACTCACTGACACACACACACACTTTCACACACACACACAGACATCACTTCAAAAATGTTTGATTCGTGATCAGGGATGCTTGAAACGTGCTCTCCCGTCGAAAACTCAAATTCGAATTTTCGACCCCGTCACAATACTTTCCTTATACATTATGTATATAAGGAAAGTAAAAAACAGGTTATTTCTTATAGAAGATACATATATTATTTCCAAGATATTGAATTTTTGTCAATTAGTCATAATTTTCATTGATTTAGCGTTATTTTTATCCATTTGGCAAGATTATCGTTAATTTGGCTACATTTAGAAATGTCGCCAGGTTGGCGACATTCCGCCAAATTCGTCGCCAAAATCTCGCCAAGCGTTATGAACGGAGAAATAAGTTATTCTTATAGCAGATAAATGTCTATTGGCGTTCAAATGTATTACTCAAAGTATCTTTTCTCATGAATGGAACGAGTTAGATCCACGAGAATGTTGTCACCCAATTTATTTCATGATATTACATATGAAAAGTAAACATGTTTCGCAACAGTTAATATTTTTTTAAATTTATATGATTTTTTGAAAAATTTATTTAAAAAATGTGCAATATCTCAAGAACGGTTTATGTTAGCGTTTTAAAGCTTATGTCATTGGTTTTCTAAGGAAAAATTACGTAAGAAATGTCTATTTGCATAACTTTATTAAAGATTTTGATTTTTTGATGAATTTTTCAAAATTTTACTCGAAAATTTAGGAGGGTTCTGAACATTCGATTGCGTTTAAAAACAATAGGCTTCTAGTATTCACAGATTGTGATTTTTGTACCAAATTTTATTAGAATCGCTCCACTCGTTCGTGAGATATCGTCTCCAGAGTCTCACTGACACACACACACACGCAGATAGGCACACACACACACACAGACATGACCTCAAAAATGTTCGATTCGTGATCAGAGATGCTTGAAACATTCTCTCCTGTCGAAAACTCGAATTCGAACTTTCTACCCCTTCACAACACTTTCCTTATACATTATGTATATAAGGAAAGTAATAAATGTTATAGTTTTAATGTAGTTTATTAAAACATTCTAAGCAAAGATGTGGTTTGGTTTTCCACATATTACAAAAAGTGACGAACTGTTGGGTTAACTGTCTGGTTGTATTGCTTTCGAATGTATTTGCGCCATTCACATAGCCGAAACGGATACTGAAATACATTTAGTCACCTCGAAGTGTGTTATCTATCTTCTGTTTATACTCTATGACCAAACACCTCACCGAGCAATCGCCGCTGTGTGGCACCTGAAGAGTAGACAGAGCAAAAAATAAATAACTTTCGAGATTTTAGGTTTTATAATTTGGGAAATCTAAAGGTGTTTTCCACTGCAGCGAAAAAAATATTAAATTGTTACGTTCTTTGAGTGTTATCCTGATACTGATTAGATTTTGGCATGATTTGGAAAAATAGAAAATAATTTTTTTTTTTTTTTTGCGAAATAGCCAGCAAAGATAGTGAAAATGTAAAATAAAAAATCTGATGTGGACAGCACATGACTTTCCTTATATAATTCAATGAATTTACTATACTTTATAGTAAAAAAAATCTGATGTGGGCAACACATGATTTTCCTTATATAATGTAATTAATTTACTACTTTTACAGTAAAAAAAAGTAGGTTTTTCTTATAGTAGATGCTAATATTCTTTCCAAGATATTAAATTTTCGACAAATAGTCGTCATTTTTATCCATTTGGCGAGATATTCGTTAATTTGGCAACATTTCAAAAAGTCGCCAAGTTGGCGACATTCCGCCAAATTCGTCGCCAAAATCTCGCCAAGCGTTATGCACTAAGAAATAAGTTATTCTTACAGCAGATAAATGACTATTGGCGTTCAAACACAAAAGTATTACTAAAAGTATATTTTTTCATGAATGGAATGAGCTAGTTCCACGAGAATGATGTAACCCAATTTATCGCATGGTATTACATATGAAAAGTGAACATGTTTCTCAATAGGAATTTTTTTTTATATGACTTTTTGATAACTTTTTTTTAAAAAATGAAGAATATCTCGAGAACGGTTCATGTTAGCGTTCTAAAATTTATGTCAATCGTTTTCTTATGAAAAATGACATAAGAAATGTCTATTTGCGTAACTTTATTAGTGGTTTTGATTTTTTGACGATTTTTTCAAAATTCCATTCGAAAATTTAGGGGGGGGGGGGTTAACATTCGATTGCATATAAAACCAATAGGCTTCCAGTGTTTACGGATTGTGACTTTTGTACTAAATTTGGTTCGAATCGGTCCATTCGTTCGTCAGTTATCGTCTCCACAGACTCACTGACACACACACACATACTTTCACACACACACACACACATACTTTCACACACACGCACACACACACACACACACACACACACACACACAGACGTCACTTCAAAAATGTTTGATTCGTGATCAGGGATGCTTGAAACGTGCTCTCCCGTCGAAAACTCGAATTCGAATTTTCGACCCCGTCACAATACTTTCCTTATACATTATGTATATAAGGAAAGTAAAAATAGGTTTTTCTTATAGTAGATATTTATATTCTTTCCAAGATATTGAATTTTCGTCAATGAGTCGCCATTTTCATTGATTTAACGTCATTTTTATCCATTTGGCTGATTTTTCGTTAGTTTAGCAATATATAAAAAAGTCGCCAAGTTGACGACAATCCACCAAATTCGTCGCCAAAATCTCGCTAAGCGTTATGGATGAAGAAATAAGTTATTCTTACAGCAGAAAAATGACATTGGCGTTCAAATACAAAAGTATTACTCAAAGTTTTTTTTCATGAATGGAACGAGCTAGATCCACGAGAATGATGTCACCCAATTTATCGCATGGTATTACATATGAAAAGTGAACATGTTTCTCAATAGGAAATATATATTTTTATTTTATATGACTTTTTGATAATTTTTTTTGAAAAATTTGAAATATCTCGAGAACGGTTCATGTTAGTGTTCTAAAATTTATATTAATCGTTTTCTAATGAAAAATTACATAAGAAATGTCTATTTGCGTAACTTTATTAGAGGTTTTGATTTTTTGACGATTTTTTCAAAATTTCACTCCAAAATTTAGGCGGGTTTTGAACATTCGATTACGTTTAAAAACAATAGGCTTCCAGTGTTTACGGATTGTGATTTTTGTACCAAATTTCGTTCGAATCGGTCCATTCGTTCGTCAGTTATCGTCTCCACAGGCCCACTGACACACACACACACACATATATTTTCACACACACACACACACACACACACACATACACACACACACACACACACACACACAGACATCACTTCAAAAATGTTTGATTCGTGATCAGGGGGATGCTTGAAACGTGCCCTCCCGTCGAAAACTCGAATTCGAATTTTCGACCCCGTCACAATACTTTCCTTATACATTATGTATATAAGGAAAGTAATAAATAAATATTTGAACAGATAAAAACAATGGTAGGGCCCATTTTATTTGCCGCCTATTATATTTATCAGGCGATTCATATAATCACAATGCATTTATTCAGACTTGGCATTCAAGTCATTACTTCTCTGGAAATGGACAGTTTTCCATTTGGAAGACTTCCAGCGCTAGAGATTTGGTGTCAAAAGTACGTTTGTGCCATTTCTGGCAATTCCCCAAGGAGGCGGGGACATGTTTAGGGTTTTACAGTAATCCCCTAATCTTATCAGAAAAGGAAAGGGACTGAAAGACGTGTGTGTCTTCTTAATCCCATTCCAGAAAAATTGCCGTAACACGTTGAGCTGTCAGTCAGTCCCTGGGGACTGACAGTAAAAATTTTTCGTCTGCATGATGTCGGTCCGTGGGGCAGTTAGTATCAAAGTTAAAAAAAAATCTGATGTGGGCAGCACATGACTTTCCTTATATAATACAATGAATTTACTACTTTTACAGAAAAAATAATCTGATGTGGGCAACACATGACTTTCCTTAAATAATGTAATGAATTTACTACTTTTACAGTAAAGAAATACGTTTTTCTTATAGTAGATACTAATATTCTTTCCAAGATAATGAATTTTCGACAATTAGTCGTCATTTTCATTGATTTAGCGTCATTTTTATCCATTTGGCGAGATTTTCGTTAATTTGGCAACATTTTAAAAAGTCGCCAAGTTGGCGACATTCCGCCAAATTTTTCGCCAAAATCTCGCCAAGCGTTATGCACTAAGAAATAAGTTATTCTTACACCAGATAAATGACTATTGGCGTTCAAATACAAAAGTATTACTGAAAGTATATTTTTTTATGAATGGAACGAGCTAGATCCACGAGAATGATATCCCCCAATTTATCGCATGGTATTACATATGAAAAGTGAACATGTTACTCAATAAAAACATTTTTTTTATTTTATATGACTTTTTGATAATTTTTTTGAAAAATGTGCAATATCTCAAGAACGGCTCATGTTAGCGTTCTAAAATTTATGTCAATCGTTTTCTATTGAAAATTACACAAGAAATGCCTATTTGCGTAACTTTATTAATGGTTTTGATTTTTTGACGATTTTTTCAAAATTTCATTAGAAAATTTAGGGGGGGTTCTGGACATTCGATTGCGTATAAAAACAATAGGCTTCCAGTGTTTACGGATTGTGATTTTTGTACCGAATTTGGTTCGAATCGGTCCATTCGGTCGTCAGTTATCGTCTTCACAGACTCACTGACACACACACACACACACACACACACACACTTTCACACACACACACACACACACACACACACACAGACATCACTTCAAAAATGTTTGATTCGTGATCAGGGATGCTTGAAACGTGCTCTCCCGTCGAAAACTCAAATTTGAATTTTCGACCCCGTCACAATACTTTCCTTATACATTATGTATATAAGGAAAGTAAAAAACAGGTTATTTCTTATAGAAGATACATATATTATTTCCAAGATATTGAATTTTTGTCAATTAGTCATAATTTTCATTGATTTAGCGTCATTGATTTAGCGTTTATCCATTTGGCAAGATTATCGTTAATTTGGCAACATTTAGAAATGTCGCCAGGTTGGCGACATTCCGCCAAATTCGTCGCCAAAATCTCGCCAAGCGTTATGAACGGAGAAATAAGTTATTCTTATAGCAGATAAATGTCTATTGGCGTTCAAATGTATTACTCAAAGTATCTTTTCTCATGAATGGATCGAGTTAGATCCACGAGAATGTTGTCGCCCAATTTATGGCATGATATTACATATGAAAAGTAAACATGTTTCGCAACAGTTAATATTTTTTTAAATTTATATGATTTTTTGAAAAATTTATTTAAAAAATGTGCAATATCTCAAGAACGGTTTATGTTAGCGTTTTAAAGCTTATGTCATTGGTTTTCTAAAGAAAAATTACGTAAGAAATGTCTATTTGCATAACTTTATTAAAGATTTTGATTTTTTGATGAATTTTTCAAAATTTTACTCGAAAATTTAGGAGGGTTCTGAACATTCGATTGCGTTTAAAAACAATAGGCTTCTAGTATTCACAGATTGTGATTTTTGCACCAAATTTTATTAGAATCGCTCCATTCGTTCGTGAGATATCGTCTCCACAGACTCACTGACACACACACACACGCAGATACATGACCTCAAAAATGTTCGATTCGTGATCAGGGATGCTTGAAACATTCTCTCCCGTCGAAAACTCGAATTCGAATTTTCTACTCCTTCACAACACTTTCCTTATACATTATGTATATAAGGAAAGTAATAAATGTTATAGTTTTAATGGAGTTTATTAAAACATTCTAAGAAAAGATGTGGTTTGGTTTTACACATATACAAAAAAGTGACGAACTGTTGGGTTAACTGTCTGGTTGTATTGCTTTCGAATGTATTTGCGCCATTCGCATAGCCGAAACGGATACTGAAATACAATTAGTCACCTCGAAGTGTGTTATCTATCTTCTGTTTATACTCTATGACCAAACACCTCACCGAGCAATCGCCTCTGTGTGGCACCTGAAGAGTAGACAGAGCAAAAAATAAATAACTTTCGAGATTTTAAGTTTTATAATTTGGGGAATCTAAAGGTGTTTTTCACTGCAGCGAAAAAAATATTTAATTGTTACGTTCTTTGAGTGTTATTCCTATACTGATTAGATTATAGCATGATTTGGAAAAATTGAAAATAATTTTTTTTTTTTTTTTGCGAAATAGCCAGCAAAGTTAGTGAAAATGTGAAATAAAAAATCTGATGTGGACAGCACATGACTTTCCTTATATGATGCAATGAATTTACTATATTTTACAGTAAAAAAAATCTGATGTGGGCAACACATGACTTTCTTTATATTATGTAATGAATTTACTACTTTTACAGTAAAGTAAATAGGTTTTTCTTATAGTAGATACTAATATTCTTTCCAAGATATTGAATTTTCGACAATTAGTCGTCATTTTCATTGATTTAGCGTCATTTTTATTGATTTAGCGTCATTTTCAAAAAGTCGCCAAGTTGGCGACATTCCACCAAATTCGTCGCCAAAATCTCGCCAAACGTTATGGACGAAGAAATAAGTTATTCTTACAGCAGATAAATGACTATTGGCGTTCAAATACAAAAGATACAGATACACACACAGACACACACACACACAGACACACACAGACACACACACACACACACACACTAAAAATGGTGTTTTCGTATTCTAGAGGTCTCGAAACGTGTACATCCGTCGAAAACTCGAGTTGTGATTTTCGATATGATTTCAATACTTTCCCTATACATTACCATGTATTGCAGGGAAAGTAAAAACATTGATTGAGAAAACGCGTGTTTCATTACGTTTTGAAACTTCCAAAAAAGTTTTGCAAGTCGGTCTGCAGGGAAAAGTAGTTAGTTTTGTCAGCTTTCCAGAAAAAAGAGAGAGAAATCCCCCCGAGATGACTCTAATGACAGGGGGGCGTGATGGAAAGGGTAACACCGATATTGGACTTCGCATGACGGGGGAAAATTTTCATCAACTAGTTCGTCTCTCTCGTATAAGGCCGGCGACCAATCAAAAATTCTGATGTGGGCAACACATGACTTTCCTTATATAATGTAATGAATTTACTACTTTTACAGTAAAAAAATAGGTTTTTCTTATAGTAGATACTAATATTCTTTCCAAGATATTGAATTTTCGACAATTAGTCGTCATTTTCATTGATTTAGCGTCATTTTTATTGATTTAGCGTCATTTTAAAAAAGTCGCCAAGTTGGCGACATTCCACCAAATTCGTCGCCAAAATCTCGCCAAACGTTATGGACGAAGAAATAAGTTATTCTTACAGCAGATAAATGACTATTGGCGTTCAAATACAAAAGATACAGATACACACACAGACACACACACACACAGACACACACACACACACACACACACTAAAAATGGTGTTTTCGTATTCTAGAGGTCTCGAAACGTGTACATCCGTCGAAAACTCGAGTTGTGATTTTCGATATGATTTCAATACTTTCCCTATACATTACCATGTATTGCAGGGAAAGTAAAAACATTGATTGAGAAAACGCGTGTTTCATTACGTTTTGAAACTTCCAAAAAAGTTTTGCAAGTCGGTCTGCAGGGAAAAGTAGTTAGTTTTGTCAGCTTTCCAGAAAAAAGAGAGAGAAATCCCCCCGAGATGACTCTAATGACAGGGGGGCGTGATGGAAAGGGTAACACCGATATTGGACTTCGCATGACGGGGGAAAATTTTCATCAACTAGTTCGTCTCTCTCGTATAAGGCCGGCGACCAATCAAAAATTCTGATGTGGGCAACACATGACTTTCCTTATATAATGTAATGAATTCACTACTTTTACAGTAAAAAAATAGGTTTTTCTTATAGTAGATACTAATATTCTTTCCAAGATATTGAATTTTCGACAATTAGTCGTCATTTTCATTGATTTAGCGTCATTTTTATTGATTTAGCGTCATTTTCAAAAAGTCGCCAAGTTGGCGACATTCCACCAAATTCGTCGCCAAAATCTCGCCAAACGTTATGGACGAAGAAATAAGTTATTCTTACAGCAGATAAATGACTATTGGCGTTCAAATACAAAAGAATTACTCAAATATCTTTTTCATGAATGGAACGAGCTCTAGATCCACGAGAATGATGTCATCCAATTTATCGCATGGTATTACATATGAAAAGTGAACATGTTTCTCAATAGGAAATATATTTTTTTTTATTTTATATGACTTTTTGATAATTTTTATGAAAAATGTGCAATATCTCGAAAACGGTTCATGTTAGCGCTCTGAAATTTACGTCAATCGTTTTCTAATGAAAAATTACATAAGAAATGTCTATTTGCGTAACTTTATTAGTGGTTTTGATTTTTTGACGATTTTTACAATATTTCACTCGAAAATTTAAGGGGGTTCTGAACATTCGATTGCGTATAAAAGCAATAGGCTTCCAGTGTTTACGGATTGTGATTTTTGTACCAAATTTCGTTCGAATCGGTCCATTCGTCAGTTATCGTCTCCACAGACTCACTGACACACACACACACAGACATCACTTCAAAAGTGTTTGATTCGTGAGCAGGGATGCTTGAAACGTGCTCTCCCGTCGCAATACTTTCCTTATACATTATGTATATAAGGAAAGTAAAAATAGATTATTTTTATAGTGGATATTTGTATTCTTTCCAAGATATTGAATTTTCGTCAATGAGTCGTCATTTTCATTGATTTAACGTCATTTTTATCCATTTGGCTGGTTTTTCGTTAGTTTAGCAACATATAAAAAAGTCGCCAAGTTGACGACAATCCACCAAATTCGTTACCAAAATCTCGCTAAGCGTTATGGATGAAGAAATAAGTTATTCTTACAGCAGATAAATGACATTGGCGTTCAATTACAAAAGTATTACTCAAAGTCTTTTTTCATGAATGGAACGAGCTAGAGTCACGAGAATGATGCCACCAAATTTATCGCATGGTATTGCATAGGAAAAGTGAACATGTTTCTCAATATGAAATTTTTTTTTTTATTTTATATGACCTTTTACTAATTTTTTTGAAAAATGTACAATATCTCGAGAACGGTTCATGTTGGCGTTGTAAAATTTATATCAATCGTTTTCTAATGAAAAATTACATAAGAAATGTCTATTTGCGTAACTTTATTAGAGGTTTTGATTTTTTGACGATTTTTTCAAAATTTCACTCGAAAATTTAGTTAGTTCTGAACATTCGATTGCATATAAAAACAATAGGCTTCCAGTGTTTACGGGTTGTAATTTTTGTACTAAATTTCATTCGAATCGGTCAATTCGTTCGTCAGTTATTGTCTCCACAGACTCACTGACACACACACACACACACACACACACACACACACACACACACACACACACACACAGTCAGAGAGAGAGAGAGAAACATCACTTCAAAAATGTTCGATTCGTCAACAGGGATGCTTGAAACGTGCTCTCCCGTCGAAAACTCGAATTCGAATTTTCGACTCCGTCACAATACTTTCCTTATACATTATGTATATAAGGAATGTAATAATGTGAGATCCACCGTACTGTGTCTTTAAATTGTACATTTGGCGATTTTCCTGATGACAACATATAAAACTATTTCAAAGTACCTAATTCACTTATATTTCGCGCAACTCTAAATAAACAATTATCGTTATGGATAGCATCCTTAATAATTAATTTATCCATGAGGTATCATTTTCATTAATTTAGCGTCATTTTTGTAATTTTTACGATATTTTCGTCAATCTGGGGCTAAATATCCCTAACTAGATTCTTCGCCAAATTCGCCAAATGCATTATCAAGTGTTACAAACAAACGGAGAGGAGGGCATTTCTTTTATACTAGAAGGTATGCTCGTCATATGACGGAAATCATAATGTGTGAGACATTACATCCCATATGGCGCTATTTTTATCAATTTAGCGACATTTTTGTCACTTAAGCAACATTTAACATAGTCGCCAGGTTGGCGATATCCCGCTAAATATCTCGCCAACGTTACGGACAGATGGAGAAATGGGTTATTCTTATAGTCTACTCTTATGTTATTTCCAAGATAAAGAACTCAATAAGTCGTCATTTCATTGATTTATCGTCAGTGTCATCAATTTGGCGATTTTTTATCAATTGGGTGGCAGTTTGGTCAATTCGGCAACATTTAAAAAGTCAACAAGTTGGAGATATTCCGACAAATTCGTCGCCAAAATTTTGCCAAACGTTATGCGTTATGGAAGGTAAAATAGGTTATTCTTATAGAGAAACTTATATTCGTTCCAAGATATTGAATTTTCGTCAATGAGTCGTAATTTTTATTGATTTAGCAACATTTACTTTAATTTGGGAACATTTAAAAAAGTCGTCAAGTTGGCGACATTTCGTCAAATTCGTCGCCAAAATCTTGCCAAGCGTTATGGATGGAGAAATAAGTTATTCTTATAGCAGATAAATGACTATTGGCGTTTAAATACAAAAGTATTACCCAAAGTATCTTTTCTCATGAATTGAACGTGCTAGATCCACGAGAATTGTGTCAGCCAATTTATCGTATGACATTACATATGAAACGTGAACATATTTCACAAAAGTTAATTTTTTTTTTATTTTATGTGATTTTTTTATACATTTATTTAAAAAACGTGCAATATCTCGAGATCGGTTCATGTTAGAGTTCTAAAGTTTATGTCAATCGTTTTCTAATAAAAAATTACATACGAAATGGCTATTTGTGTAACGTTATCAAAGGTTTTGATTTTTTGATGATTTTTTTCAAAATTTCACTTGAAAATTTAGGCAGTTCTGAACATTTGATTGCGCTTAAAAACGACAGGCTTCCATTATGTCATTACGATAGAAATCTTTCCACAGTGGTAAAAATGCCATAAATGCACATACCTGTAGAACTCTCTAAACAATCTTAGATCTCAACATTTTAACAATCTAAACCTTCGAGCTTCTTTTTTGAAGAAGAACATTTAACTGTTTGAAAAGCATTTTAAGATGTACTCTGAAAACTCTCACATTTTCGGCTTATCCTTTATATGTTATATCTCTTACTATATATTTACTTTTCCTGCAATACATGGTAATGTATAGGGAAAGTATTGGAATCATGCCGAAAATCGCAACTCGAGTTTTCGACCGATCTACACGTTTCGAGACCTCTAGAATACAATAAAAAACTATTTTCAGAGTGACGTCTGTGTGTGTGTCTGTCTGTCTGTGCAGATTTTGTATCCACTCTAACTAAAAAACTAATTGACCGAATTTCATAAAATTTGGTAGGTAAGTCACTTGTGGGGGTATCTGGTGCTGATTAGTTTTGGGTACGGTTCGCGATAAAAGAGCCCGCCTTTTGTTGCAAAATGGCCCTCAAAAGCTTGTATCCACTCTAGCTGAAAAACTAATGGACCAATTTTCACAAAATTCTGCAGATACGTCTCCTGTGGGTTACTCTGGTGCTGATTAGATTTTGGTACGATTTGGAAAAAATAAACTGCCTCTTTTTTTGCAAAATGGCCCACAAAAATCGTCAAAATCTAAAATTAAAAACTACTCATGCTCAAATTATTTATCCATTAAATGCTTGTTTTACACATAAATGTTAACAAAGAAAAGAATAAGACCAATCCCGTTACACTAGGACTTGCCGTTCTCCAGATATTTTAGTATTTTCGTATTTTATCTACTCCACCTTTGAAATTAAATCCAGTTAGCAAATGAGAACGAAAATGTAATTAAAAGTGAATTAAATTTTATTAAAATAAAGAGAACGTAGATATGTCTGGAGGGAAAGTCATGTGTTGCCCACATCAGATTTTAAATTTTATTTCTGGGTAAAGGAAATATTTTCTTCTTCACGACCTCGAGTGTTTTTATTAACACTTTACAACAAAGTTGAAAAGTACTTATGACTTTGTTCATTCTGTCTATCCGTCCGCATGATAACTGCTGTAAAAATGACTTAAAACTGCTGTAAAAATGAAAGTGGGACATATGGGAATGTAAATAAATAATATCGACAGATTAGTTTCTTATTGAACGCGGGTTGAAAATATGAAATACACTGAACCCTATGGGACCTCACTTTTCAAACATTTTTTAAGTGAATTTAAAATTAACAAATTGTTTCGAAAATTTTAGGAAGTATTCAAATTATGCCTTAAAATATATAAAAAAAATTTCAGCAAAATATGCTCGTTTGTTTTTGAAATAAAAATTAAAATTTTAATGTCACCACCCATATAATATGAAGGGGACACGTGAACCACTTCAAAATAAAATTCGGCATCCATCTTGTATCAAAATCATGATTTTTAAAGTTATTTTTAATTTATATTTAGTTCTGCATCCGTCCCAACTGCAATATTTTTGAGTTTATATGATCACTAAACTTTGATTATTATTACAACGAAACCAAATTTTAATGTATGCAAAATGTAAACAAAACAAGCGACTGTAAGATGAGTTGTACAAGAATTGTTGAATTTTTTTAACACAAAATTATTTAGCTCTGGAGTCTGGAATTGGAATATTCATTGATGTTACTTACATAGAGAAACAAGCGATTTTACAGCATTGCCTTTTTGGATGAAGTTTTAAGTTTCCAATTATTGTACTATGATAATTTTAAAAATAACACCGCTGAATGTATCGCATTTTAGAGATGTTCAAATAAAATTGCATTTCAGTTTGAAAGTTGTTTAATAATCAATGCTTTATGCATGATTAATCTTTCTTATTTATTTGTGGCGTGCTTATTTAGGGCGAATAAAAGGAGCGCATGGCGCTCATGTCGTATACTTGACATGGTTGCGCATGAAACAAAGGGAGCGTGGGGATAATTTTGGTTAAAAACAAGCGATTTGGAAATGGAGTGGTATTATCTATATTACTGACATGCGCTTGTTTAGCAATTCGGCAACGGCGGGTCATTCTTTCTAGTCCAAAATGTTGTATAATGGTCATTTAAATGAATAGCATTAAATAATTTATTGTAATGCTTTTTAAAGTAATTTTGCCGCTGGTGTAAAAAAATCAAAATACTTCATTTGTGGGTTAATACACATGGTAACGCTCATAAAAAGCTGTTTTGCTAAAATGTGTAGATAACAAAATTATTATTCAGGAGCTTTGTAGGTGGTTTGACATTTTCTAAAATTCCAATTTATTATTCCGGAAGGATTTTAATGAAGGCAACTTTGTTTCTGCCTGAAATAGCAATTTATTCTCCCCCAAAGTGCTGCGAGAAATAATTTGAAACAATTTAAATCCGCGTAATGGATTTATTTGCCAATTTAATTTGAATTCAGGAACAACGTTCGGCGAAATCATTATTTAATTACTTAAAATTCAACCGCCTTTCTTTTAGCATGTAATGATATTTTAAAGAATTTGCATTACATTCTATTTTTGAGGACTCTCCTCAGATTAATTTAAATGTTGTGTATTAGAGCCATATAAATGGGAATGAAATTTCGCGCAAGAAAATTTCTTCTCATCCAAAAGGTTGATTACCAAAGTCACAATTGTCTTGAAATACGTATTATATTTTTTTGTGTATCATGAAATATAAATGAAAACCATTATTATTGTATTTGAAAGACATTTATTATTTGCCTTGCAATACATGGTAATGTATAGGGAAAGTCCTGGAATCATGTCGAAAATCGCAACTCGAGTTTCCGACGGATCTACACGTTTTGACATCTCTAGAATACGAAAAAACTATTTTTAGCGTGACGTTTATGTGTGTGTCTGCCTGTGCAATATATGTATCCACTATAACGCAAAAACTATTAGACCAAATTTCATAAAATTTGGTATGTATTCGCCATAACATTCGCCATTACAAGAAACATTCCCCATAAAATTTGCTATTTTAAGAAACATTCGCCATGACATTCGCCATTTTAAGAAGCATTCGCCATAACATTCGCCATTTTTAAGAAACATTCGCTATAACATTCACCCTTTTTAGAAACATTCGCCATACTATTAGCCATTTTTAGAAACATTCTCCATAACATTCGCCATAAAATTCACCATTTTGAGAAACATACGCCATGACATTAGTCATTTTAAGAAACATTCGCCATAACTTTCGCCATTTGAAGAAACAATCGCCATAAAATTCGCCGTTTTAAAAAACATTCGCCATTTTAAGAAACATTTGCCTAACATTCGCCATAATTTTCACAATTTTAAGAAACATTCGCCATTATACGAAACATTCCCCATAAAGTTCGCCAATTTAAGAAACATTCGCCATGACATTCGCCATTTTAAGAAGTGTTCGCCATAATATTCGCCATTTTAAAAATTATTCGCCATATCATTAGCCAGTTTTAGAAACAATTGCCATACCATTCGCCATTTTAAGAAGCATTCACCATAACATTCGCTATATTAAGAAACATTCGCCATTTTAAGAAGCATTCGCCATAACATTCGCCATAATAAGAAATATTCGCAATAACATTCGCCATAATAAGAAATATTCTCCATAACATTCGCCATTTTTAGAAACATTCTCCATAACATTCGCCATAAAATTAACCATTTAAAAAACATTCGCCATTATAAGAAATATTCGCCATAACATTCGCCATTTTAAAAAACATTCGTCGTAACATTCGCCATTTTAAGAAACATTCACCCTAGCATTCGATATTTTAAGAAACATTCGCTAAAACATACGCCATTTTAATAAGCTTTCGCCATAACATTCGCCATTTAAAAAAACATTCGCCATAACATTCTCTATTTTAAGAAACATTCGCCTTCGAATTCGGTATTTTAAAAACATTCGCCATTTTAAGAAACATTCATCATTTTAAGAAACATTCGCCATGGCATTTGCCATTTTAAGAAACATTCGCCGTTTTAGGAAACATTCGATATAACATTCGCTATTTTAAGAAACATTCGCCATAACATTCGTCATTTACAGAAACATTCGCCATAACATTCGATATTTTAAGAAACATTCTCCATTTTAAGAAACATTCGTCATAACATTCGCCATTTTAAAAAACATTTGCCATTTTAAAAATCTTTTGCGATGACTTTCACCGTTTTAAGAAATAACTGAAAGGCACCGATTCTCTCCGGAGAACCACCAACTGCAAGTGTATTTCATTGCACCTGGTGTACTTCATTGTACTTCATTGCACCTGGTGTACTTCATTGTACTTCATTGCACCTGTAGGGCTCGGGGTATTTACATTTGTATTTTCTGATACAATATTTGAAAATATTGGAATATGGTAAAAATACGTATGACAGGTGGCTATCGGGGCCTGATTAAGCTAATGGGGGGGCCGAGACCTGGATTTAATTGGGGTCCCTATACACCTGCGACATACCAAATACATGCAAAAAAACATTAAACAAATTTGAAAGTTTAGGACTACTGCCCCCGAGGCATTTTTCTACATCTAGAACTTTTTATTTAAAAGTAAAACTTTAAAATATGTATAAGTATAATATTTAAAACTTTACGTATTTTTAAATGTAATATTTAAACATATTTTTAAAATTTTAAATAAAAACTAGCATTATCAACTTGTATTATTCAAATAATTAAATATATAATTATTTCTGATTAAAATGTTTTAACATATACAAATTTAGGGGGCCCAGCGCCGCGGCCCCAGAGGCACCTGCATTAATCATGTCCTGGTGGTCATGTTCTTGTAGAGGGCAGGAGAAGTTCCGAGAAGTTATATGGAGGTACAGTCGAATATCATCCAATATATTCATTTTTATTGCTTAGTTATAGTCAGTTTTTCACAGTAATGCAGTAGAAAGTATTTCAATGACATTTCCTGACAATAGAACATTTTATGAATGTATATCCTCATCCGAGTAAAGTTCATTTTGTGTCTCCACGGTTGGAGGAGTCAGAGCGTCTAGGTCATGCGTTCAGTACTCAATACTAATTTCAGACCATATATATTTTCACTTTCTCATACTATAACATAGTATAAAGTAGTAGTTTCACGAAATTCGAGATTTGGCTGACAATATATTGTTACGAACCATATCCTCAAGATTCGCGGACGTATATGCAGGATAAAAGAACGAGTTCAAGTTTCTGGATAATTTATGTTTATTTTCAAGCACAAAGTAAACAGGAACTGTATACAATCAAATAACACTTAAATGCTCCACTCAGAATAAGCGATATTATTCTTAAAATACTGATGAAAATAATTTCACAAAATAACAGCTACTGTTTTCAAAACACTGTCAAAGTCACAGTTCATTGTAGTTTGTATTGTTTTCAAAACACTGACAAAGTCACAGTTCACTGTAGTTTGTATATCGTCAACTCGTCAACTGAACTCCAACGCAGTGATGACACCTTTTTATAATCTCTCTATAGAACGTTCTGAAAATCTATCTGTAGAAATTTCCAGAATTATCTAATATCTCGACAATAATCGTTACATGGCGATGTTTATCAAAGTTTCGGGAAGTTGTCAAATATCGCCAAATGGGCGATAAATCGTCCAAAAAGGGCAACCCTGCTTCTGCTCGAAATTCTGGCAAACATAGTGACGTCAGGGAAAAAATGTTCGTACCGCTGTCTTCTGGAGAAAACACACTGATGTCACCGTTTAGTCTGCGATAGAGACGAAAGACAAGACGGGTGACGAAAGCGAGAAAATATTACACGTTCGCAGCAATATGTTTTAGGATCTCCTCAACACGTTGTGACTAAGTTTTGAATAATGTCCGTTCGCCTGTCTGTATGCCTGTAGTTAATTTCTTATGCACCCAATAGCTGACACACATGTGAATGGATTTTTACGAAACTTTATATCAGGCTTCGTCGTCGAAACATCTAGAACGAGATAGAATGTTTTGAAATTCGAGCGAAAACTTCGAAACTTATTCAAAATGTTATATATTTTTCTGAAAGCATAGCACAAATTCGATATAATCATGCATAGAAGGGGGGTATTATTGGTTCAATGACCACGAAACTTCATAGTTTCATTCATTGTTGTAATGATACAATTGCTGCTACGATAAATTTTGTGTTCGTGGCGTGATTAGCCCACTTGTGGGGGAGGGGGGGGGGAGGAGTTACCCCCCGAGGTATATTGTCAAATATGGTATCCATCGAACTATTTTTTCAAGTCCATTTAAGTGAATGGTAACCTGCTATAATTGTAATTATTTAGACCAACAATACAGTTTTTTCAATATCCTTCCTATAAAATTTTTAATAAAAGAACAACAACAACAAAGAAACAAGAAAGATCAATCATGCATAAAGCATTGATTATGAAATATTTTCCAACTGCAATGTAATTTTAGTTAAACATCTCTAAAATGCGATACATTCAGCGGTAATGTTTTTAAAATTATCACAATGCTACAATAATTTATTATATTTGAAAACTTCATAAAAAAAAAAGGAATTTTATTCAAATAAAATCATTAAAATATAAATCGCCTGGCTTTCTATGCAAAAGCAGTAAACATTTTATTTATAGACCTTTATTCTATTCCTTTCATTCATCACATCACTACAATAATGTATTTTACTTAAAAACTTTAAACCGTGGAGGTAAATAATGGAGGTAATTTAACTCTGAGTAATTTAACCATGGAGGTAATTTAACTCTGTGCTTAAAACTTCACCGAAAAAGTCTGCTATAAAATAGTCTATTCTCTATGTAAAATTAATTACTGTTTCATTTATATCAACTATATCGCAGACTCCAGTGCTAAATAATTTTGCTTTAAAAAAATTCAGCAATTCTTAAACAACTCATCTTACAGCTTGATGTGTTTACAATCTCCATAAGAAAAAATTAGGCTTCATTGTAGAAATAATCAAAGTTTGATGATCATTTAATCTCAAATATATTGTAATTGTATTGTTTCAGAACATTGGTGCACAGAAATTAAGCAAAAATAAAGTGGTTTTAGGACGGAGACAACACTAAATATAAATTAAAAAGAACTTTAAAAATCCAGATTTTGACAAAAGATGGATGCCATATTTTATTTAAGTGGGTCATATGATCTCTTCATATAATGGGTGTAATTATTATTTTAATTTTTATAATAATGGGTGTAATATTAATTATGTATAATGGGTAATCAATTATGCATAATGGGTGTAATTATTATTTTAATTTTTATTTAAAACACTATTGAATATATTTGACTGAAATTGTATTTTATATATTTTATGGGATAAGTTGAATATTTCCTAAAACTTTCGAAGCAATTTATGAATTTTAAATTTGCTTAAAAATGTTTGAAAAATTAAGTCCCATAGGGTTCAATGTATTTCATTTTTTCAACCCGGGTTCAATCCAAAAGTAATTGGGTGATATTATTCATTTATATTCCTATACGTCCCACAGACCGTCTGAACAACATACTAAAATTTCATTTTGCTAAAGTCATTTTTACGGTAGTTATCGTGCTAACGGACAGACACACAGACAGACAGAGTGAATAAAGTCATAAACACTTTTCAACTATGTTGTAAAGTGTTAAAAACACCCCCAGCTATTTAACAAGAAAGATCAATCATGCATAAAGCATTGATTATAAAACACTCTCCAACTTCAATGCAGTTTTATATAAACATCTCTAAAATGCGATACATTCCTCGGTAATATTTTTAAAATTATCACAATACTACATTAATTTATTATATTTGAAAACTTCATCGAAGAAAACGAACTTCATTCAAATGATGGCAGTGAAATATAAATTGCCTGGTTTAAACATCTCTAAAATGCGATACATTCCTCGGTAATAATTTTAAAATTATCATAATACTACAATAATTTATTATATTTGAAAGCTTCATCGAAAACAAATGAACTTTATTTAAATGATGTCGTCGAAATATAAATCGCCTCTACATTAAAGCAGCATTTCATTTATAAACGTGTTTCCAATCGTATCATTCATCACAATACTATAATAATTTATTTTATTTAAAAATTTGAAAAATTGTTATCTACCATACTTATTTTAAAATGTGAAATCTCTTTAATATATAACACAATGAAACTCTTGGAAAGATATTTATAATATAATATATCTCTTTTTTCTTTCTGGAGGATATAGCAAAAGACCGAATTTAATTGAATTTGTTTTTCTCTCTAAATAAAATAATTTTTATTTAAAAAACTACCTAACATATTTTACTGAAATTTTTTCTATATATTTTTATGGGATAATTTGAATATTTCCTAAAACTTTCGAAGCAATCTGTGAATTTTGAATTCGCTTAAAAGATGTTTGAAAAATTAGGTCCCATATGGTTCAATGCATTTCATTTTTTCAACCCGGGTTCAATCCAAAACTAATTGGGTGATATTACTCATTTATGTTCCCATAGGTCCCACAAACCGTCTGAAAAATATACTAAAATTTCATTTTGATAAAGTCATTTTTACGGCAGCTATTGTGGTAACGAACAGACAGACAGACAGACAGACAGAATGAACAAAGTCATAAACATTTTTCAACTATGTTGTAAAGTGTTAATAAAGTTATTTTTACGGCAGTTATCGTGCTAACGGACAGACAGACAGACAGAATGAACAAAGTCATAAACACTTTTCAACTATGTTGTAAAATGTTAAAAATATATTCGGGAATGAGAATGTCGAGTGGAGCCACACTCCAGCTAAATATTTTGCAAATTGAGTCAAATTTTCCTCTCGTAAATACATGGAAAGAGTGGCTGGAGATTCAGTGTACTGTCATTTCATATTCTTTTCTCTTTAAGATGATGAATTTTGGATAGAGTTTATTCCGAGAAAACATTTCGAAACACGCGTCAAAGTCATTCAAACTGAACACAAACTGAAAGATTTCTTGACATGTCACAAGTTACAAGTACTTAAAAAAGAAAAAATCCCTCTTTAACATTTTTATAATGCATATTTACAGCCGAAGTTTCTGCAGTTGTGATGGATTGTTTACACTCGATGTTTCTGCAGTTAATGATGGATTGTTTACACTGGATTCCGAGATTTTTTTCCCGTTCGGGAGGAAATTCAGTTGAGCGAATAGCATTATGTTCTTCCGCAGTTTCGGCGTTTCGCATATCAAAGTTTCCTCACTGATCTAGGTTGTAAAGTCATTTAAAATGATGTTAGTGATTAAACATAAACTCAATGAGATTTGGATTTTTAAGGGCAAACTATTTAATTGAGATAGATTGCTTATGATGATAAGATGTTTAATCTAATGGCACATTGCAGAAAATGAATCCATTTACAGTTTGACACCCACCTCTGTGGGCAAATTTTTCTTTATTTAATAAAACAAGAAAGATCAATCATGCTTAAAGCATTGATTATGAAACACTTTCCAACTTCAATGTAATTTTATTTAAACATCTCTAAAATGCAATACATTCAGCGGTAATATTTTTAAAATTATCACAATACTACATTAATTTATTATATTTGAAAACTTAAAACTTCATCGAAAAAAATGAACTTCATTTAAATGACGGCATTGAAATATAAATTGCCTGGTTTAAACATCTCTAAAATGCGATACATTCCTCGGGGATATTTTTAAAATCATCATAATACTACAATAATTTATTATATTTGAAAACTTCATCGAAAACAACTGAAATTCATTCAAATGACGTCATAGAAAAAATAACACGCCTGACTCTCTATAAAAGCAGCATTTGATTCATAACATTTTCCCATTCATTTCATTCATCACAGTACTAAAATAATTTATTTTTTAGTTGTAAATGCACAAAATTTAAGCAAAAATAAAACGTTTTTATGACGAATGCAACACTCAACATGAATTAAAAAGAACTTTAAACATCACGATTTTGAGACAAGATGGATGTCATAATTTATTTTGAAGTGGATCACGTGATCTTTTCATATCATGGTCACGTGATCGCCTCATATAAGAGGTGTAATTATTATTTTAATTTTTATTTAAAAAACAACTGAATATATTTTGCTGAAATTTTTTTTATATATTTTATGGAATAATTTGAATATTACCTAAAAATTACGAAGCAATTTGTGAATTTTAAATCCGCTTAAAAAATGTTTGAAAAATTAGGTCCCATAGGGTTCAATGTATTTCATTTCTTCAACCCGGGTTCAATCCAAAACTAATTGGTTGATATTATTCATTTATATTCCAATAGGTCCTACATACCGTCTGAACAACATGCTAAAATTTCATTTTGATTAAGTCATTTTACGGCAGTTATTGTGCTGACGGACAGACAGACAGAATGAACAAAGTCATAAACACTTTTCAACTTTGTTGTAAAGTGTAAAAAAGAACCAGATACAGCTGCACGCACCCAACCAATAGATTTTTAACACTATTCAGCACAGTTGAAAAGTGTTTATGACTTTGTCCATTCTGTCTGTTTGTCTGTCTGTCCGTTCAGACGATAAATACCGTAAAAATGACTTTATCAAAATGAAATTTTAGTATGTTGTTGAAACGGTCTGCGGGACATACAGGAATGTAAATGAATAATATCACCCAATTAGTTTTGGATTGAATAAACGAAATACATTGAACCCTATGGGACCCAATTTTTCAGACATTTTTTAAGCGAATATAAAATTCAGAAATTGTTTCGAAAATGTTAGGAAATATTAAAATTATCCCATAAAATATATATAAAAAAATCCAGCAAGATGGGTTCGGTGGTTTTTTAAATGAAAATTAAAATAATAATGACACCCATATTATACGGAGAGATCACGTGACCCCGTGATCACGTAAAGTTTTAGGAAATATTCAGATTATCCTATAAAATATAGAATTTTTTTTAGCAAAATAGGTTCTGTAGTTCGGTAGGGCATAAACCTTTTTTTCGTAGTGTAAAAATCGTGATCTTTAAAGTCCTTTTAAATTTATATTTAGTGTTCCATCCGTCTTAAAACCGCTTGAGTATTTTTGCTTATTTTCTGTGCATCTGTAGTCTTGCGACAACGCAATTACAAAATTTTCGAGTTTAACTGATCATTAAACGTTGATAATTTCTACAACGAAGCCTAATTTTAATTGCTGCAGAATGTAAACTAGTGATTGTAAGATGAGTTGCATAAGAATTGTTGAATTTTTTACGCAAAATGATTCAGCTCTGGAGTCTGGAATAAAAGTGATATGAATGACATATTCATTGCTTTTACATAGGGAAGTAGACGATTTATATTTCGATGACGTCATTTGAATAACGTTCATTTTGTTTTATAAGAAGTTTCAAGTCTTCAAATATAATAAATGATTGTAGTACTGTAATCATTTAAAATATATCAGCGCTGAATGCATCGTATTTTAGTTATGTTTAAATAAAATGTTTCATAATTAATGCTTTATGCATGATTGATCTTTCTTGTTAAATATTTGGCAAGATTAACGCCGGTTGTCAGGCATTCAATGCTTTAAATGTTATTTAGAATAGTGTGCCATATGTCACCTCCAGTTCGGATTACAATTGTATTAAAATTTCTATTACTTTCCCTGCATGATAATGTATAGGGAAAGTATTGAAATCATGCCGAAAATCGTAGTTCGAGTTTTCGACGCATATACACGTTTCCGGACCTCTAGAAGACGAAAAAACTATTTTTATCGTGACGTCTGTGTGTGTGTGTGTCTGTGTGTTTGTCTGTGTGTCTGTCTGTGCAATGTATGTATCCACTCTAACTCAAAAACTAATGGACCGAATTCCATAAAATTTGGTAGATAAGTCACTTGGGTGTGACCCTGGTGCTGATTACTTTTAGTACGATTCGGAAAGACAGAACCCGCCGTTTTTTGCGAAACGGCATTTAAAAATTTCATATATCCGCTCTAGTTAAAATACTAATCGACCAAATTTCACAAAATTTGGTAGATAAGTTACTTGTGGGTTACTCTGGTGCTGATTAGATTTTGGTATGATTTGGAAATGAACAACCTGCCTTTTTTACGAAAGGGTCCGCAAAAATCGCCAAAATCTAAAAAAAAAAAAAATTACGTATGCTCAAATGTATCAATTGAATTCTTGTTTTATACGCAATTTTTGATGAGGAAAAGAATATAACCATCTCCATTGCTTTAGGACTAATCGTTCTCAAGATATTTGAGATTTTTTGCATTTTTGTTATTCTGCAAATCCAGTGTTATTCTGCCAATTCAGTGCAAATTCAGTTTTGCAAATTCAGTGCTATTTTGTGCAATTAGACTCAATCTAATGATTTATTAAAGAAATAAAGTAAAAGCGAACTTGAGTCTGCAAGGAAATTCATGTGCTGCCCACATCAGTTTTTTTTTTATTCAATGTTGACATGTGCGTTATAGCGAATCCCCTATTTATTTTAAATTTTCAGTCTTTGCGGCATCTGAAAGTCCACTTATTTCTCCTTTTAATACAGGTACTTGGGTAAATGTACATTGATTTTTTGCGTATCTTTAAATTAATTTTAAAACGCATATAAAATACATGAAAATGTTTATATTAAACAATTTATCTTAAACTATTCTGTATTTTTCTTCTCAAAAACCATTCTCTATGTACTACAATCTGTGCAGATTCACCATTTCGTGGTTGCATGTTCAATAACAGCTTCGAAATTAAATATCAATATATTTAATCCGACGGCAAAAATATTTCCAATAGCAAATCGTCATAAATGAAAGAACCGAAGGCAAGTTGGCATATTTTACAATGGACGTAACTTCGCTATGGAAACAGATGCTTCATATCGCTATCAAAGTGACCTCATGTAGTATCACGAAGAGGACGTTCGATATCTGAGCACTAAAGCAGATCACGTGACTACGCATAGGGAATATAAAAAATCTGATGTGGGTAGCACATAACTTTCCCTATCGACTCATATTCATGTCCTCTTCATTTTTTTTTATAATTCATTAAATTGAGTTTAATTGCACAAAATAACACTAAATTTGGATTTCTAATTCATTTTTCACTTTCCCTGCAATACATGGTAATGTATAGGGAAAGTATTGGAATCGTGTAGAAAATCGCAACTCGAGTTTTCGACGGATCTACACGTTTCAAGAACTCTAGAATACGAAAAAACCATTTTCAGCGTGACGTCTGTGTGTGTGTCTGTGTGTCTGTCTGTGTGTCTGTCTGTCTGTGTGTCTGTCTGTCTGTGCATATATTGTATCCACTCTAACTAAAAAACTAATGGACCGAATTTCACAAAATTTGGTAGGTGAGTCACTTGTGAGCGAGTCTGGTGCTGATTATTTTTGGATACGATTTGGAATAAAAGAACCCGCCTTTTTTTTGCGAAATGGCCCGTAAAAGCTTGTATCCACTCTAACTGAAAAACTACTGGACCGAATTTCACAAAATTCGGTAAATGAGTCACTTTTGGATTACCCTGATGCTGATTAGATTTTGGTACGATTCGGAAAAAAATAACCTGCCTCTTTCTGCAAAATGGCCCGCAAAAATCGTCAAAATCTAAACTAAAGAACTAGGTATACTCAAATATATCCATTAAATGCTCGATTAATACGTAATTTTTAACGACGAAAATATTATGACCAACCCCATTATACTAGGACAAGCCGTTCTCGAGATATTTTAGTTTTTCGTATTTTCTCTACGCCACCTTTGAAAATAAGTCCGGTTACCGAATGAGAACGAAAATTGAATTAAAAGTGAAATAAATTTAATTAAAATAAAGAGAACGTGGACATAAGTCTGCAGGGAAAGTCATGTGCTGCCTACATCAGATTTCTTGTTTTTATTGTCATTTTTCCAAATCGTATAAAAATCTAATCAGCACCAGAGTATCCCACAAGTAACTTATCTACCAAATGTTGTGAAATTTGGTCCATTATTATTTCAGCTAGAGTGAATACATGGGATTTTTGAGGGCCATTTCTCAAAAAAAAGGCGGGTCCTTTTTTTCCGAGTCGTACCAAAAACTAATCACCCCCAGGGTCACACCCAACTGTATTGTCTACCAAATTTTATGAAATTCGATCCATTAGCTTTTGAGTTAGAGTGGATACATACATTGCACAGACAGACGCACAGACACACACACACAGACATCACGCTAAAAATAGTATTTTCGTATTCTAGAAGTCCCAAAACGTGTAGAGCCGTCGAAAACTCGAGTTGCGATTTTCGGCATGATTCCAATACTTTCCCTATACATTACCATGTATTGCAGGCAAAGTAAAAAGTAAAATTTACTAGGCATACGGGTAAAAAGTTCCATATCTCTAAACTTCAATTGAAATACAAAACTATTTTCAATTTCAAAAGTGAAAAAATTTAAATTATGAAATATTTTTGCATTTTATAGCTATTATAAAACAGTATACACCTGTCTCCCGATTTACACCGAAGATAGGTTCTGCACAAAATCGTGTAAATTGAAATATTGGATTTTGCTAAGTAAAATCGTGTAAAACGAAAATAACCCCAAAACGTGCATGATTCAGTCATTTATTTAAGTAAAACAAAAGTAAGACATCTTAGAAAACTTAAAATTATATTTAGCTTATAAAACAACAAACATATGAATGTAGTAATATAACATATTTAATTTATTTTACATTAGGAACAAAGAACAAAAAACAAAAGCAAAAAGACCCTTAAAAATTAATTATAAGTTTAATCACTGTCATCACTTTCATGTACTATCAGTCTTTTCTTTCTGATAGGTATGATGTCTCTTTCATCACTTGAGCGTTCTTGATGCGATTCTGGCTCAATGGTTGACGAATTAGACAAGATCTCGGGTTGACAAGACTTTGCCATGAAATCGGTAATTAACAATTGCTTAGGTTTTTTTACTAAATCTTTATAGACCTCTTCATATTGATTTAACCATTTACGAAGGTATCGCTGGAATCGGAGAACTCGATCAACATTTGTGTCATATTGTAAGAAATGGTTGGCCAATTTTCTTCCCAAATCAAGTCCAACGCTTATGATTCTTGCTGTGAACGCAGCTGGTTCAGATTGCTCTTCATCAGAATCATTGTCTTCATCATGTTTGTTTGTTTCACGAATCATGTTAATTAAATCATCTTCATTCAATTCTTCTTCAGCCATTATTTCTTCAATTTCTGCCTGAGCTAAATCTTCAAAACCTTCCCCTCCTATAGTATGGGCCAACTCAGTGATCTGAGAATCTTCATGCTCTATTGGTGATTTATCATTTCCACTTTCAACAACATCCGGCCATATTGCTTTTCAGCAGGCGTTGATCGTTGATTGTTTGATCTGAGTGTATGACAGTCCAACATGCTTAACACAATCTAAAATTGTAAATTTCTTCCAAGCATCCATCAGAGTAAGAGATTCATCATTCTCCATTTGTTCTAAGATATACCTGAAAGTTTGCTTGATGTACAGTGCTTTAAAAGTCGAAATTATCCCTTGATCTAACGGCTGTAATAAGGAAGTTGTATTCTTTGGTAAAAAACAACTTTTACATTTTCGTGTTGTAAATCTGGAGGATGACCTGCTGCATTATCAATTAATAGAATAGACTTAAAAGGCAATCACTTTGTAGTTAAATAATTTTTGACATCTGGAACAAAAAAGTTATGGAACCATTCATTGAAAGCTATGGCAGTGACCCATGCATTTCTATTAGCCATCCAATAGGCAGGAAGGTTTTTGATATTTATTCCTTTGATGATTTTGATTTGTTAATCACCAATGGTTTCATCATATAATCGCCAGAAGCATTGCAACAGAAAAGAACTGTTATATGACTTTTCGCTACTTTATGACCACTAGCTAAATTGAGAGCTTTGGCTATAAAGGTTCTTTTCGGCATTTTTTTCCAGAATAATCCGGACTCGTCAGCATTGAAAACCTGATCAGAAGTGTAGGAGTTAGCGGTAATGATTTCAGCAAGTTTTGCCGGATATTGTTGTGCCGCATCCAAATCAGCAGATGCACTTTCACCTTTCATTCTCAGATTATGTAAAGAATGTCTTTGTTTGAATCTCTCGAACCACCCATGGCTTGCGTAAAAAGATACCTTCTTTTCATCGGACGAAGTCGACAGCGACTGATTCTTAAGTGATTGATAAATCTTCAAAGCTTTATTTGTAACAGCATTGATATCGATCGGGATTTGCTTTTGAGTTTGGTCTTTTATCCATATTACTAAGGCTTTTTTCATATTTTCCATTGTAACATCTCTAACAAAATAAAGTCGTATTCATACTTCTGCAGGTTCCAGCTGCTACACTTTTTCTAATGGAGTCTTCATTTTTAACACTTTACAACAAAGTTGAAAAGTGTTTATGACTTTGTTCATTCTGTCTGTCTGTCTGTCTGTCTGTCTGTCTGTCTGTCCGTTAGCACGATAACTGCCGTAAAAATGACTTAATCAAAATGAAATTTTAGTATGTTGTTCAGACGGTCTGTAGGACCTATGGGAATATAAATGAATAATATCACACAATTAGTTTTGGATTGAACCCGGGTTGAAAAAATAAAATACATTGAGCCCTATGGGACCTAATTTTTCTAACATTTTTTAAGCGGATTTAAAATTCACAAATTGCTTCGAAAATTTTAGGTAATAGTCAAATTGTTCCATAAAATATATAAAAAAAAATTCAGCTAAATATATTCAGTAGTTTTTTAAATAAAAATTAAAATAATAATTACACATCTTATATGAAACGATCACGTGACCATGATATGAAACGATCACATGACCCACTTCAAAATGAGATATGGCATCCATCTTGTTTCAAATTCGTGATTTTTTAAAGTTCTTTTTAATTCATATTGAGTGTTGTATCCATCCTAAAACTATTTTATTTCTGCTTAAATTCTGTGCATCTACATACTAAAACAACACAATGACAATATATTTGAGTTTAAATTCTCATTCAAATTTGATTATTTCTACAATTAAGCCTATTTTTCACCTATGTAAAATGTAAACAGCAAAATATGTAGAATGAGTTGTATTAGAATTACTGTATTTCTTTAACACAAAATAATTCAGTCCATGGAGTCTGCATGGCTGATATGAATGAAATATTAATTGATTTTATAAACAGAAGGACGATATTTTTCGATGAAGTTTTAAACATAAAGTTTATGAATTGTAGCTCCATGGTCTTAATTTTTAAATAAAATAAATTATTATAGTATTGTGATGAATGAAATGGAGAAAGTTATGAATGAAATCCTGCTTTTATAGAGAGATCCAGGCGTTTTATTTTTTCTATGACGTCATTTGAATTAATTTCAGTTGTTTTCGATGAAGTTTTCAAATATAATAAATTATCGTAGTATTATGATAGATTTAAAAATATTACTGTGGAATGTATTGCATTTTAGAGATATTTAAACCACGCAATTTATATTTCAATGCCGTCTTTTGAATGAAGTTCATATTTTTCAATGAAGGTTTAAGTTTTCAAATATAATAAATCAATGTAGTATCGTGATAAGTTTTAAAATATTACCGAGGAATGCATTGCATTTTCGACTTTTTTAATTAAAATTGCATTGAAGTTGGAAAGTGTTTCATAATCAATGCTTTAAGCATGATTGATCTTTCTTGTTTCTTATTGTCCTTATTGTGGCTTCATTCATGGAGAAAAATTTAGCAACATCCGTTAATCTTTCTTTATTACGTAGAAGGTCAAAAATTACGTAGTTCTTTATTACGTAGTATCAAAACGGTCAAAATGAATACTTTTCAAAGATAAATATGTTATATATATATTATTTTTTACTTTCCCTGCAACACATTGTAAAATATAGGGAAAGTATTGGAATCGTGTCGAAAATCGCAACTCGTGTGTTCGACGGATCTACACGTTTTGGGACCTCTAGCATACAAAAATACTATTTTTAGCCTGATGTCTGTGTCTGTGCGTCTGTCTGTGTGTCTGTCTGTGTGTCTGTGCAATGTATGTATCCACTCTAACTCAAAAACTAATGGGCGGAATTTCATAGAATTTGGTAGGTAAGTCACTTGGATGTGACCCTGGTGCTGATTAGTTCTTGGTACGATTCGCAAAAAGAGAACTCGCCTTTTTTGAAAAATTTCATTTATCCGCTCTAGCTAAAATACTAATTTACCAAATTTCACAAAATTTGGTAGATAAGTTACTAGTTGGATACTCTGGTGCTGATTAGAATTTGGTACGATTCGGAAAAGAACAACCTGCCTTTTTTAAAGAAATGGCCCGCTAAAATCGCCAAAATCTAAAAAAAAAAAAAGACTAAATAGTGTATGCTCAAATGTATCAATTCAATCCTTGTTTTATACGCAATTTTTGACGAGGAAAAGAACATAACACACTCCATTATACTTTAGGACTAACCGTTCTCAAGATATTTGACATTTCTTGCATTTTTGTTACGCTGATTTCGAAAAAATGTCCAATTACAAAATAAAAGCAATAATTGAATTAAAAATGCAAATTTAGTGTTATTTGGTAGAATTAAGCATAATCTAACGAATTATTAAAGAAATAAAGAAAATATGAATTTGAGTCTGTCGGGAAAGTCACGTGCTGCTCACATCAGATTTTTTTTTATTTCCGACACGAACATAAATAAACGGTTTATTTTATTTAAAGTGCCGGAATATGTAAATAAATGATTTATTACAGCGTTCCAACGCAGACAAGTTCGTTATAGTTTAATGATTTCACTTGACAGCCTCATTTGACTTTTACAAATTATCTTCCCTTATCGTTTGCTTTGCATTTATAATCCGTTTGAGTTGAACAGAACAGATTATTTCGGAAAATAGAATATTTGTCTAAACCCACCTATATTTATCACTTTAGATAATAACTATGTTGTTCGAACGTAGGGTATGTTTAAGAACATTCAATGTCTGAATAAGAACTCTAAATATCACGGCTCAATTATGTTTGTGTTTGAAAGCAAATAATAAATTAAACAAGAAGCTTATGAAGGAGTACTTGATTTTCGATGGAACTGTAATGCCAGAAATTTAAAACATTAATTAATTAGCAGAATCGACAGAGGCGCCAGCCATTCCCAAAAGCTTTAAAGTAAACGGATTAAGAGGTTTCGAGTGACGACAGCTAGTCTACATAACAGGAGGGGAGATAAAATTTACTAGAACTTTCTGGAAAAGAAAAATCTGATGTGGGAATCACATGACTTTTCCTGCAGATTCAAATTCATATTTTCTTTATTTCTTTAATAATTCGTTAGATTGAGTTTAATTGCGCCAAATAACACTAAATTTGCATTTTTAATTCAATTTTTGTTTTTATTTGGTAATTTGACATTTTCCCGAAATCGGTGTTACAAAAATGCAAGAAATTTCAAATATCTTGTGAACGGTTAGTCTTAAAGCATAATGGAGTCTGTTATATTCTATCAATATCAATATCAATATATATTTACCTACCAAATTTTGTGAAATTTGGTCAATTAGTATTTTAGCTAGTGTGTATTCATGAAATTTTTAGGGCCATTTCCTAAAAAAAGGCAGGTTGTTTTTTTCCGAATCGTACCAAAATCTAATCAGCACCAGGGCCGACCACAAGTGACTTATCTACCAAATTTCATGAAATTTAGCCGATTAGTTGATATACAATGATATACAATATAATAATGCCACAATCACGGAAAGGTAATTTCTCATTCTCTAAATTTGATAAGGGGATATGAATGTACATCACTGAGGGCTGCACTTTTGTCTTCAAGTTCGTTTGTGTTCAAGTCCAAGTTCAATTATGTTTCCGTGATTGTGGCATTATAATATATAATCTGTTGTTGTATTTAATCGCGTATTAGAAGGAATGGACATTTAAAAATGTTCATTAAAAAATAAAAATAGTCGGTACGAATTAAATTACGACAACAGATGGTAGCACCAAAAATATTTTGAATTAAAATAAAAAATATATTGTATGTTTTATTGGGTATTAAATTTAGTTTTAATATAATCTAAGCATTGCATTTTATCTATCAGAAAATATTTCTCAACTGTTTGAGTAGAATTTTGACGAAAAATGTGTGCCGCGAAAGTTAACAAAGCGCGGATAGGGAAGAAGATTTACTGACGCTCACCCTTAAATAAATTTAAAAATATATTATAATATAGTGAAGAAAACTCATTACGAATTTTCTGTGAGCCAGAGCAACACTTTACTTTAGAAATCTTAAATGAAGGATTAGAATTGGCAAAAAATCTAGAAGAATATTTTACAAATAATGATCCTTCAACAAAGCCCTCTGAGGAATGTAAGAAAAAATTGAATGATTGTTTAGCTCCATATTTTGAAGTAAAAGGAGATTTAGAAAGTAACAATAATAAATTGTTGAAAGCACAAGAAGATACCCTTTTAAACAACGAAAGTAACATAGGAGAAACAAGTCAATCTTCAAGCTATGAAATAGCACAACCAACACTTAAAATAGGATGTCGTTGGAACCTAATTATGGATAACTCCGACAGTGAATAAATGTCAAAAAAAGTGTAACTGCTTCTTTTATTTAACTCAAAATGAATAACAAAACATTTTTAATTTCAATATTTGTTTATTTTGAAGAGAAATAAAAAATATTTTAACTCTTACATATTAAATATTTAATTTACATCTTTGTTAAGTATCTGTATAAGTGCATGTTTATGCATAAGTAAACTGTGTGTGGGCAGCTCATTTTCCAAAACGATTAAGTCCATAAAAGAAAAGGTAGAAATATGTATTGATAAATTTTTATACATTTATTGTGAAAAAAACACATTTATTATTCAACGGCCATAAAAATTGTTGTCATGTAGTGTCTTAAGCCTGATTATTAAAGAAAGTTATTTTAAATATAACAAGTAAGTTAATCGTATTTGTATAATCTGCTCATGTATTTGTATAATCTAAATGACTCGTACAACACGGATTCATATAACACGGAACGTATCTACCGTGTTATAGGGGGGTCTACTGTACTTTCCTTATATACATAATGTATAAGAAAAGTATTGTGACGGGGTCGAAAATTTGAATTCGAGTTTTCGACGGGAGAGTACGTTTCAAGCATCCATGATCACGAATCAAACATTTTTGAGGTGATGTCTGTGTGTGTGTGTGTGTAAAAGTATGTGTGTGTGTGTGTGAAAGTGTGTGTGTGTGTATGTGTATGTGAAAGTATGTGTGTGTGTGTATGTGAAAGTATGTGTGTGTGTGTCTGTGTCAGTGAACCTGTGGAGACGATATCTCACGAACGAATGGAGCGATTCGAATGGAATTTGGTATGAAAATTACAATCCGTGAATACTGGAAGCCTACTGTTTTCAAACACAATCGAATGTTCAGAACCCCCCTAAATTTTCGAGTGAAATTTTGAAAGAATCATCAAAAAATCAAAACCTTTAATAAAGTTATGCAAATAGATATTTCTTATGTAATTTTTCCTAAGAAAACGATTGACACAAATTGTAGGACGCTAACGTTAGCCGTTCTCGAGATATTACATATTTTTCAAATAAATTTATCAAAAAATCAAATACCTTAAAATACACATCAAATATACAATCGTGAAGAGCAAAATGTGACTAGCTAGACCAATGTTGCCATTTGATAAAGTGTAAGGAAGAGATTTACTGTTGCCAAAGTGAGTAATAAAAACCGTACTACATAATGGCAGTAAAATGTGATATTCTACAGTAAAAGCTGCAAAATAGAAAGATGAAAATATATTGTAATGTAAAAACAAGAGAATGTAGAAGTAAGGCTAAAATAAGATACTAAGGAGAGATTATTAAGAATTTAGGCTAATTGAAATTTATTACCTATATCATTCACTAAATATGCTGGATATTCATACAATTTACTGGTAATTATGAGGTTATTTATGTGCAAAGCATGAAATTTTTTATCTGATAATCTATAAATTCTAAAAAGTTGATTAAGTATAATATTTCTAAACAATTGAATCGAGTTGCAGGAATTAAAGGCAATATTTTATTAATATTGAATTTAAAAAAATATTTTTTATCATATAAATTAGTAACTATCCCATTAGTAGGTTCTATAATTAGATTTAAATCCAAATAATTAATATTTTTACTAATAGTAGTTTCATTAGGTATTAATTCCAAATTATCTGGATAGAAATCATATCTATGACATAATTATCAGTAAATACTAAACAAATCAGATCATCTACATATCTACAAATTTTATAATCTGCTGAAGTAAAGAATTTTCATAATGATATAGGTATAAATTAGCTAACATACTGCTACTACAGCCACCTTGTGGAACACCTGAAACTTGTAAGTATAATTTATTACCTTGAAAAATATAATTATTGAAAAGAAAAAAAAATGCAGAAATTTAGGAAAATTGGTAAATTTAGGTAGGTGAGAATGATTAGTAATATAGGCATTATATAAATCTAATATGACATCATAAAGATCGATGATCCTAATATTATTAAATAGATCTTTAAAATCAAAAGTTTGAAATCCTATTACTTTACCAAGTGATGTTAATTTATTTTTTAATTCTTTACTATTATTTAGAATAATGTAGTTATCACTAGAATCACGTAAGTTACTACTTAGTACATTTAAATAATTCAGTAATAATTTACTAGCAGTATTATGACCACTAGTTACAGTTCTAAATTTAATAGGATTTTTATGAAATTTAGGAATAAGCACAATATATGGAAATTTCAAAAAATTATTATTAATATCTAAATCACTATACATATTGATAATTTTCAATTTGATACTATTAACAGAGTGTGAATTAACAGAGTGTGAATTTGTTGTGTAAGTTTAAATAGACAATTATTTTTTTAAATAATCTAACAGATATTGTATATAGAACTTTTTACATATATATATATATATATATATATATATATATATATATATATATATATATATATATATATATATATATATATATATATATACATATCCAAGAAAAAGAAGAATTAAAGGAATATGGGATAACCAAATGCTTTGCATTTAATGGTTGGGGAGGATTGCGACTCCCCCTCCCGTTTAAAGATCCTCCCTGATATATACCTCTCAACATATGAAAAAGGAACTCATACTTTGTCAGAGATACCATATTTCCGATTTGTTGACGATGTGCTATTGGGGTGTTATGAAGACACCACCAATTTCGATTTCACTTTTTTCCCACCGGAATTGGAATTAATAGAAAATTGTAAAGAAGAAAATGAAGCGGTAAATATTCTGGACATCTCAATAAAAAAACATGGATTATATGGTCATTATACAACGTTATATGACAAAAGAGAATTATATAGAATTAAGATCAATCATCTCATCGATTGGAAAACAAATCTTACCAAAAATAATTTCAGAAATATCATACTCGGACACTTCAAGAGAAACCAAATTTACAACACGTTTAAAAAAGATTGCAATAATAGTAGCATTAAAATTATAACAGAGGCTTTATATAAACATTATCCTTTATATTTCTTAAAGGATTGTTATAGATCGATTTTCAAGTATCATGTAGATTTTTTTTGACAGTTTACTTCATCAATCTGCAGGTAAATAAAGTTTATGCGTACCTGCTAGGATTGCACGCATGCGTAAGATGAACATATATAAGATAGCGAGTTGGCAGGATTCACTTTTGGTCCAGTGTCCTTCTGTTTGGTTGGTCTTGTTCTTCCGTATCCGGGTGCCTTCGTATTAGCACGCAATGGGGACCAACCTTTGCTTTGTATTGTTACCGTGAGCGTTTGCCTAGGCTGGAAAAGCAGCTTTAAACGGGAGGGGGAGTCGCAATCTTCCCCAAACATTAAATGCAAAGCATTTGGTTATCCCATATTCCTTTAATTCTTCTTTTTCTAGGATTATTATCTGCTTCGGAGATTAGAGCGGCTCGGCGCCTTTTTCTGAATAGTGCCTTAAATTATTATGGATATGCATAGGAATTAAATTCAATTATGAATTTGATTACTGGCTTTTATATGATATATATATATATATATATATATATATATATATATATATATATATATATATATATATATATATATATATAATTCAAATGTAATTATTTAACTTATAATCTAATAATACAGAAATTTTAGTCATTCTGTTACAATAACAAATCTAAAAGCAAATTTTTACATAAAATTATAAAATTACACAAAAAGTTCACATGAAGTTAGGCACCACGCTTTCCCGCATCATTGAACAGTATATAATATCCAAATGGTAAGTTTCAAACCTGATAAAAATAAAATAAACCCATGAAAGAGAACAAGAACAAAGTATAGCACGAAAAGATGGCCGAGGGGGGGGGGACCCCCTCACCCCAGTTGGGCATACTTTACGCCATGGCCACCCTCCCGGAAGGCGGTACTTTTCTTTATCTAGGCCAATTGTACCTATAATTATATGGATTATTAAATCAAGCAGACCATTTATCCGTTGAAAATAGTCACAAGATGTTGGAAAAGTATAATTGTTAGACATAATCCTAACCGAACCTTTGAAAAATGAGTATCCCATGTACGACTTATTACCATTATTTATAGTAACCCTTCATCATCTCAGCTAAGCTATTAATCAAGAATCACTGAAGGTTGCAGTTAAACCATGAAAGGTTGAAATTATACTGTTCAAAAATCCAACCGGATAATCTTTAATCTTTGTCTCGGTCAGAAAACCGTTTATCCTGTCCATATCTGTCTCTACTACGAGAGTTTAACAGTTTGTTTCTTGATAATTGATTCAATATGATATTTCGTAAGACTTCACAACTCAAACAAGTATCCCATGATATAACAAAGTTAACATCAAATTAAAAATCTGTTCGTTTGTCATAAATGCGATAAATAGTATTGTCACCATTTGACTCGATACATACATTAAAAAAAATTCAAGCTCCCGTCGTCATACCTTGGTGTTCCTACTAGTTTTAGGAAATTCGGATAAAATCCAAAACCCATATAATAATTAAGCGCTTTTGCACCCAAAATTATGTCGTCAACATATCTCAAATAAAGCATTTCATTCAGCAAATGGGTTTCCGTTTCATAACAATCGAGATGTATATCTGTTAATGCCGAAGGACAATTACCTCCCATAGGTATACCTCTCATTTGTTTGTAATACTTCTTTCCATTATATAGTACTGTTTCGTTCAAAACCAGCCCTCCCTATATTTGCTTATATAAATAAAGTTCTGCAAATTGTATTTTTGGTATATCTCCATTATAATCTGAAACATATCTTTAATCATAATATTATTAAATAAATCATAGAAGTCGTAACTTCTGTATTGTATTTTCTCAGGTACTTTTTACTTTCCTTATATACATAATGTATAAGGAAAGTATTGTGACGGGGTCGAAAATTCGAATTCGAGTTTTCGACGGGAGAGCACGTTTCAAGCATCCCTGATCACGAATCAAGCATTTTTGAAGTGATGTCTGTGTGTGTGTGTCAGTGAGCCTGTGGAGACGATAACTGACGAACGAATAGACCGATTCGAACCAAATTTGGAACAAAAATCACAATCCGTAAACACTGCAAGCCTATTGTTTTTATACGCAATCGAATGTTCAGAACCCCGCTAAATTTTGGAATGAAATTTTGAAAAATTCGTCAAAAAATCAAAACCACTAATAAAGTTACGCAAATAGACATTTCTTATGTAATTTTTCATTAGAAAACGATTGAGATAAATTTTAGAACGCTAACACGAACCGTTCTCGAGATAATGCACATTTTTCAAAAAAATTATCAAAAAGTCATATAAAATAGAAAAAAAAATTTCCTATTGAGAAACATGTTCACTTTTCGTATGCAATATCATGCGATAAATTGGGTGACATTATTCTCGTGGATCTAGCTCGTTTCATTCATGAAAAAAGATACTTTAAGTAATACATTTGTATTTGAACGCCAATAGTCATTTATCTGCTGTACGAATAGCTTATTTCTTTGTCCATAACGCTCGGCGAGGTCTTGGCGACAAAATTAGCGGAATGTCGCCAACTTGGCCACTTTTTGAAATGTTGCCAAATTAACGAAAATCTTGCCAAATGGATAAAAAGGACGCTAAATCAATGAAAATGACGACTAATTGTCGAAAATCCATTATCTTGAAAAAAATATTAGTATCTACTATGAGAAAAACCTTTTTTTTTTACTGTAAAAGTACATTCATTACATTATATAAGGAAAGTCATGTGTTGCCTACATCAGATTTTTTACTTTCCTTATATACAAAAATGTATAAGGAAAGTATTGTAACGAGGTCCAAAATTTCAATTCGAATTTTCGACGGGAAAGCACGTTTCAAGCATCCCTGAGCACGAATCGAATATTTTTGAGGTGATGTTTGTGTGTGTGTGTGTGTGTCAGCGAGTCTTTGGAGACGATAATTGACGAACGAATGGACCGATTCGAATGAAATTTGGTACAAAAATTAAAATTCTTGAATACTGGAAGCCTATTGTTTTTATACGCAATTGAATGTTCAGAACCCCCTAAATTTTCGAGTGAAATATTGAAAAAATCGTCAAAACATCAAAATATTTAATAAGTTACGCAAATAGACATTTCATATGTAATTTTTTATTTGAAAACGATTAACATGAATTTTAGAATGCTAGCATGAACCGTTCTCGAGATATTGCACATTTTTAAAAAATATTATCAAAAAATTATATAAAATAAAAAAAAAATTTCCAATTGAGAAACATGTTCACTTTTCGTATGTAATATCATGCGATCAATTTGGTGACATCATTCTCGTGGATCTAGCTCGTTCCATTCACGAAAAAAGATACTTTGAGTAATACTTTTGTATTTGAACGTCAATAGTCATTTATCTGCTATAAGTATAAATTATTTCTCGATACATAACGCTTGGCGAGATTTTAGCGCGAATTTGGCGGAATGTCGCCAACTTGACGACATTTTTAAATGTTACCAAATCAAAGAAAATCTCGCCAAATGGATAAATATGTCGCTAAATCAATGAAAGTAACGACTATTTAACGAAAATTCAATATCTTGGAAAAAAATATAAGCATCTACTATAAGAATAACCTATTTTGTTTTTAATTTAAAAGTAGTAAATACATTGCATTATATAAGAAAAGTCATGTGCTGTCCACATCAAATTTTTTTTTTATTGTAAAACTAATAAATCCATTGCATATAAGGAAAGTCATGTGCTGCCCACATCAGATTTTTTTTTGATAATTAAAAGTACTTTTTTAATAATATATTTCACAATCATGCATCAGCAGTTGTCAAATACGTTTTATTGCCAATAGTGAAAGGTCTAAATTTAACTGTAACTTTATGCAAGTTTGGAATTAAAACCAAATACGGAAATTTAACAGCTGATACTTTATAACCAATCTTTTTATATTAAGCACTTATTCGACTAATAATCTCTACCTTAGGCTAAATCAAACGTTTATACATAGTTCCATCAAAATAACAATCTCTTAGTTTTTTCGTATATAACTTTTTACATGTAAATGCGTAATTAGGAACCACTTTAACCACATATGATATTCCAAATACTCCGGTAACACTTCCAATTCCCTCTTTATAGTTCCTATTCTAAATATCGATTGGTTATCCCTTCTATGCCAATATTTAATACTCCCTAAGATGTTATGTTTCCAATCGTTAAATATTTTGGTTGGCAAACTGTATTTTACAGTAACCCTATTGTATAAAGTTATCGATGTCACACACACACACACACACAGTTTCAATTGACGCCATTTCATTTGTATACTTTTGATCCCAATATTTGGTTCCCAATTCCAGAATCTTCCTTAATGGTCTGGATGTTATTACATTCAAGTCACCCGTAACTATGTGTCCAAGATCCAGGAAAATCGTTCTTGAAAGTTGGGTTAAGTTACATTTACAATCGTCCATTTCATTTTCTTTCAAATTTTGACCTATCATGTTATAATTGAAGTAAATTCTGCACAATGAAGTATATATTTATACGACAATATAACCCTAATGTTTTGAATCGGCAATAGAGGATTGTGTTCTTTAAAATCCTACCAAATGGAATTGTATCGTATGACTTATTTTAAAATTTGATCACGATGAACTCAGAAGATTTAACACTAACAATTTTATTGTTTAAATTGATTTTTAATTTATTTGCACGTATTTTTAAATAATCCTGTATGACAGCCTTTATATTATACTCTTCTGTATTTTTGTATTCATCAGTATCATCTATTGCTTTCCATATTTTTACCCTAAACTTTAATTTAAAACCATGTACCATATTTTTATCCATTTTAATGGTAAGATATCAAAACCTTCGTTATTTTTCATACATGTCTTTATACTTATTAAAATTTAACTGCAACTTTATACTTCTATACTTTTAAGGGTTAACTTTATACTTTGATGGTTTAACATTAACGGTTTAACTTATGATTTAACTTTTATGGTTTAACTTACTTTTATGGTTTAATTTTATACTTTTATAGTTAAACTGCAACCATTATTAATTCTTGATTAATGGTTTGGTTGAGTTGACGGAGGGTTACTATAAATAATGGCAGTAAGTCGTATTTGCGATATACATTTTTCAACGGTTGAGTTAGGATAATGTTTAACAGTTACACTTTTCCAACATCTTGTGACTATTTTCAACGGATAAATGATCTGCTTGCTACAATTATCCATATAATTTTAGACACAATGGGCCTAGATAACGAAAAGTCCCGGCTTCCGGGAGTGTGGCTATGGAATAAAGCATGCTCAACCGGGGTGAGGGGGTCAAAACTCCCCAGCGGTCATCTTTTGGTACTATACTTATTTTTTGTTCTCTTTTTCATGGGTTTCTTTTATGTTTATCAGGTTTGAATATATACACACACATATATATATATATATATATATATATACATAAATAAAAATTGAAAGATTTTAATCGAAAATTATGCATAAACCACTGTATGTACAAAAAAACCCATCTTGAGCATATCTGTTACAAATGAGTAACTATAGACCAAGACTAAGGATAAAGATAGAAGGTAACATATCACTACAATGGAAAGGGGGATGAGAAGAATATAAGGATACAAAATTCACAATTAAAAGTATATAAATATAAATATAAATAAAAATAAAAAGACAACATGGCAAAAATGAGAAAAGGCAATAATAATTAGCTCAAGATAAAAGATTAAGACATAGAGAACAATCAATTGAAACTACACAAAAAATGGCGGTTAGTTCGAAATTGCATTCTCATCAGGACAGCCATACAATTCGAATTAAAACCGATAGAATAGCCAGTTTCTGACAATGGCGATAGTATTTAACTATAGACACCATTGGAACTGTCTACTGGCTAGTGGAAGGAGAAAAATAAATCAATTGAATTACAAATCAGAAAGATAATACCTCTTCGAACAGAAATATGAACTCACAAGCATTGTTACCACGTGTAAGTTGAACAAGCGACTGAGCATTTCACCTCACTTCGTCAATGCGAGTGGGCACCGGAATGAATACATGTGAACGATACATAATATGTATGTAGACTTTCAAAAATAGTAATCAGTATAAGACTCAGGAGAAGTGGAAAATATTCATTCGAAAATAGTAAACAATATTAGACTCAGGCCAAGTGGTAAGTTAGGTGATAAGAATGGGTGAATTCTCAAAAATGAGTTATCCAATCAACGATAAATAATGCATGTGTAAAATTATTACGTGGTATATTTGAAATTATTAATAATATTATTTACAAATACTTCCGGATATTGGTAATTTTGACAAATGCGTTTAAGATTATTGATGTTGTTGTTGAAACCCAGACCGTCCGACCTACCAGAAAGGTGTAAGGTAACTGTTTGGACGGTCGGGAAGTGCCACCCAATTTAGACCGGAACCCAGTGGGGGAGGCATCCACAAAGATTATTGATGTGGAGAAAGTGAAACCGAGGATCAGACAGTCGATGTATTCGAAATAGCTGGTTTAAAATGATGTTTCTAAACAATTGAATAGAATTACAAGATTGATATGATAGCAGCTTTATGATAGTGAAGTTGTAAGAATCTTTTTTATCATATAGATTGGTGATTACATGATTATTGAGGGTATCTAAATTTAGATCTAAAAAATTTACAGTTTGACTAACGCTAGGTTCATTAGGAATTAATTCTAGGTTAGATGGGTAAAAATTAATATTAATTGGATAGGAATCATCAATGATAATACAAATTAAGTCGTCAACATATCTATATATAATATATGAATTAGAGTTAAATTGACATTCATAATAATAAAGATATAAATTAGCGAGTATACTACTACTACAGCCACCTTGTGGTACACCAGATGTTTGTAAATAAATGTTATCACCTTGGATAATATAATTGTTGTATAACACAAAGTTCAAGAGCATAGGAAAGTTTTTGACATTAAATGCAACATTATTGGAAGATAGATAGTCATGATAAAGAGAGATAATAACTTTATATAAATCTTTAATGACAATATTATTAAATAGGTCTTTAAAATCAAAGGTATGGAAACCAAGAATTTGTGGAAGCTTGCTAAGGTGATTTACTAAATCAAAACTATTGTTCAAAATGAAATATCCTGAATTCCTAAGTTTAAGAGATTCATTAATTCTATTTAAACAGTTAAGCAAGTACTTACTAGCTGTAGTGGTAAAGGTATTATGTCCACACAAGTGACTGTTCTAAAACTGAGAGGTGATTTATGGAATTTAGGAACCAAAGTAACATAAGGAAATTTAAAAATCTTACAATTAATATTTAATTGTGTATATAATTTTAGCATTTTAGTTTTGATTTTGATAGACTGATTATTAATGGGTTTAAAAATTTGATTATTTTTTAAGTAATTCTGTAACAGAGAAACATAATATTTTTTACAAATGATGGCATAATTATTAGAAGCTTTATCTACATAAGTTATAACAAAATGTTGTTGTAGTTCTTTAATAGCAGATAGGAGTTGTTTATAAGGATACCTAGGCTTCGTTAATTTAATGTTTATAATAACATTTTTAAGTAGATGTAAGGTAGTATACTTCCATAGATGGAATGCTTCAATAGGAATGGAATGTGAACAAGCAAGTTGATATATGAATTTATCAAAATCAAATGATATAGACTGAAGAAGTTGTTTAGGGTGATGACAGAATGGAATGCGAAATTTGGACCCTTTATTCATAATATCCCTAAATATATCATCCTGAACTACACTGAGATCCCCAGTAATAATGTGTCCATGAGAGGAGTTGACATAAGGGGCAAGATTTCTATTGCTGCATACACATGATGTAAGGTCATCGGAGTTTAATGTCCTGGAAACTTCATTGTAATTGTAAATAGTTCTACCAATTGGTAAATTATATTTGAATGATTTTTGTATTTTGATTTCTTTTACGGGTAACAAGTGCTGATGTTTTGCAAATAAATTATTGAAGTTAAGAGAATTAAGAATAGGGTGTTTAAAAGAAATTACACAGTAAGATATTTTAGTATGTGGATTTGGTAAATGGTGAAGGTGGTAATTTAGAAATTTGTACGTACAAGAAGCAAATCATAAAATAAATGTTTAAAATGCTCATGAGTTAATTTTAATTTTAAAAAATTAGTATAAACAATACTTAATTTGCATTTTCTGACTTTATATAACCAAGTTCTAACAGGTAGAAAATTGAAAGTTTGAGAATAATTATATTGTAATTTCAAAATGTCTGCATTGTAATCAATAGTTTTACTTAAGCTACTTTTTCCTTTACCACGCTTATATCGCTTTTTACTAGACGTTGATGACTTTGAATATTGAAAAATATGTTTATATACTGATGATTTATTAGAATTGTATTCAAAACTATTCTTAACAATATTATTATTATTATAAATTTGATTTAAGCCATAGGGGAAGAGAGTTTTATATTTTTAAATGTAATAATTTTCAAATACTAATCTATCAGTGAGTGAAATTTTAATATCTAAAATATGAAGGGATACATTTTTAAATCCATGTGTAGCAAAGTGCTGATATTCAAATTGATTTTTAGTAGGGAGATCATTAAAGACTTTATGGTCAAATTT